>JALJCO010010654.1:0-12584 GCA_023101725.1 Atherinomorus stipes | reverse complement strand
AAGCCACGAAAGTACATCAGTTAAGTTCAAGTCTTACACCTGTTATTGCAAAATTGTAGTTTGACATTTGAGAACGAATCGACCTTTATTCAAACAGTGCAAACAGCAAAAACAACGTGGCTTATTAAAATCACAGATTAATGCAACTGTAATTACAACCTGAGTTTTATCATAAGATGACAAATTAGTACTGTGGGGAATTTATTTGACAACATATCGCCCATCCCGAGTCGCAAACTTGCTCAAAAAACTAAAACTAAGGGAATAAAAAACTAAGTAAAAACTGAAACTGATTAAAATCCCAAACGGTTGGTGTGCTTTCTCTCGCCAGTTCCTGAGCGCTTAGCGGGACCATGGCCGACCGGGAGGAGCGCCGCTTCGCTGAGGTTTCCCGGGACTCCGTCAAGCTGATGGCCGAGAGCGCAGGCGTGGAGCTCGGCGACGACGTCGCAGCGCTGCTCGCCGAAGATGTTTGTTACCGCCTCAGAGAAGCAGCGCAGGTCAGAGCTGCCGCATGTTTGTGTTTTCCAGGACTCTCCAGGATTCTCCAGGTCTAGATCAGACTACAGGGCTACGTGACTGGATGCTGCCGTGTGATTGGTCGTCTTCATGTCTATGTGACTGGATGCTGCCGTGTGATTGGTCATCTTCATGTCTATGTGACTGGATGCTGCCATGTGATTGGTCGTCTTCATGTGTTTGTGACTGGATGCTGCCGTGTGATTGGTCGTCTTCATGTCTATGTGACTGGATGCTGCCGTGTGATTGGTCATCTTCATGTCTATGTGACTGGATGCTGCCGTGTGATTGGTCGTCTTCATGTGTTTGTGACTGGATGCTGCCGTGTGATTGGGCGTCTTCATGTCTATGTGACTGGATGCTGCCGTGTGATTGGTCATCTTCATGTCTATGTGACTGGATGCTGCCGTGTGATTGGTCGTCTTCATGTGTTTGTGACTGGATGCTGCCGTGTGATTGGGCGTCTTCATGTGTTTGTGACTAGATGCTGTAGTGTGATTGGTCGTCTTCATGTGTTTGTGACTGGATGCTGCCGTGTGATTGGTCGTCTTCATGTCTATGTGACTGGATGCTGCCGTGTGATTGGTCGTCTCCACCGCGTCTATGTGACTAGATGCTGCCGTGTGATTGGTCGTCCTCATGTCTATGTGACTGGATGCTGCCGTGTGATTGGTCGTCTTCATGTCTATGTGACTGGATGCTGCCGTGTGATTGGTCGTCTCCACCGCGTCTATGTGACTAGATGCTGCCGTGTGATTGGTCGTCTTCATGTCTATGTGACTAGATGCTGCCGTGTGATTGGTCGTCTTCATGTGTTTGTGACTGGATGCTGCCGTGTGATTGGTCGTCTCCACCGCGTCTATGTGACTAGATGCTGCCCTGTGATTGGTCGTCTTCATGTGTTTGTGACTGGATGATGCCGTGTGATTGGTCGTCTCCACCGCGTCTATGTGACTGGATGCTGCCGTGTGATTGGTCGTCTTCATGTGTTTGTGACTGGATGCTGCCGTGTGATTGGTCGTCTCCACCGCGTCTATGTGACTAGATGCTGCCGTGTGATTGGTTGTCTTCATGTGTTTGTGACTGGATGCTGCTGTGTGATTGGTCGTCTTCATGTGTTTGTGACTGGATGCTGCCGTGTGATTGGTCGTCTTCATGTCTATGTGACTAGATGCTGCAGTGTGATTGGTCGTCTTCATGTGTTTGTGACTGGATGCTGCCGTGTGATTGGTCGTCTCCACCCCGTCTTTGTGACTGGATGCTGCCGTGTGATTGGTCGTCTCCACCGCGTCTATGTGACTGGATGCTGCCGTGTGATTGGTCGTCTCCACCGCGTCTATGTGACTGGATGCTGCCGTGTGATTGGTCGTCTCCACCGCGTCTATGTGACTGGATGCTGCCGTGTGATTGGTCGTCTCCACCGCGTCTATGTGACTAGATGCTGCCGTGTGATTGGTCGTCTCCACCGCGTCTATGTGACTAGATGCTGCCGTGTGATTGGTCGTCTCCACCGCGTCTATGTGACTAGATGCTGCCCTGTGATTGGTCGTCTCCAACGCGTCTTTGTGACTGGATGCTGCCGTGTGATTGGTCGTCTCCACCGCGTCTATGTGACTGGATGCTGCCGTGTGATTGGTCGTCCTCTCCCGTTGTGTCCCACAGAGCAGCTCCCAGTTCATGAGGCACGCTAAGAGGAAGAAGCTGACGGTGGAGGACCTGAACAAGGCTCTGCGCTGGAGCAACGTGGAGGTGATTTGTGGCTTTCACATGTGGCAGGAGGAAAGAAACTCTGCTGAAGCTGCTCTGGTGTGCAGGTGGTCTCCGGTTACGGCGCCCAGGACGCGCTCCCCTTCCGCTCGGTGAAAGAAGGAGAGCTTTTCTTCGTGGAGGACCGGGACATCAACCTGATCGAGCTGGCCCTGGCCACCAACATCCCCAAAGGCTGCGCAGAGACCATGGTCAGAGGTGGGTTTCACCAGCCCCAGCCGCAGGAAAACCAGTGTTCCCAGTGTGGTGACGTGTGAACGGGTCTCTCCTCAGTGAACGTGGCCTACCTGGACGGGAAAGGCAGCGTGGAGCATCAGGGAACAGGTAAGACGCCTCTCTGTCAGGAAGGCGGTGTGTCTCCGGTTTCTGACCTGCTGTCCCCCGTCTCAGTCCCCACGGCGGTCCAGACTCTGTCCGACGACCTGCTGAAGTACTACCAGCAGATCACCCGGGCCATCCTGGGGGAGGACCCCCATCTCATGAAGGTGAGCTGCTGCCGGACTCGTCCTCCTCTGAGACCCAGCAGCAGGTCTCTGATGGGGTCTGGTGTGTTTCAGGTGGCTCTGCTGGACCTCCAGTCCAACTCCAAGATCGCCGCCCTGCTGCCGTACTTCGTCTACGTCATCAGTGGAGTAAGTCTCACCGTCTCAGACCAGAACCTGATGGTTCAGTTCTGGTTCTGATGAGCTGCACCTGGACCTGGGTCAGAACTGGACCTGGTCCTGGGTCAGAACTGGACCTGGACCTGGACCTGGGTCAGAACTGGACCTGGACCTGGGCCAGAACTGGTCCTGGACCTGGGCCAGAACTGGACCTGGACCTGGACCTGGACCTGGGCCAGAACTGGACCTGGACCTGGGTCAGAACTGGACCTGGTCCTACAGGGAGTGTAGAATTATTAGGCAAATGAGTATTATGACCACATCATCCTCTTTATGCATGTTGTCTTACTACCATTTAAGCATATCAGCTGATGTGCATCTGTGGAATGAGAAGGGGTGTGGTCTAATGACATCATCACCCTATATCAGGTCAGTCAGTCATCAGTCATTTTCTGTACCGCTTATCCAGTTCAGGGTTGCTGGAGTCTATCCAGCTATTATCAGAGAGGCAGGTTCACCTGGACAGGTAACCAGTCTGGTTTTTCTTGAAGGATGCGGACTTCTTCCTGTACCACTGCTTGAAGAAGGTGTCTTCCAGAAACCCGCAGTAGGACTGGGAGTTGAGCTTGACTCCATCCTCAACCCGAAAAGGCCCCACAAGCTCATCTTTGATGATACCAGCCCATACCAGTACCCCACCTCCACCTTGCTGGCGTCTGAGTGGGACTGGAGCTCTCTGGCCTTTACCGATCCAGCCACGGGCCCATCCATCTGGCCCATACCAGTACCCCACCTCCACCTTGCTGGCGTCTGAGTGGGACTGGAGCTCTCTGGCCTTTACCGATCCAGCCACGGGCCCATCCATCTGGCCCATACCAGTACCCCACCTCCACCTTGCTGTCGTCTGAGTGGGGCTGGAGCTCTCTGGCCTTTACTGATCCAGCCACAGGCCCATCCATCTGGCCCATACCAGTACCCCACCTCCACCTTGCTGGCGTCTGAGTGGGACTGGAGCTCTCTGGCCTTTACCGATCCAGCCACGGGCCCATCCATCTGGCCCATACCAGTACCCCACCTCCACCTTGCTGGCGTCTGAGTGGGACTGGAGCTCTCTGGCCTTTACCGATCCAGCCACGGCCCCATCCATCTGGCCCATACCAGTACCCCACGTCCACCTTGCTGGCGTCTGAGTGGGACTGGAGCTCTCTGGCCTTTACCGATCCAGCCACGGGCCCATCCATCTGGCCCATACCAGTACCCCACTTCCACCTTGCTGGCGTCTGAGTGGGACTGGAGCTCTCTGGCCTTTACCGATCCAGCCACGGGCCCATCCATCTGGCCCATCAAGACTCACTCTCATGTCATCAGTCCATAAAACCTTAGAAAAATCAGTTTGAGATATTTCTTGGCCCAGTCTTGACGTTTCAGCTTGTGTGTCTTGTTCAGTGGTGGTGGTTTTCAGCCTTTCTTACCTTTCTTGCACACCTTGTGCTTTTGGGCACTCCGGTGATGTTGCAGCTCTGAAATATGGCAAAACTGCTGGCAAGTGTCATCTTGGCAGCTGCACGCTTGACTTTTCTCAGTTCATGGGCAGTTATTTTGCACCTTGGTTTTTCCTCGTTTCTTGCGACCCTGTTGACTATTTTGAATGAAACGCTTGATTGTTGGATGATCACGCTTCAGAAGCTTGGACATTTTAAGAGTGCTGCATCCCTCTGCAAGATATCTCACTATTTTTGACTTTTCAGAGCCTGTCAAGTCCCTCTATGACCCATTTTACCAAAGGAAAGGAAGTTGCCTAATAATTCTGTTTGCCTAATACACCTGATATAGGGTGATGATGTCATTAGACCACACCCCTTCTCATTACAGAGATGCACATGACCTGATATGCTTAATTGGTAGTAGCTTTGGGCCGATACAGCTTGGAGTAAGACAACATGCATAAAGAGGATGATGTGGTCAAAATACTTATTTACCTAATAATTCTGCACTCCCTGCAGACAGGACCACCTGAACCTACCGTCAGGCCCCAGGGCTGAGGTTTTTAGACCTCCAGATTTAGCAAGTCTCATAAAAATTTATATCCAGGAGTTTCTGTATTCAGTTTGACAGGTAAGATGTCGACACCATCAACCTGAAAATCATCACACTGATTCTGAATTGTGGTTCAACAGAAATGCTCAAAACAAGCAAGAAATAAAACAAGTAAACAAGCATGGTGGGGCACCTGGAGTAAAATGCTGTTGAGCAACGCTTTGAGCCAATCACTGCAGTCAGGTGTTTCTGTAACGTCCAATAGGGCTGAGAGATTTATCGTTTTAAGATGGAAATTGCGATTTCAGACCAAAGCTGCGGTTTTCCAGCTCCTGACTGATCCAGGATCTGCTCTGTCCACTGTTGGACACGCGCTACCTGCCGTCTCTGTAGCAGCCAGCTAAGCTCATCAATCAGAAGCAGAATGTTACTGATGGACAGGTCAGCTAACCAATCAGCATCAGGCTGGGATGTTACTCATGGACAGGTCAGCTAACCAATCAGCATCAGGCTGGGATGTTACTCATGGACAGGTCAGCTAACCAATCAGCATCAGGCTGGGATGTTACTGATGGACAGGTCAGCTAACCAATCAGCATCAGGCTGGGATGTTACTGATGGACAGGTCAGCTAACCAATCAGCATCAGGGCTGGGATGTTACTGATGGACAGGTCAGCTAACCAATCAGCATCAGGCTGGGATGTTACTGATGGACAGGTCAGCTAACCAATCAGCATCAGGGCTGGGATGTTACTGATGGACAGGTCAGCTTTAACCAATCAGCATCAGGCTGGGATGTTACTGATGGACAGGTCAGCTTTAACCAATCAGCATCAGGCTGGGATGTTACTGATGGACAGGTCAGCTAACCAATCAGCATCAGGCTGGGATGTTACTCATGGAGAGGTCAGCTAACCAATCAGCATCAGGCTGGGATGGGCATCTCCTGCTGTGTGATCTTCACACTAGATCACGGCTTCGGTAGAACTTCATCCAGTTTCTAACGCTCCGTTCTGTTGTTGGAGAGAGGCTGCAGACCTCTGCTGCCTCTTTCTGTTTGCTGATCCGCTTCATGAAATGAGGGAATTTAATGTTCAGTAAAATATAATCTTGAACTGTCTGCACCGTCAGATTTCATGACTCAGCAGTTCAGTCGCCAGCAGCGATCAGCTGATCAGACAGTCTAGTGAAAAATGATCTGATCTGTAAAATCAGATCAATCATTTTAATGGGAATAAAAGCGCGACTGAACTCCAACCAGTTTTCTTTTAACTATAAAGTTTTGGGCTTTGTGCTGCGGACACGAGCGCGATGCAGGCGAGTAAATAATGATCCGTATTTAGGCGGATCTGAGTAAAATGGAGACGAATTATCAGCTGGACTTGCTTCATGAACGGGGTGAACCGGGGCAGCACACAGAAACTTTGTCCTTGTTATCTGGGACATTTGTTAAGCCGCACAGTTAAACCAGAAGGAGGAGGAAAGTTGCTGCTGCTGCTTTTCAAGCGGACATGAGAGGACGAGTACGGAAGCCGTTCAGGCCAAAAATGTGCGTCCAAACGTCAGAAATGAGACCTGATAAAAACAATCAGGGTAAAAGCACCTGATCATTGATGATGTCGTCTTCTTCACCTCACGTTCAGGAGACAGAATGACATAAAAATGAAGTTAGATGTAAAACCTGATGTTTGTTTAGATTTATTTTACAACTTAATTACATTTCAGTGCACATATGAATCCATGATAAATTCCCTGGTTTGTATGTTTCACTTAACGTAACCTACATACAAGAACTGTAAAAGGAAAATATATTGATTTCTTATTTGGAGATTTTTCAGTGAATTGTGATGAGAAATCGTTAAAATATTAAAAATAGCACAATAATGTCTTTTTTACTCTGGATATTCAAGTGTGTAAAGCAACATGCAGATTACCTGATCTGAAAAAGGCAGTAAGTGGGTGATCAACTGTGGTAGAGGGGGGGGGACTGCAGGGAATCTGAGAATCCCGGAGTTCCAGTGAACGCACATGCATGTTTTTAATAAATGCATTTGAAAGTGATTAACTGTCATCATTGATTAAGAGTAACAGCTTTTCATGTTTTGATGATATAATGGAGTTTTCTGTCATGTTCATAAATGTTATTGTTCATTGCAAATATTGTACTGAAGCTTGATTTGAAGAAAATCGCGAATCGAAATCGCAATTAGATTTTTTTTTCTCAAATCATTCAGCCCTAACGTCCAATCAGACGTCTGCACCTGCTGACAGGTATGTTGGTCCATGTTCATGGGAAAGATGCTCTGATGTGTCTGAGACAGTTTGATTGTTTTATTAATTGTTTTCAACCACAATTCAAAAGCAATATTTTATTTTAATTAATTATACTTTTGGGGGGAAAATAGTCTCTCATTACTTTTTTAGTTTCTTGTTATTTGAAAAACTGCCTTTTTTTTTAATATCAGGATATATATATATATATATATATATATATATATATATATATATTTTTTTTTTTTAACTTGTCCTGTCCAGCATTGAAGCAAGCAGAATGGAAATCTGATTGCTTTATTCTGTTGAACAGTTTTGCTTTACCAAGCGGAGCTTTTATGAACATAAGGCTCCACTTGATATCATGTTTATTCATTTTATTTCTTTAATTAAACATTTGTCTATTACACCATTCCATTTCACATTGCTGAGCCTGACAAGGGAGAAATGAAAGTTAACAGAGATAATGATAGAAAGTAAAACAGAGAGAAAGGAGTAAGGAAGAGGAAGAGAGAGAGGAGAGAAAACATGAATCCACTTACACAGTTCACTGGTACATCTGTACAGCGATCCCTAAACAACCAAGGTCTCTGTTGGAAAACAAAACAAGCAATCCCCTACAGGAGGACCTGCAGATGGCTTAAATATCCTCAGATCATACAAACACACGCAGAACTACGCAGAGAAGAGGTACAACCTAGTCATCGCAATGGGAAGCAGTGTCACAGTGTCAACATGCATAATAAAGGGTCTCCGTGGTGATACAGTCATGCAGATGCAGCCTCGTCTCTGCAAGGAGGAGGAAGCCCGCAAGGCTCACGACCCAGGCCCCCAGCAGCCACCTAGAGGCCCAGATCCCAGCTACCCCCCCCAAAGAGCGGACATGCATCCCCCGCAGGGCGGCAAAAGGCGGCCCCAGCCGGAGCCCCCCGCGGTCTGGGGGCCCAGGCCCCAGCGGACCAAGACCAGCAGCTGCCGACCCCGCCGGGCGCCCCCCGGAGCGGAGACAGCGCCGGGCCCAGGGCCCAAGCGCCCAGGAGCAGACAGCCCCCCCCGACCCGGGCGGCCCAACTGAAACCCAGGAGGACCGGACCCCCCAGACGACACCCCCCCAAGGCAGGCCAGCCCCCACCCCAACGTCCCTGCCCCACACACCTGACACCAGGGCGCCACCACCTCCACCACCCCCTACCCCACCACCACACTCACACACACACTCCCCACACACCTACCCCAACACTAGGGCTGAAAGATATACCGTCACCGCATCCACATCGAGACACGGGCACCCAAGACATCAACACCGCAAGAGCAACCACACAAAAGATACAGATCCCCCCCGTGCCCGCCCCGCACACAAAGCCTCGGAAGCCACAACAAAACCGCCCCCCCCCACCAAAGCGCCCGGCCCCCAACCAACCCGCAGCCACACCGCACCACATCGACACCGAGATGCCCGGCACGAACACCGAGATACGAAACCCCGCCCGCACCGCCCAGCCCTACCCAACACCTCCATGTACCCCCCCCACACACACATACACCCACCCACTCCGCTCTCCGACCTTACATACCCACACTCACTCCTCCCTCCACCCCCAACACTCTCCTCCCTCTACCGTCCACACCTACCCCCACCTCCTCATACCCTCTAACACACACATGCACTCCCCCCACATAACTGCACCAACCCCTCCCTACCCCCCACACATACGCCCCCACCTCCCTATACCCCCAATACCCCATACAGTCCCCCCCATACATGTCCAGCCCCGCCCATCCCTCTGACCTATCACACTCCCGCCCTTCCTTCCTTCAGCCCCTCATGACCATCCCTACTAGACACTCACGAGCATGCCCCTCCTTCCTCCATCCCCCCTTTCCTCCAACCACTTACCCACATCTCCTCCCTCTTCCAGCCCAAGTTCCTCCCTCCCACATTTCCTCTTTCACACTCTCATTCATTATTCTCACATACCCACCTCGCTCTTGCCCATGCCCCCGTGCCTCCTGAGTGGTAGCTCGGGCCGGGGAAGGAGCCGCGAGCTCCAAGCCCCCAACACACCCCAATAGTCCTTTTCAGTGTTTGTGCTGGTCCCACCATCACACCCCCGTCCTCCTGAGGCTGTGGACCTGGGAAACGGTGCACATGACCTATATAACCGCCTGCATGAAAAGTTGCATCATACAATTTGAACTGTTGTACTGAAATACATTTGAACTGTTGATGATGTCATTAATATGTTAACGAAACAGTTCAGGTCCCAGGACTGACCCCTGAGGTTCCCCTCATGTGTGCGTGTGAGAGTGGAGTGATTGTGTTCCCGTGTGAAGAGTTGGCGTGTTTTTATTAACATATTACAAACACGACGGCGCAGCAGCCAGATTGGTCGCCTGGTTTTTCTCAGTGATGACCGGATGCTGCGTTGTCGTGCCACCCATCTCCCGTGTTCTCACCTGTTCTGTCCCAGGTGAAGTCCGTGAGCCACGACCTGGAGCAGCTCAACAGGCTTCTGCACATGGTGAAGAGTCTGGTCCAGAACCCCTACCTTTACCTGGGCTCGTACGTGCGCAGCCTGGTCTCCAGCGTCATGTACTGCATCCTGGAGCCGCTGGCCGCCTCCATCAACCCGCTCAACGACCACTGGACCCTCAGGGACTACGCCGCCCTGCTGCTCAGCCACATCTTCTGGTCTGAAACGCTCATGCTTCTTCATTTAAACTGCACAGATCCAGACCTGAGGTCTTAATCCAGCCTCTCCCTCCAGGACCCACGGGGATCTGGTGAGCGGTCTCTACCACCAGATCCTGCTTTCTCTCCAGAAGGTTCTGTCCGACCCGGTGAGACCGCTCTGCTCCCACTATGGAGCTGTGGTGGGTCTTCATGCTCTGGGATGGAAGGTGTGTCCACTGCTGTCTCTTCTCTGCTGCTGTCAGACCGTTTTAGGGGGGGGTTAGGTCTACATCTGGTCCAGGTGAGAGTCTGAGTCTTGTGTGTGTTCAGGCTGTGGAGAGGGTCCTGTTTCCACACCTCCCGGCTTACTGGGCCAACCTGCAGGCGGTGCTGGATGACTACTCTGTGTCCAACGCCCAGGTCAAAGCAGACGGACACAAGGTCTACGGAGCCATCCTGGTCAGTACCGTCCTCACCCCAGAGCCTTAGAGACACCAGAGACGTTCTCAGTTTGTTCAGACTACAGATGGGACTTATGGCTCTTTGAAGGGAGCCGTTCCTTCAAAGAGCCATTTAAAAGACTGACTTGTTCTTATTTTTGAGTTAGAATTCAGTCAACAGGAACTCATCTTTATCAATTATATTATCACTGGTAGAAATTTATAAGTCAAGATTTGGATCGGAATAGTTCAAACTTGCACACCCCATCAACATGCAGTATATCGCCAAAAGTATTCACTCACCTGCTGTGACTCCACATCTGAGCTTCAGTAACATCATTCCTGATCCGTCGGGTTCAGGATGACGTTGTTCCACCTTTGCAGCTAGAACAGCTTCATCTTCTGGGAAGGCTGTCCACAAGGTTTAGGAGTGTTTCTGGGAATCTTTGACCATCTTCCAGAAGCACATTTGTGAGGTCACACCGATGTTGGACCAGAAGGCCTGGCTCTCAGTCTCCGCTCTGATTCATCCCAAAGGTGTTCTATGGGGTTGAGGTCAGGACTCTGTGCAGGCCAGTCCAGTTCCTCCACACTAGGGTTGTGTCTGAATGTCCACCCCCTATTCCCTACATAGGGCCCTATATAGGGATCACGCCATTTTGTAGGGGTGTCCGAATGTCTAGAAAGAAAAAAGTAGTGCACTCCAAAGTTACCCACAATGCATCTTGAAAACTAGTGAGCTTCGATGGTCCCTAGATGGGACAATATAGACCACAATGCATTGCGGTCAGGAGAGCTGAATGGCGTGAGGTGTTGAACATATCGAGCGGCAGAAAAAAAGGAGAGAAAAACGACAGAAAAGAGATTAAACACAACATAAGTAAATAAAATACATTCATTTAAAATTACAGATTTGATTTGGAATTAAATCTTTTCGTGCGTCGTGAGTGCCGCTGTGGTTGCCACGGTGACAGCTGGTGATCACATGATTTGCGGCGGGGAAAAAAGTAGTCAGCTTAGTGTCCGAATCACAGGCAGAATGAGGGCACTAGATAGTGTGCTATGTAGTGCAGCCCTATGTAGTGAATGAGGGGTTAGGGAGTAGGGAGGACATTCGGACACAGCACACCAGACTCTGCATCCAGGTCTTCATGGACCTGCTTTGTGGACTGGTGCACAGTCATGTTGGAAGAGGAAGGGACCAGCTCCAAACTGGTCCCACAAAGTTGGGAGCATGGAATTGTCCAGAATGTCTTAGTATGCTGAAGCATTACCAAGACATTACTCCAAAAATTTCATACATGGACAATTTGATAATGCAAAAAAAAACTGTCACTAAAGGCTAATGGAGAAAAAGATATGCTAGCTGTCTATATAAAATCTACTACCGTATTTTCCGGACTATAAGTCAGACCAGTGAAAAAAATGCATCAGGAAGAGGAAGAAAACATGTATAAATTGCACTGGACTATAAGTCATATTCACCTATTTAAAGGAGAACTCAGTAACTTTTTTACCTCAATAAATGCTTTTTGGAGTCACTGTGGGGCTAAACAAAGTGTTTACGGAGCGATTCGATGTTGCCCCCTCCTCCCGCCGGTGCCTCTGGCCTGCGAGCAGCTCTAAGCAACTTTGCCTGCGCCGACCCGAGCAGAACTTGCGACAACAGAAACCGCTGTACGGTACTCAGGTCCCCTATCTACCGAGCTGCTTCCAGCTCTGATCTGAACCAGACTACCAACTCTGATCTGAACCAGACTACCAGCTCTGATCTGAACCAGACTACCAGCTCTGATCTGAACCAGACTACCAGCTCTGATCTGAACCAGACTACCAGCTCTGATCTGAACCAGTCTACCAGCTCTGATCTGAACCAGTCTACCAGCTCTGATCTGAACCAGACTACCAGCTCTGATCTGATCTGAACCAGACTACCAGCTCTGATCTGAACCAGACTACCAGCTCTGATCTGAACCAGACTACCAGTTCTGATCTGAACCAGACTACCAGCTCTGATCTGAACCAGACTACCAGCTCTGATCTGATCTGAACCAGACTACCAGCTCTGATCTGATCTGAACCAGACTACCAGCTCTGATCTGATTTGAACCAGACTACCAGCTCTGATCTGACCTGAACCAGACTACCAGCTCTGATCTGATCTGAACCAGACTACCAGCTCTGATCTGATCTGAACCAGACTACCAGCTCTGATCTGATCTGAACCAGACTACCAGCTCTGATCTGATCTGAACCAGACTACCAGCTCTGAG
>JALJCO010010653.1:0-11192 GCA_023101725.1 Atherinomorus stipes | reverse complement strand
AAATGTGTTGCAATTCTTAATTGGTCTACTTCATTGCATTAGACTTTTAAGTGTGTTTCCAGTCTGATTCTCATGTATCTTTTTTTAAAACTCAAAAAGTTTTCTGCCGTCATGTTCCCGTGTGATGCGAAAAAGAAAAATTTATAAGCTGTGATCGCATGGCTGTATAGGGTATGGATGACTTGCTTACGTGTAGCATTGATACCAATGTGACTGGAATACTGGAATTTTAGAGAGACTTGCCTGGCAGTCTTCATGCTACATATTATCCTGCTTATTTCAGCTTTATAATGCTGAACCGGGAATTCTGCAGACTTCACAGTGTGGCTTCATAGAAAGTCTGTGTGTGTGTTTAAAAAACCTGCCTTCAGTCCAGATCTGTTTCCCCATAGGATCACCACGAAAAGGAGAAGATGACTCCGCACTACTGAGCTTCTGAAATCTCGTAATTATTCAGAATAGAGACATTCTCTGCAAAACTGGGACAATCAGTTCTCAGACAATTAAAGGAAGGCTGATGTAACACAATGGGAAACACGTCTCTATTGGCTACTTTAATGGAGTGTGATGTGAGTATCGAACTAAACTTGTTTAAATTTTCTAAATTTGATGATTTGATTAAGCTGCTCATCAAAGACATTTAAATATTTTTCTTCTTCTCTTTTTGTCTGTGAAATTAAGGTTGAAACTAAGGAAGAAATGACACATTTAGGTTTTTTATGCATTTTAGAAAAACCAATTTTCAGGAAGGGTTAGCTTAAATAAAGAAGACAAGAAAGAATAAAAATGTTGCTTAATGACGGGTCTGTAGCATCAGTGAGCTCTGCCACCGTCAGGCGTTCTCTTTATCAAAGACAGCGGTGCTGAGCCATTGTAGACCCAGTCCCTCCCTCATTAACACCAAGATAAAACTCACTCTCACACTCGTGCTGCTTCCCTGCAAGAGAAGCACATATCAGGTACCACTAGCAGCCACGAGAATTATTAATCAGTAATAAGTGGGAATATGCACCAAATGATTGTTTGCACACAGCACTTGGGCAAAGCATCACTGTCTGCGTACTCCTGCGCGCACGGGTGTCTTTGTAAGCAAATGTGTGTATGCCTGTTGTGTGTGTTTTTGCTGAGGGAGACTCATTAGCAATAATGTGCACTGGCCTGGTTCTCCACCCGGCCTCTGCACCTTCAGATGTATTAATATCTGGAGGAGTCACCAGGTAAAATAAGAGCTTATGCAAGCATAATCACCATGAGAATGCACATCCCATTGTTTTACTCGCCTCATTAACAGGACAGAAATGGGGGATTGCACAGCCAGTATTTTAGTGTATAGGCTACATGTTGAGGGAAAAACAGATTTTTTTTATCACTTGCACTTTTGAACTAAGGTTTTGTCACATTTATTTTTGCTTTAGCAGCAACCTTTTTCACAGTTTAGAGTTCAGTGGTTTGCAGTCGCTGCTCCTTTGTAATTATTTTATGACTGTGGCTGAAAAACTACAGCGAGGAAATCCAGAACTGCTGAGACTCCGGTTATACCTTAAGAAAGGAAGATTAATTGTTTATCTTTAAAAAGAACTAATGATGAAGTTGTCAAATGGCTTCTTTTGCTTTTACTAGCATCTTCAGGGTTGGGGAAAAGGAAAATATAATTTTCTCACTGAGGGGATATTGATTTTAGCCCATCGCTCCAGCTATTCTTGATTCAGTTATAAACACACAGTCATCTTTCATTCATAAAACAGGAACTAAATGCTTCTATTGTGTGACATTAAAAGATAAAAAAAAACAAAGAAAAAGGTTGAGATTACATTCATGTAGAAGACGGAGAATACAGGTGACTTATCTGCTAATTAAGTTTTTTTTTTTTTTTTTTTTAGAGTGGTGGGATGAGTCCTGTATGATACAGTTGTGCTTTTTGGTAATCTTGTTACAGAAGAATTGCACTGTTGGAACAAAAGAAGTTTTTATGGATAACAGGTAGTAATTAATTCCTTACACTATAAAAGACATTTTTGCATTTTTGTTGTCCCAGTGTTTTATCTGTCAAATTAACAAGCTAGTGGTGATGTTGTTGTTATGAATTAGAATACTTAATCAAACACACTCAACTACACAAAAACCATCAAAATAAAATTTAGTGTCAATCAGAATAAACAATGTACTTCAACTTGACTTCCGAGTGTTGCAATTTCTGACCACTGGGTGGCAGTGTGGCAATTTTGCCAAGTGCTTAAAATAAACAAAAGAAGAAGAAGCCTCCAGAGTCTGCTCTGCTGGAGGTCTCACACAGTTGTAGCGTTCTGCTGCACTTGATCCAGACAGATTTATTCTCAACGTTTTTATTTAAAGTTAAGACGCTTTCGACCAAATTAATGGTGTTGGACCAGTTCCAAGTGGAGTCAGTCATTCTGGGTAAGTATTCTTCATGTTTTTCTAATTGTAGTTTATTTGTCACTAAGTATTTTATGCTATAAAGAACTCAGACTTTGAAAGTCTTTAAAGCTATTGTCTACTATTTGAAAGTTTGATCATTATTAATAACCTCGTTTAGATGGTGGTAATAGTCCTATAGTACAATCAACACAATGTGAAGAGGAAAAAAAAAAAAGAAAAAAATCCATCCACTCTAGTGGCTGCTGGGCTGCAAAAACGTTAACCAACAGGGAGCCATCCGGCCGCATGGCTTACATTGGTCAAAGTAGCTGTTCGTTCGCTTCTCTCTGCTCTCGATCCAATCCCCTGCTCAAGCTGACACTTCCGCGACAGCTGACTCCCCATGTTCCATGTTCTGTCTCGTCCCCGCCCTCTTCCACATTTAAATATTTTATTCATATATTTATTTATTTACTTTTCTTTTGCGCTCGAAACTTTCTGCGATAAGTAAGTAGCTGAGTAGCAGCTTAACAACACGAGGAGATTGGAACAGAAAGATCACGGATGGATAAGAAGATCACGGACATTTATTTCATGAAGATTTCTGCCGTCTGTGACAAAAGTGGACGGTGCTGCTCAGTCCACTGATGTCAGTGTGTTCGTATCGGGAAAGAATATCGGACACACAAAGCAGAGGAGGAATAACTTGCTGCCACGGTGGAGAAATCACTGGATTTAACCCCAACAACAAAAAGACAACCTATGTAGATTGATAAGCTGCTGTCTGATTTAACTGTTTTTGAACGAAGACAAAGCTGACCACCCATGAACGGGGACTTGATACTCGCTCTGGACATTCACATAGTCTCATCAGTGCATAACAGATCATATTATACTCTCAAAACCACTGAAAAGTAAAGTTTGTTGTCATGGCGCCTTCAACTCGCACTGTACTCAGTCTGAGGACAGGCGTAGAGACACTCTGTTTGCTGAAGTAACATAGTTAAAAATCTGTAGGTTGTTTACAGTTTGATCGTTGAGTAAACTGAAAAACTGTATGCTAATTGGAACAACAGGCTGACACTGGCTTTTAGTTCAAATGTTCAAATTTACAGGCTTAAACCAGGATTACATGTTATGAAATTACTGAACCAACTAAATGTAACAAGTGGACAAAGTGTATCTCTTCACCAGGAACAGCCATACAGCTTGCTACATTTACATGCTAAAAACTTGGCATTGCAATATTATGTATTCTTATTTCCATCATACATACATGCGCGCAGGAAGGTGTTTTAACTGGGGAGGGCTGCTTAAATGAATGAATGAATGACGTCATTTTCCCCCGATGCGAGTGATTCGTCGAATCATGTTTTGTTTTTTCCCACTTATTGATCAATAATCTCATTTGTGTCTTTCCCTGCTCCGGAGCAGAAGAGCTACACTGCCCGCCCAAAAAAAAGTCGCCAACAAAAAAAGGTCAAACATTTAACATTTGGTTGGAGCCTTTAGCTTTGATTGCGGCAGCATTCGCTGTGTTTCCAGAAGCTTCTGCAATGTCACCAGATTTATTTGCATCCTGTTGCATCAATTTTTCACCAAGATCTTGATGATGATTGTAGAGTCTGACCACAGCACATCCCAAAGATTCTCAATGGGGGTTCAGGTCTGGACTCTGTGGGGGCCAATCCATGTGTGAAAATGATGTCTGATGATCCCTGGACCATCTTTCTCAATCTGAGCCCGATAAATTCTGGCACGGTCATCTTGGAATATGGCCGTGCCATCAGGAAAGAAACATCCATTGATGGAATAACCTGCTCATTCAGTACATTCAGGTATCAGCTGACCTCATTATCTGAGCTCATACTGTTGCTGAACCTGGACCTGACCAACTGCAGCAACCCCAGATCATCACACTGCCCCCACAGGCTCATACAGTAGCACTAGGCATGATGCTGCATCACTTCATCTGCCTTTCCGGCCACATTTCTTCCTGGAAGACGATGGTCCACTATCCTTCCAGTTTTTTATAATGCGTTGGACTGTTCTGAACCCAGTTTTAGTAGTTTCTGCATCTCCTTAGATGTTTTCACCTCTTGATGCCAATGATTTGACCCTTCTCAGACAGACTAACATCTTTTCCAAGACCACGGATGTGTCTTTCCACATGGTTGTTTAGGAAATGAGAAGCAACTCATTGCACCATTTTGGGTTAAATAACTTGTTGCCAGCTGAAAGATAATCGCCCATGCAGTAATTATCCAATAGGAGGCTCGTACCTATTTGCTTAGTTAAATCCAGGTGGCGACTTTTTTTTAGCCGGGCAGTGTATAATTCCTCATTAAATAAATCTAATTTTTCACTTGACATAAGATAACAACAGGAAAGTCTCTGTGAACTTTCATTTTTCTATATCACTGATTAGGCTGTTAAATGTGTCTGCTCGTTTAAATCCATTAAAATCTTTAACAAAATGAAAATTTGGAGGTATGTTGGTGTGAAACAATTCATTAATTAGATTTTTATCTTTCAGTTAACACTGCAGGCATTAACCTAATATTTTTTTATTTGTTTCTCTTTTTTTTGCTTAAAGGGGCAAGATTATGAAACGAAACTCGCGACTGCAGCAACTGGTCCTGCAGGTAACTGCAGCCACGAGCCAAGCCGTCACGGGAGCACAAACTGAAGCTATAATGTTGTTTACTCACCTTTTTCTCCGTAGTTACACTTTTTAGTGTCTTTCAGTTGATCTGGATCGTTTGACGGCAGAATAATCCATAACTATCGCTTACAGTGTTTTTATTTAACGTGACCGTCTTCTTCCGATATCAAAACTGCGTATGTAGCGTCATTTGACGTCATGTCTGCAGGGCAGCGCAGGAAATTCGGACACCGAATTGCAGTGCATTTTGCAGCACACAGCCTGTTCAAGGCAACGGAGAGAAACGTGGGTGGAAACGTTATTTTTGGTATTTAGCGCTTCATCACCCATTAGTATGAAAAAAAGGGACATTCATGTTTGTTTTTTTTCAAATTCCTGCCTCCAGTCCCTTTAACAGTTCAAAGTTGGGAAAGAGAATTAAAACGGTGTAACAGCTGGGTTGAGCAGCGCACGGTTCAAATGTCAAACATATTGAATTCCAAATGAAAAACCTTCACTGAATAAATAAATTACAAATAACAAAAATAGGCTCATAACGAAATACAAAGTTATATCCATGTAAACGGAAAGTAAAAGTTAGAAAGTGCGCAGCAAAATGGCGATGAACAGGAGGTGCACTCCTCCTCGTTAAAGGCCTCCTTCCACTGAAAACCTGTTTAACTTGCTCCTTCTGAAATACGGAGGGTTTCCCCTTGTTTACTTACACATGCTGACTTGCTAGCGTTGCGTTGCCCCCAGTCGGCTGTGCTTTCTCATCACAGAAACAATACGAAGAGAAGAGCAAATTGGGAACAGCCGTGCACTTCTACGTAACATTGCAAATAGCGTATCCCACGTGGGGTTTCTATCTGTCCATTGGAAGGCAGGTAACCCTCCACTACACACTAGAAGTAAAGACGGCACGACTGTAGCTTCGGAGTTGAGAAGCTAATTAGCTAACTGTTTGTTAGCATGGCGGAACAAACTTGTTTGTCGGCTCTATTTCCTGTCTGTAACGAAATAAGAGCGGAGGGGCGGAGCTTCCTTCATACACTGATGGGAGGCAGCCAATCAGACGGAAATTCATGAGAAGGACCTGGAAAAGCTGCCGTTGGACCACAAGCCTCTCTTCTAGTATACAAATACAGCTGGATACAAAGCAACCAGAAGGTTTTTTTTTAAACAGAAACGATGCAGAATGCATTCAATAATAATGGAGAACACAGAAATATTAATGAAATGACCATGGAAGTACAACTTTAACAATAAAGCCGACAGGAGAATCTCCTCTGGATGGAGGAGTGGAGGTGGAGGGGATGATCAGAACATCACAGTCATGATTATTCTACAACTTGCTGGAATGGTTCAGCATCTCCTCCTGACATCTCCTCTTGGCATCTCCACAGTTCAGGAGCCTTTTCTCGTGTGCGCTCAACAGCTGATGCAGCGAGACGGCGGTCCAGTTCAGGACAAAGATTAAAGCGCTGCTCTAGGGAGTCTGATTTCAGCAGCAGGCTTCATGATTCAGGAAACTATGGTTCTTAAAAACGCGTTCTTTCCTGATACAATCTGAATCATCCTCCAGCAGCACCAGCGCATCCATCTGGAGCTTTACGCATTACGCACAGGAGGACACGATGTTCATGTGTTTATGTTTATGACTGTTTCCACCTCCACAGACTGATGCTATAAATCAGTTGAAGAAACTACAAGATGATGATGATGATGTGACAGTTGAGGGTCCTTCATCATGTCTCTGGCTACTTGGTCATGGAGACATCTCTGGCTGAATGGTCGGCGTGCGACTCACCAGCAGACTGCGGTTCAAACCCGCCAGTCTGGCGCATTTTGCCTTATACCGAACTTATAGTAACAGAATTATTCGGCTGCTAACAGACCTGGAACATGAATTATTTAAGGAACAAATGAATATTGGGTAAAAATCAAACGTTCAGCCTCCTCCTACTGCAGGATGGTCTGATCTTTGCTTGGCAACAACACGTTGAGACTATTTGACTTAGAGACTCACAGTTGAAGCTCAGTCCTGGAAACGAATCGTGACGATTTCGGGACACACCTAATGTTTTTTTTAAGTAGGCCTCCCGTCAATGCTTGCAGGGGCTGTGGGGGCTGCAGCCGCCACAGCTCCCCCCTTCCCGCGCCATTGCATACATATCACATTTACAGTGGTGTAGTCTAGTTTATTTTAGTGGATATACTGTGGTCGTGTCATGTCCTGTAGCCCCCCCAAAAAGAAAAAAAAAGACTATACCTGCTCCAAAACGGTCCCACACGAGAACCACCACAATTATTAGGTTATAAATATTAAATATGCACCAACACATATATGGACCTGTGGATTGTTTCTGAAATAAAGTATTGAACTGAATTTAGACTATAATAAGTAGTATGTGTGGGTATGTATATACACACTTACCGGCCACTTTATTAGGTACACCTGTCCAAGTGCTCATAAATGCAAATTTCTAATCAGCCGATCACATGGCAGCAACTCAACGCATTTAGGCATGTAGACATGGTCAAGACGATCTGCTGCAGTTCAAACCAGCATCAGAATGGGGGAGAAAGGTGATTTAAGTGACTTTGAACGTGGCATGGTTGTTGGTCTGAGTATTTCAGAAACTGCTGATCTACTGGGATTTTCCTGCACAACCATCTCTAGGGTTTACAGAGAATGGTCCAAAAAAGAGAAAATATCCAGTGAGCAGCAGTTCTGTGGGCACAAATGCCTTGTTGATGCCAGAGGTCAGAGGAGAATGGCCAGACTGGTTTGACTTGATAGGAAGGCAACAGGTGTGGGAGAGATTTTCTTGGCCCACTTTGGGCTCTTTAGTACCAACGTGGTGGTTTAACCACCACAGCCTAACGAGTGTTGTTGCTGACTATGTCCATCCCTTTATGACCACAGTGCAGCATCCTCTGATGCTGCTTCCAGCAGCATAACGCGCCATGTCATGAAGCGTGAAACATCTCAGACTGGTTCCTTGAACATGACGATGAGTTCATTGTACTTAAAGGGGAAACTCAGTGACTTTTTTACCTCAATAAATGCTTTTCGGAATCCCCGTGGGGCTAAACAAAGTGTTTACGGAGCGATTCAATGTACCCCCCCCTCCCGCCGGGGCCTCTGGCCTGCAAGCAGCTCTATGCAACTTTGCCTGCGCCGACCCGAGCAGAACTTGCGACAACAGAAACCGCTGTCCGGTACTCAGGTCCCCTATCTACCGAGCTGCTTCCAGCTCTGATTTGAACCAGACTACCAGCGCTAATTCGAAGAAAACATTTCTTTAGCTTCACATCACCTAAACACGGCTCCTGGCTCTCATAACCAACTCTTTGCTGGACCAGAGTGATTCACGTAGCTTGCGCTGCCTGGGCGCCGGGTGAAGCATCACTGCTTCAGGCTCAATAATCACTTGTCACGTCCGCCAAAAGTAAATAAAAGTTTGTATTCTTACCTGCTACTCGCCAACACCAGAGAAAAATATGATCCACGGCATATTTACCCGCAAATCGCGGGTAAAACGTCCCGTTTCAGAAGATACAGGTCTTTGCTTTGAGCAGAGGGAGACGTGGTGCTGCTACCAACCCAGCAAAGTAGCATCAACAAGCTAGTAAACGCTTAGAAATATATCCAGGGATCAAAATAGAAGAAAGACAGGTAGAGATGGCTTCTGTGTGCTGTGGGGGTGCAGGGGGTTGAACTTTACGACAGTGAAAGGACGCCACTAGGGGGAGCCTGAGCTGAAGTTACTGAGTTCTGCTTTAATTGGCTTCCACAGTCACCAGACACCAGAGTGTGTCTGCAGGTCTGCAGCAGTCACTCAGCTTCACAAAAACAGTATGAGAAAGGCGTGGGCGGGGGGGGGGGGCTCAACGTTTCTGCCTGCGTCTGTTAGTTTCATGAGCTTTAACATGACAGCCAGCATGACGGATTACCTATTTAAAACTCAAACACAACCTGACAGGCCACGCCAGTTTGGCAACCAGGGCCCAGTTGTTCAAAACTCCGTTATCTTTTAACCAGCCGTTAAATACGAATGCAGCCGACCGTTAACTTTAACAGTCCGGTTATGTTGTTGTTCAAAACTCAGTTAATTTTAACCACGTGTTATCTTGACGTTAAAGTTAACACACCTAAGGACCGCCGCTAAAGTTTTAACGGTGTGGTTTTCTCTCATTATGCCGCTTTGTTGCTAACGCTGCGTTCATGATGCCAGTTCAGAGAAGGAAGGACGGCGGTTATTGTGGCTTTGATTTTGACATCGGGGATTATTCTAACGAGGAGCTGCGCACCACTTCGGGAAAGAATGCATATATGTAATCCTTTGCGAGTCGATTTGGAGCGTGTAACGAACTGTGGACACGACGGACTCACTATTTAGAATGACATTTTCTTCATCAGCAGAGAAATTTCTGCCTCTTTTTCCCCTTGAAGTGAAAGGAATCGTTTGCTTATCAATACTTTCTGTGTCCCGTGTGTTCTGTTACTGAGGGTTTGCTGTGCTGTGAGACCGGATGAGCGGGGGGGGGCGCAAGAGTGTGAAGAGAACGGGGAAGGATGGAGAGACTGGGGGATGAGGAAGAGTGTGTTGTGGCTAACAGCAGCTCTGTTCACGGTGGGAAAATAAAGCGAGAGTCGGCCCCCCGTGTCTTCCTCACAGCAATAAGGAGTCACAGACGTACAACATTACTTTTTGCAATACCAGAAGTAAACAAAAATGGGGAATTGTGGGATACATTGGTGCTAACCAGTGGTGCTAACCCTATGGTTAACTTTTGACGGTGCTGTTAGCTGAAGGACATGACTAACCATGCTTTGAACAACGTATATTTAACAGCCGGTTAGCCAACGGCAGGTTAAGGATTTAACGGACCTTTAGGGGTTAACCATGGTTAAAATAACCAAGAATTGAACAACCGGGCCCAGGTCACAGGCAAATGTGCCGGTGCTCCCGATGGCCAGTCTGCCACTGGCCGTTATGTGTTTGCTTTCTTAGAATGAGTCATTTATATCTACTAGATGGGAGGTGAACATATAGGCCTCAAAAATTGTTCAGACCCTCCAATAAAAGAAAAGGCAAAATTCACAAAAGTAATTCAAATAACAAGAAACTAGAGTGGTGGTTTTTGTTCTGCAATTGAACAGTGGACCAGCTCTACACCCTCTTCAGGTCCTGGAGGGGCACAGGAGTTCACCCAACCAGTCTACATGTGATTTGTGGACTTGGAGAAGGTGTTT
Source organism: Atherinomorus stipes (assembly GCA_023101725.1). Classification (NCBI taxonomy): domain Eukaryota; kingdom Metazoa; phylum Chordata; class Actinopteri; order Atheriniformes; family Atherinidae; genus Atherinomorus; species Atherinomorus stipes. The sequence goes on along the minus strand of JALJCO010010653.1, from coordinate 909 downwards.
GATCATGTCCCCTGGGATTCCTATGGTGGGGTTGCCTGACCCCCTTGTTCGAGCTGTCTGGTCCCTGTACGGCCGGTGCCAGAGCTTGGTCAGTATTTCTGGCTGGTGAGGGTTGGACTCAGCCAGGGCTGCCCTTTGTCGCCGATCCTGTTCAGGACCTTTATGGACAGGATTTCTAGGTGCAGCCGAGGTGTTGAGGGGATCTGGTTTGGTGGTCTCAGGATCAGGTCTCTGCTGTTTGCAGATGATGTGGTTCTGGTGGCGCCATCGGGCCGTGATTTCCAACTCTCGCTGGAGCGATTTGCAGTGTGAAGCGGCCGGGATGAAAATCAGCACCTCCAAATCAGAGACCATGGTCCTCACCCGGAAAAGGGTGGAGCTGAGCCAGAAGGAGAAGCTCTGGATTTACCGGTTGATCTACGTTTCTACCCTCACCTATGGTCACCAGCTCTGGGTCATGACCGAAAGAAGGAGATCGCGGGTAAAAGCGGCCAAAATGAGCTTCCTGCGCAGGGTGGCCGGGCTCCCCCTTAGAGATAGGGGGAGGAGCTCGGTCATCCGGGAGGGGCTCAAAGTAGAACCGCTGCTCCTCCGTATAGAGGAGCCAGATGAGGAGGCTCGGGCATCTGGTCAGGATGCCTCCTGGACGCCTCCCTGGTGAGGTGTTCCAGGCACGTCCCAGCGGGACCAGACCCCGGGGGAGACCCAGAACACGCTGGAGGGACTACGTCTCCCGGCTGGCCTGGGAACGCCTCGGGATCCCCCGGATGAGCTGGCGGCTGTGGCCGGGGTGAGGGAAGTCGGGGCTTCCCTGCTTAGGCAGCTGCCCCCGCAACCCGATCCCAGATAAGCGGAAGAAGACGGTACGGTGTGAAACTAAAGAAAGTAACAATTAATAAAAATGTACAA
>JALJCO010010650.1:2442500-2971866 GCA_023101725.1 Atherinomorus stipes | reverse complement strand
TGCTGGAAGATGTCAGCGTTTTGCCCAACACCTCTTTGGGAAACTCGTTGTTTAAAAAATACTCCTTTATACCTCTTGAACTGTGTTATTTTGGGGTTTTTTTATGGGACAGATTGTGTACGACATGCTGTTACAAAGTGCTGAAATGGAAACGTTGGTTCTTTGCTGTGTTTTTTGTTCATCCTTTCTCAGCACGTTGCCTTTTTGATGTTTGAATGATTCATTGGTCAGTGTTATTTAGTCAGGTACACAGACTGGACTGAAAATCAGTGAAAAAGCAGTAAATGTGCAAAGAAATCTTTTCAGAAAGTCTGGAGAACTATTGCTCAAGACTGCATTAAAGGATTATGAGAAAGTCTGTCTGCTTGGAAGCTAAAAATGAAGAAATGAGGTGAAGGGTGGCTTGAGATATTGTACAGTACATCAGTAGACTAGATCTGATTATCTCACCACTGTGACTGGCTAAAGCAGGATTTTTATCTTTTGTTTTTAGTGTTTAGTGTTTTGCATCTCTCCGGTATCAAGTATCCAGATGTGTGTGGTTTGTGTGTATGTCAGTCATGAAAAATCTGCTGTTAAGCCCCCTAAAGTTTGTCTAGCTGCCTTGTTTGACTCGTATGACTGCTTTGATTCACTTTTTCCAACACTTGAACTGTGCAAATTAATCAGAGGCAATCCTGTATTATGCAGTAGATAAATATTTACAATATTAGCAGGATTAGTCGCCAGTTTAGCTGCATGGATGCAGACTTGACAGCAGCAGCACGTTTAGATGTACGGTTGGAAAAGCCACACCCAGTCTGCAGTGCTGCAGTGTGTTGGCAGACGTTCAGGCGGAGGCTACGACTCCGTCTGAGTGTGTTTGTGTGCTGAAGCGAGTGGATCGATGCGAGTGATGCTGTCGTGTAGGTCCGGTCAGCTCAGCCTCACTGTCTGCAGCTCAGGTTTGCTCCGGGTTTACTGTATGAAAGGTTTGCAGTGATGCCAGCTGGAGACAGTCCATGTAAAATACTGTAAATTATTACTGATGGCTGACTTTGCAGATGGAAAATGCTCTGAACACACTGAAACATGTTAAAGTTGAATGTAACTATTACCTCCATTCCTTTGTACAGTCATTTATTTATTTGTTTTGGGGATTTATAGATTAATTGATCTTTCTTTAGAGAGTAAATAGTGAATCGCTCCACTTAAAAGACATTTAACTTAGTTTATTTTGCTTTTTCTTTAAGCTGCTGATTATCACTATGGATGCAGTGGTCAGTCAGTTATTCGACTCGATAATCAGATCTTGTTCCTTGAGATGTTGGTGGAGTGACTCAGTGCTAAGCTCAGTCTGTGGGCTGAGTGGAAGGAATGACAGCACTTCGTGACCACCAGATATCAGCGCAACACGGCTGCAGAGAGACTCAACCAGTGGACACTGATGTATTTTAAGTAGTTATTAATATGCTCATGCATACACACATTTGCGTGAGATGAGCTCTGTGGTCTTTGGTGATTGTGGCAACTTGGTGGACAAAAATAACCCCACACATGCAAAGCCTTAGTTTCTGTTCCTGGGAGCTGTTTGTCGCTTTGTTTTTCTGTGCAAGCGCTTGTGTTTCTGTGCATATTTAACACATGAAGTTTTCTCTGTCTTCATTGTTCGATGGCTTTCCTTACCCAGCCCCCTTTGGGAAGCCCCTTCCATCGTTTTTCATGGATTCCTGCCTGCATGATCACATCCATGGAAGAAAGCCGAGAGATGAAACGTGAAACTCATGAGCACAAACTGGCTGTTACAGTTTTATAGGGATAAAACATGCAGGGTTGTTATGGCCACAGTAATTCTCAAATTAGCCCAGGTAGTGTATGAAGAAAAGTCACGTTTGAAGTCTAAGTGAGACACATGATTCTGTCCTGTTTAGTGATGCTGAATGTAAACATGTCTCAATGACAAACAGCTGCAATTAAAGACGAGGATGGATGATCTTCACACTTCTAAAATATGTCTGAAGGAAGCATTAGACTTTCATATTCTTTTATCAGCAACTGATCAGTCATAACATCGTATTATCTCACATGTGCTGCGAGAGGAGGTTCCACCTCGCTGTGGCTTGGACATGAACCCTCTGGGAGTTTCAGGGTGGGGCATCTTTTGAGGCTTGTTTTGGTGCATCTTGTCGATGCTGAGGTCTTTGAAGGCTGGCTCTCCTTTATAGTCTGGTATCATCGCTTGTTCCAGCTAAGAAGCTGAAGATTCAGCAAGTATCGTTTCTATTTTTGGCAGGCAGCACTGTATGTGTGTGTAGTAGATAATCTATGTCAAAGTAATATCCACAAAAAATGCAATTGCATCACTTTAAGGTACAGTATGTACGAAGTACTGATATCCAGTGGTAAAGTTGGGTGTTTGAAAGAAAAGATGTTTTCTTTCAAAAAACTTCATATTCCAAGCACTGCTGTGAAGGTACAGTGGCCATTAGTGACCAAAATGATCAGTTATCGATATTATTGCGGTATTGGTGAAATCTGCTCAAAATGTTCAAAACATTCTTATACACGCATTAAAATTAGTTTCAGTTAAAAAAAAAAAAAGTAACAAGCACAATGGACTTTCTGTTTGCATAACATGTAGACATCAAATTAAAGTTGCATCTTCTGACCATAAGAGGGTTCATCACTTTATGCAATATTGTAGATAAGAACCAAGAATACTTTTCTTCACATTCAGAGCTCAAGACTTGATCTAGTCTAACAGATTTCAGAAGAACTGGTCCAGAAAAGAAACTTCAACTGTTTCATGCTAGGAGAAATCAAATTTTCATATCACAGCAACACTACCATATTAAATGTGGCAGAAACATTAAAATGATAACACTAATAAATAAATAAATAAATTTTCCTCCTAGCATCTTTAAAAAAAAAAAAAAAATCCAGAATACATCTAGACTTTGACTTAGACTTTGTCCTTTTAGGAGGGAAAAATCTCCAGAGCTTCCATGTGGTTCCTACCACCATGTTTTCAAAGACCAAACATGCAAACTATGTCTGAGGGACTGCTGCGGCTTTTCCAGGCAATGAGCAGCATCACTGTGAGTTTTTCACAGTACGATAATCACGGTTTTACGATGATTAAAATCTGAAACAGTAATACTAATTGTCTGGAAATTATATCCCGATTTCTCTTTTTAGCGATTAGTGTTACATCCCTAACTATGAGTAACTGTTTTTAATGTCTTTTAAGGCATTACTGATCCCAAACAGTACTCTGACTCTCATTAAAAAAAACTTGTACAGCAGTTTTGAAGTTCAGAGGGTTCTCACTTCACATACATTGTTTTGTCTATTTAGAGGCACTGTAGTAAAAATGGCAGCACAAATATGGCAGCCTCCATGTATGTGCACCCACAGCAAGTAGATATAAATGATTTATTCTAAGAAAATAAACATATAACTGCTTTTCTAGTGTGGCGATTGCACATCAATAGAAACACAGTTTTGCATTGTATAGTAGATTTTTCTGCCACTGACCTTTGTTTTTTTTACACACTGTACCTTTAAGGTTTTTCCCTTAGCAACTAGAGGACTTGTTTATATGCTGATGAACGGAAAATCTTCTAAATGCTCTCAATTCTGAGAGGAATTGAATTTCGTCTCTATTTAAGGATGTAAGTACACTTGAAATTACAGTATCATGTTTGCCATATGACACTAAATGATGTTTCGTATATTTCACAGAGCTATCCAGTTGCGTCGCTCTCAGTTCCTGCAGACGGGTATTTTTACAGTCCTCTAAAGCGCAGGATATCAAAGAGGACGAGCCGGAAAAACCAGCAAAAGAGAACATGTGAAAACCTCAGTCAGCAGCTGCTCTGGCCAATCTCCATCATGCAACAGTTCGTTCACTCCGTCATGATGCAAATCTATATGAATTTTGAATTCTGTTTTCCAAAGAAGCAAAAGCACCAACAGAACCAAGAGCGGATTCTCAGATTGCCCCCAAGTGGCAGCAAAATGCTCAAACTTGCAGATGTATGTAACAGACAACGGAGATTGTAGGATTTGTTTCCTCATATGATATATTTATTCTAATTAACTAAACGAATGTTTGGAATTAGTTCTTTGCTAATTCTTGTATTCAAAATAGTTTTTAACTCTAATTGATATAATCTACTCATACTTTAGAGATAATCCTCTTTCCTTATAAACCACCTTGCAGATGCAGCCATACTCTTGAGTTTTACCTTAATTTAACAGAAAAGCTGTAATCTGCAGGCACAAATGAGCTGAGATGTCCTCTTTGAGTTCTTTTCAGCTTCCCCTCCTCCTGTCTCCCTGCTCGCTCTTCATCCCTCTCTGTGCCTCTCATTTACCTCAATTTGTTACGATGAGGAAACACAGCACTATTGTCTAGCCGTGAATGTCACAGTGATGTCGGTGCTGAAACCAGAAGCTCGGGGGTCCTGTTTGTTCTCTGGCTCTTTGCGCCCCTTTCGGCTCGAGGTGACTCGATTCTATAGATCTTGGATCCATATTAACTTTTTTCTGACGGTAAATTTAAACTGGCTACTTCTTTACAGCGTAGGGTCAAAAGTTCAGTGGAGGAAAAGTTTCTTTTTTTTTTTTCTTTTAAGATGGTCACATGGCAGAGAGCAGGAATACTAAAGGGAATGGCTGAAGAACAGGACGGACTCTGTGCACCCGTGTGAGAAGTGACATTGCGTCAAAGGCATCTTGACAATGTTTGAAATAAATCCTTTAAGGCAGCTGTGCTGCATGGAGGAGGAAGGGGCCTCCATTACAAACAGTCACCCCACACTGCTGTGTGCACACTTGAACTTGAATCGTCTGGATACGCTCAAGAAGAATGTGGTCTAACTTCTATTTAAAGGAATGCAAGAGGGCCCGTGTCCCCACACTAAGTTGTGATTTTAGGATTCTTTTCCAATGAAGTGAAAGGAATTTGCCAGAGTATCTCAAAGTGTAGTTGCCATCTCACCTGGATTTAACCTCAGGTTGATTTTTCAAACCCTTTATAAAGCAGGAAGAAAGTATGTGACAGTTTCAGCTGAAATGCTGTTAAATTATAAAGAAGAATAACTGGATGTAAATCAGTCCCCAGTTCTGCTGTTAGGAATCAAAAAGGCAGATCTGTTGCTGTTTGGATTCTGTGCCGTCATATTTTACACTTATATTAAAAGGTAAAAGGTGACAGTCAGTAATGTATGCAGCAGTGACCTGTGCCGTTCAAGGCTATTATAGTTAACTAAAACTAACAAAAAACGAAAACTAGAATTGACAAAAATAAAAATGACAGTTTTTGTAGAAAGTGAGAGCTAGCTGACACTGTTTTGTGTCTTTAAAAAAACTAACTAAAACTAACTAAAATTAGTGCAAAAACATCCTCAGTTTTAGTCTAGTAAATTTATTTAATACATAAGCCTTTTGGGTTGATATGAAATCTATTTCTACTTAATCTGTTTACTTTGCTCTACCAGTTTTACTCAGTGACTTTCTGATGATTTTGGATGTCACACCAGACAAATTTGTATAATTTACAAAAAAACCCTAAAAAATATTACTGAAACTAAGAAAAACTAAATTAAAACTAAGCATTTTCCAAAAAACGAATAAAACTAGCAAACCTGATCAAAAAACTAAAACTAACTGAATTGAAAAACAGAAAGTCAAAACTCAATAAAAACTGAAACTAATTAAAAATCCACCACTATTATAACCTTGGTGCAGTTGGGGTTGTTTTACTCCAGCTTCAAGCTTACCTTTAATGTAGAAAACAACAGAAAATAGACAAACAGCTGTCAAAACTTACAAAGCCTGGATGATAGAAAGAACACATGCAATTTTGGTCATTTTTAATCTTCATTTTTAATCCTACTTAAAAAAGATAGTACTGTTATTAGTTATTAATGTTGCTGCTTTAATCTTCAGTATCATTAAAATATAGTTACTCAGATTATACAGGTACTACCCAAAAAATTAGAATATCCTGAAAAAGTTCATGTATTTCCATAATTCAACTTAAAAGGTGGAATTTACATATTGTTTAGACAAATAATATGTGATTCAATATATTTCAAGCTTTTATTTGTTTGGATGTTGCTGATTAGAAGCTGCAGCTTAAGAAAACCTCAAATTCAAAAACTCAAAATGAAATGAAAAATACTTTATTTATCCCAGAAGGGAAATTCAACATTGCAAAAAGCTCACTCTTTTTTTTTTTTTTTTTTTTTTAACAATATAACATTTAAATGAAATAATAGCATAACAATAATAAGTCAGTAAGTCTTGTTTAGAGTCAGACTCTTCCTGTTTAGCTTTTTCTTGACAATATCCCACAGATTTTCAATGGGGTTCAGGTCAGGTGAGTTTGCGGGCCAATCAAGCAAGGTAATCCCATGGTTGTTGAACCAGGATTTTGTACTTTTGGCAATGTGGGCAGGTGCCAAGTCCTGCTGGAAGATGAAGTCTGCATCCTCATACAGCTGGTCCACTGAAGCAAGCATGAAGTGTCCAAAATGTCCTGGTAGACGGCTGCATTTATGCTGGACTTGATGAAGCACAGAGGACCAACACCAGCAGCCGACATGGATCCCCGGGTCATCACAGACTGGGGAAACTTAACACTGGACTTCATGCATCTTCTATCTAGCGCCTCTCCGGTCTTCCTCCAGACTCTGGGACCTTTGTTTCCAAATGAGATGCAAAACTTGCTCTCATCAGAAAAGAGGACTTTTGACCACTGGGCAACAGACCAGTCCTTCTTTCTTAGCCCAGCTAAGGCGCTTCTGGCGTTGCTTGCTGTTGAGGAGTGGCTTGACAACAGGTATTCGACATTTGAAGCCCATGTCCAGCTCTGCCTGCGTGTTATTTCTCTTGAAGCAGCAACTCCAGCCTCAGTCCATTCCTTATGAAGTCCTCCACACTTTTGAAAGGCCCTTTCCTGACCATCTTCTCCAGGCTGCTGTCAGCCCTGCGGCTTGTACACAGTTTTCTTCCACACTTCTTCCTTCACTTAACTGTCCATTAATGTGCTTTGAGACAGCACTCTGAAAACATCCAGCTTCTTTTGCTATCACTTTTTGTGTCTTTCCACCTTGTGCAGGAAGTCAATGATGGTTTTCTGCACAACGGTCAGATCAGCAGTCTTCCCCATGGTTGTGAATTCTTCTAAACCAACACAGGGACTTTTTAAAGGCTCAGGGCACTTTTGCAGATGTTTTGGATTACTTATCTGATTGGACTGTGGCCCTCTGAGCCTACAATACTGGAGCTTTTTCACAGTATTCTAATTTTTGAGTTTTTGAATTTGAGGTTTTCTTAAGCTGCAAGTTCTAATCAGCAACATCCAAACAAATAAAAGCTTGAAATATATTGATTCACATATTATTTGTCTATACAATATGTAAATTGCACCTTTTAAGCTGAATTACGGAAATGCGTGAATTTTTACATGATATTCTAATTTTTTGGGTAGTGCCTGTACAAACATGTTAGCAGCTGCTTGTATTTCTTTGTCTCCTCTGGACTGTAAAGCCTGACGCTCTGCTTTCAGTTTCCATCTGTGTTGTGACCCTGCTGCTTGTGGCTGCATGTGCAGCTGAGCCATCAGCATATCTAATTTTAGTTGTGATTTACTGAGCTCTGAATGCTAATGTACTGTACACATCGCAGGCGCTCTCTGTCACCGTGCACATGCTGTACAGTGGCTCAACCTTTGATTTAACTGAGTGTTAAGCCTCCCATCTCTGCCTGCTCTCAAATAGCCCAAAGTGGAACGGAGCTGTAGTGTTGAATGTGTCACTGTCTATTTATTACAGAGGAAGAATGATAAGAAAAAAAAATGTGCATGTGCAAATGTGCTCATGTTTTCCACACGACTGCTAGTTTCCCTTGAAGTCATGTGTCTTTATTGGTTTTCAGCCAGGTGATCATTGCTGCTTTCTGTGTATTTCTGATGGTTAAGATGGTTAATGAAGCCTGTTTCCTCACTTTTGTTTTCTTGCTTTCTTACACTCGTGTCTGTGCTGTCACTGCAGTAGTGCTTGTAATAAGATGCCAAACCACCCTCCTGCATGTTGGTGGTAGCGACTCTCAACAAGAAACTAAAATCCCTGTTGATTATTGTTTTACCTTTAAATATGATAAAGGTTTTATAGATATTTTCACTCAAGGAGTGACTTCATATTTGCATATCTTTGGATTTTGTTTGTTAATTTGGAATTAAGTTAATAAGCATTTTATTAATATACACTGCTCCCCTTTAAAGATTAAATAAAGTGAAACTCAAGTCCTTCAAAAGTATTTAAAGCAGTTTCATGTAGAGATGCACTAAAGGCATTTTCTTGGCTGACTGTAAATTTTATTTTTATTTATTTATTTATCTATCAAGGTTTTTTAAAGATTTATGTAAAATGGTCAGTTGACATTGATAAATACCAAAATGTAAATGCACGAGAATTAGCCAAATGACCATTTTGTATGTGACTGATGTTAAAAGTCAAAGAATCCTGAAAAAAAATGGAAAATCAAATACAGTTACTATAAAAGACATAAGACAGGGGCTGAACTTTAGATATTGACTGTTCAAGACCGGCGTGTGTTTCAGCAGCTATTTCTCCAGACTGGATTTAAAGTGTTCCACTGATGTGCTATTCCAATAACCTGACTCCCGCCACCTGGTATTTGCAATACCATCTGGGGAGGGAGTTAACCCGATGTCATTTCAAATTAGTCTTTTTTTTCTAAAACTCTTGCATGTGATTGGATAGAAGATCTGTCCGTCATCTTGACTGACACGCTACTTCAGCCACTCACGTTGAACCGAATGACGCAACCCGTGACGCAACTCAGAGCGACACCAGAGCCACCACGCATAGAGGATCGAGTTATCAAAACATGTTATCAAGCTCAAAAAGCTTCAGTCAAACAACATGGCGGCGGCGGCGACAGCTAGTACGAGCGGTGTACAGTCTGTGAACGACTTTTGTCGAATGTGCAAAGAAAACCTCCGGCCAAAACGCCGCCCATCCTTCAAAAGTCCCACCCGCGATTAGTGATTGGCTCCTACTATTCTCTAACCAGACGAAATCACCTATAACTGTCGCCTTACTCAGATGGAGTGCGTGAGGAAAGGGAACGCCCCCGCGTGTACTTGTTGAACGCACCCAGATGATGTAAATCAGGTTACTATTCCAATGGAAGAAACAATTTGTCCATGTTTGTTTCTTCCTCTAAATTCTTTATTTAAATGAATACCGTGTAATTTTTTGCCACTTGGGGCATTAAACCTGTAACTTCCCACAGGTCACACCACTGTTGCCAAACTAAACAGTCTCTTTTCGTGTTTTAGAATCATGTTTGCAGACCACTTTGATCAGCTGGTAGCAAAGTTATCGAGCCATAAAGCAAAGCTTTACATGATCGAAAGAGAGACAGATTGGCTCCTGCAAAGTTACAATGTCTGGTTGTGAGGAGGGCAGCCCCGATATGAGTCAAGAGCTGCATATTGACCCCAGAAACCATCTATTATTACTTACATTAGACCAATGTTTGGGTCAAAAGTTACACAGTATCTCTTATAAACGTCTGTTCTGGAGTTTCCAACTATGATTAATTCCAGTTTTCTTTCTAAGAGCTACAATCAGCCACATGCTAAGTGATGTTTGTCATTTTGGTTTTAATTCAGTCTTTAACCGTCTATCACAAATAACTTAATATATATATATATATATATATATACATATATATATATGTAACAGCAAATGGGATAAAAATCTCTGTTATGCATCTTATATATCTGTTACATATCTTTCAAATTTTCTTATTATCCGCCTTTTTGCTTTGTTTTGACGCATCGTGCAATGCTAAAAATGTTTAATTTATTGCATTTTCTTAATAACAAAAAAAAAAAAATTTTCATGCGAAATTAAAATTTGAAATAAAAACTGATATACCAGACATAAAAATAAGTTGTAAACAAAATGTACCCAGTGCAATCTGTTCAACAGTGATATTTTTTTTTTGTCAGCAGGTGTCTTCAAGTGCAGGTGCGAATGGTGTGTTTACTGACTGTGGGAAAATTCAGATTCCTCAGTGATCCCCCCCCCCCCCCCCAAAAAAAAAATAAATAAATAAATAAATAAATAAAAATCAGATTCCAAAGATTTTGGTGTTTCAGGGTTGTTGCATATAATTAACGTATCAGGAGGGTAAATGGGTAAACTGTTGTAAATAACTTGCTGTCTAAGGTGATTTTCTGCTGATTTTCTAAGGAGCTTTCTGTATTTACTGCCCATAGAGATATAATAATCTCATTATCATGTGACATATGTACTTCTTCGCAGAAGGAAACGGGTAAAACAGAAGCTCAACTAATAATTTCTTATGTGTGTATTTTTCCTTTTAAAGCCAACTAGTGTCTGTGGTATTTGAGAGAAAGTGTGAGAGATGGAGGAAATCGGTAGAAAGACAAATAAAGCTGGGATCAGATGCCGGAGGGAGGCTGTCCGAGGAAGTTGACCACACACATCTTTGCTGCAGATAAGGAGTGACTGGGCAGTTCATTGTGCTGACCCTCGACTTTAGAAAAGCACAAGTAGTAAACATGCTGCCACCCACAGCTCTGTGGGGAGCGCTTTGCTCGGTGAGCAGCTTTTCCTTGTTTTTTTTAAATCCCAAATGTATTTTTAAGATGGTGAAATATTTATTTCAGTCCTGCCCTTGTATTTTTTCAATTTCAGATCAATAATACAAACAAACCTAATCTGCATCTTGCAGCTTGAAGGAAATGCAGTTAAAAAGACAAAAATGATCTAACTATCATAACAATTCTTACTAAAATCCTGTTGAATTGCTTTGAAGTTTAAGCAACAGCTATCAATGCTTTACTGTGGGATTTTTTTTTTTTTTTGTTTTTTGTTTCCAAAAGGCATCACTTGAAGCAAACAACAAACAAGGCTTGTCTCTGTCTCACAGCTCTGCTCTTTAACGTTGTGTTGTCTCTAACAGTAATTACTGCCTAAGTTAGCTTCTCTTTAGGCCAAGTAAGGATGAGCTTATCTTGGCTCAAGGCTTTCCATACCTTCCAGATGATTATCAGTAAATAAATTCACATATGCATATCCTGAAGTATTTGGTTTATTGTTGTTGCTCTATCCGCACAATTTCCTGGATAATATAAGCTCTCTTTTCAAACACAATAAAATGTTTGAGAGCTGATTACACAGCCGGAGGAAAAGAAAATCTCTTCTTTCAGGATTCATACTCTAGTTTGCAATTCATGGGACGACACGGGAAATTAATTTGCTAATTTTGAGCTGGAGTTCAGTTTTGGGTTTTTTTTTGGTTTTTTAATTTGCTTTCCTTTGAGGGGGTTTGTAATTTCAGAATACAGCTATTTTCCACTCCTCATGTCTAAATCAGAGAGGTTTATGTTGTATGAGAGAGACGTCTCTGGTATAACAGAGCTGAGGAGTGCCGGACATCAGTGATTATTTTTCTGTTAGGTCTGGCTTTCATCTCCATCGCCTTACTCACACAGGATAGAGCTGTCCCCATCCCCTTTTTTCACTTCCAATACCGATACCACAGGTCAAGTATCGGCCGATGCTCAATATAGATCATTAGTTGTGTTTGGGTTAGGGATGAGCAATTGCGAACATATTTTTGATCGATCGTTGTGAGAGTTAACGATCAATTATTGATTTGATCATTAAGAAATGCATGTTGAAAAATGATTACACATACAACGGGCGGACTGTTTTTCAAATCCAACAAATCCATAACAGTAAGTATGAGGAAACACTAACCCATTTATCATTTACCAATGGGTATGAAAAGTTTTAAACTTGCAAATATAATAATTTATTTTAAATTATTTAATATATTAAGACCCAGTCAGGAAGAAGTGCTTTAAAAGAAAAGCTGGAACGGATTTCCTGGACTGGCAAATTTTGACGCATTCCAATCCACGTTTTTTTAAACAATATCAACCCGATATCCGATACTGATATCGGATCAGCCCTAACACAGGAGGACTTTGTGATTGAGACAAATAACTTTATTACTTGTCTTTGCCTTATGGAGACAAACTCTTATTGGAATAGTACACCCACAGAATGATGCAACTTTATTTTCCACTTCCCCTCATGGTGAGCAAGACTCTGGAGCACTTTTTTAATATGTCAAATGCAGCCGGTGATCAGGAAGGCTTCTCGTTTCCCCCCAACTTTCATATAATGGAGTTCACCGGGGTCCGAGCCAAAAAGGTCCATAAAAGTCCACAAAAACTTGTCAATATTCCTCCATACTGCTCGTCCAATGTAATCCAAGTGTCCTGAGTGGGTAGCATTTATAATTTACTCGAAACAACATTTAGTATATTTTTATACCCTAAACAGTAGTACATCTTACTTCCACGAAGCACGCATAAGCGCATTCTCGAAACTACAGAAGCCTCGGCGTTCAGAGCCTCCTCTGCCGATAATGCAAGCATAGAAGAAGAAATTCGCTGTTTACATTGTGATAAGAGCGACAGAACTGCAGACAAACCGGGATAAACACAAGTGGGTCCAAAGGGAGTTGGATATTGATTTAAAACAAACAAAGAAAGAGAGAGAACGCGCAATCTTGTCTGCCGTGGCTTACGTAGTTTCATGAACGTGCATCGGCGTGCGATATAGTACTGTTTAGGCTCTAAAAGTACCATGAGGGTAAGTGGAAAATAAAGTTACATCATTCTGTGGGTGTACTAGCTATTCTTTTAATATCTTGGGAGTTATTTGCTTCTTTGTTGGAAGTTGGATGATAAGATTGATGCTTGTTACAAACTGATTTTTTTTTTGCTGTAGCTTCACCCTGTGTTGCTGATAATCTGTTTTCCCAAGATGAAAGGCATCCTTGTTAAAACATATGTGATGGAACTGGTTCAGTTAATTTTAATCATTTTTTTCTTTTGTGTCAATCATTCTGTAAATGACAACTTGCTGTAAGATCAGTATGCACACATTTAGCCAGTTTAAAGTGATACCGTGTAACTTTTTAACCCAATGTTCGCCAAATATTATGATACATTATATTCTAAAATTATTATTTATATAAGTAACAATAGCTGATTTCTGTGGTCAATGTAGATACTTGACACATGTCGTTGTTCCGAGGGGGCTGCCATTCTCAAAAACCAGGCATTGTAACTTCTCAGGAGCGGGCCGTCTCTCATTGGATCATGTAACTTGGAACGCCTTGATTAGTGGCTTGATGACTGAAAAATCAGCTTTTCAAAGTGGTCTGCAACATTTTTCCAAAACACAGACTGAGACTGTTTTTGAGACAGTTGTGGCGCCTGTGGGAAGCTACAGGTTTAGTGCCCAAAATGGCCGAAAGTTACACGGTATAACTTTAAGTTGACATGTCCGCTGCATCACCAAAGTTAAAGCTGTAATTGTCTAGGACCTCTAGCAAATGCACGCTGAGGTTTCTGGGTCTCTGGGGGTTGACGTCTATATTGTTAATTTCACTGGACCATCAGATTTGCTTCCAATGGGTTTGAGATGAGCTAATGGAGAATTATAGAGAGCTTCATGACAGTTGAATGGAGTGCAGTGTGAGTAAAAGCACTTTAGCACCAAGCCTTTTAAATGCACATTAGTAGATTTTGAAAAGCTGAATTATGTTCTCATGTTTCACATGGTGGTTGACTGTGTTCAGAATGGAGGCATCCAATCTGATACAGACAGCTACATCGGATATTGTTTTTTTCCTCTGTGTTTTTTAATTTTACAGTTTTAAAGTATTTAAATGTGTTTCTTTTAGAGTAAAAAGATCCAGGTTACAATGTGAGAACACTTCACTGTCATAATTGCCTTCTGGTAGGTTTAGCAGTTTGCCTACATTTGTATGGACCATATCTACGTTTTGAGCCATTAGGTTAAAAAGACGTCAGCTAAAGCACAAAAATGAGTTTGATTCATTTGTGATTAACTTAACTGTGTTCACAGCCCTTCTACTAGACTTTTCCAAACTTTGAGTCTCAGCCCTTTTCCTTGTTCCTTAGATTTGAGTGAACAAATGAACGAGTACTATTGCCCTGTGAGTTCAGATTTAGCTTTCTGTTAGTTATTGGAGCTGTTCTTCACACTTTACTGGCCGCACGCACCCACTGACACATTAGGTGCCACACTACTATAGGTAAACCGTACTATCTCTGAAAGCAGACCTGGTTTTGTTTAAAAGTGGACCATTCGGTGCCAATATGAAGGTGCCATAAAATACTTTTTAAAAATGGACTACGATACAAGTTTTTTGTTGGACTACAGATGACTGAAATAGATATCACTTACAGTATGTACTTCAATATTGATATTAATTCAATGGATTCTTAAATGTTACACTTGATGCATATAAACTGGAAAAAAGGGGCACCTGTTTGTCCATTATTTTTGTAAAATGGAGAAAAAAAGGCTTTTTTTTTTTTTAACAACGTCTACCTCAAACACATTTTTAAGCACTGTTTTGACAGGAGCAGCCACTGCCAGAACCCACATCCCACCGCGCTTTGACTTAGCTGGGACACATGACTGCAGCCTATGATTAAACAACCACTCTGACCACAGTCCACTCTGCCCAACACGGCCTTAGGTGTGAGATTACAAGGGGCGTAGTTATGAATTAGCCCCTGGAGAATGTTATCTGCCCACACACCCTGCAAAATAACCATGATGCATGTTGGGCCAAGTCTGCCGCTCTTTCACTCTGTTGTTGACATCCTGTTCGCATACTTTTGGTGGATGAGTCGGCCTGGTAGTGGGCTCCAAAGGATGTGAATCTGCAGAGGTCAAATGAGCAATGCTTCCTTGAGTCACACAGAGCAATTTGTCTGCGTAATTTTCTCTGTTGCTACTGTCAGAGAAGGAATTCAGAAAGTTTGGTGACACATTCCTGAATCAATTTGCAGTCAGTTAGTAGGGAGAATGCTGTTTTTATCTTGCAGCCCATTTAGAAACGGAGACAAAGCAATTCTCTGTGTAGTTCACATGACCTCTAAACACAACCCAGTGTGGAAATCCATTTGTAACCCCCAAGCAGTTGATGACTTGCTAAAACATAATCCCTTTTGTGAGTAAAATCAAGCGCCCTTTGTCTCTACTCTTTGAGAGACTCGCGTGACTCCTCTTCTCTCTGCTCCTCTTCTTTTCTCTCCTCTGAAGAAACTGCTAATGAAGTCATTCTCAAACGATTAAAAGCCATGTGATTAACGGCACAATAATCACTACAGACCAGCTCTAACTGAATCAGAACACTTCTGCTTAAGGTGGTGATGGAAATCTAACGGACGTCCTACAAAGAAAGACACCAACTTCTTTTTTTATCATTATTATTATCATTATCATTATTCCAGTTTACCTGTTGGGAATGACACTGCAATGTAAACTTAAGCACTAACTTGACATAGGGATGGTTTGATTAGATGTATCGGCCTTTTCAAAATGATTGTTGACTCATTCTTAACAAATCTGGAACAACAATTTCACAATATAGATTTGTAGCACTACCAGCATTTTGGCATAGTTGGTTGTTCATCTAACTTGTTAATACGCATGACATTAGCTCCATTTAAAAGTATTTCTGTAGGTTGGACCTCCTTATGTCTTCAGAACTGCTTTAATCCTTTATGGCATAAATTCCACAAGGTGTTGGAAACATTGCTCAGAGATATTGCTCCATATTGACGTGATCGCACAGTTGCTGCAGATTTGTCAGCTGCACATCCACGATGAGAATCTCCCGTTCCACCACATCCCAAAGATGCTTCTTTTGGATTGAGATTTAGTCATTGGACTCCGATGTCACCACCTTATGGCAGCATAAGAACAGTAAGGGATGGATAGTCCATCCCTAACTATAAGATATATCAAAGGGAAGGATTCAAGCCGATCTTAAAGGTAGAGAAGGCGTCAAAACCAAACTGATAGCTGGTTCCATAAGAGAGGGGCCTGATGGCAAAAGCCTCTGCCTCCCATTCTTCTCTTAAAGACTCTTGAAACCACAAGGAGACCTGCAGTCTGAGAGCGAAGTGCTCTGTTGGGAATATATGGAACTATGAGACCTCTGATATACAATGGAGCTTCATCATGAAGAGCTTTAATTGTGAGGAGAAGAATTTTAAATTCTATCCTAGATTTAACAGGAAGCCAATGAAGGGAAGTTCAGAGATCTGTACAGGACAGAAACTGTCCAAACATAAATCAGCTTCTACAGATGTCTCTAAAGTAGATGGAGATGGGACATCATCAATTGTTAGATGGATATCATGGATTTTCTAACTATTGGAAACTATTTTGTTTATGAAGAAACTCAGGCTGGATAGTTTTGAAGAGTGCCGCTCAGACTTTATCCACAACTACCGGCATCTTTATGATGTTTCCTCCACGTTGCTTAGTTATTACAAACATTTGTGTCTTAACAGTTGGCAACAGATTGGTAAGCTGTTGTTTGTGGAAATTCCCCAGAAGTGCATTACCATGTGATTGGCAGATTGGCCTCAAGAGTCAAAAGCGCTGCATACAGCAGTCCACCTTGTGGTGCCTTTTAGTATTGAGCGTTTTGGCTACCCTGTGCTCCTGACATGCTGCAGTAAGTATGCACCAGAAGAGTAAAGCCTGGAAATTAAGTTAAATAATTATAGTTCTTTTTTCATCCACGGGGGCTGGCTCCAAAACATGTGAAAAAGGCCAACTTCACAGCAGAAATAAACATGTTTACAGCGTGGTTCCAAAATCATTTTAGGTTTAATAGGTCAAGTAAGCCTTCACGTGAACTGTGAGGGGGTGAATTTCTTTTTTATAGCGCATCCATTTAGATGGTATTAAATCTTGAAATTGCACATAATTAGGGGCATGTCCTTTGATTGACAGGCAGCAGACCGGGTGCTGGTTTTAGCCGTAGAGGCTAATAGTTAGCTCCTAGGTTGCTCCCAGGAAGGCCTCAGCTTGTAGCAGAGTTGCACAACGGTGGTTTTTAGCTGGTTAACAGCAAATCTGAGCATGCCTTACCTTTAAACCGCCTATCTTCATTCATTCCTGTTCACTTTGGATTAGCTCAGTTAGCATTACCTTTGCTGTCAATCATTTGTCCCGCATCTCAGAGCGGCCTGGACTTTGCCCATTTTAGTATTTTCCAGGAGTGACGACACATGTGTCATGGCAAGATGGCGATGGTGGAAAACGCCCAACTGGCTTCACTTTCCCCTCTTCAGATGCGACTGGATACTACGTCCATTTTTTTTTTTTTTTAGTCTTTGGTATGTACATAGAGGTGCAGCACACGCTGATGTGCATGTTTGCATTCACAGCAAGTGCATTCCAGCCCTTAGTCAGCCTGGCTACGGTGCTGAAAAGAAACCTTTCTCAAAAAAAAAAAAAAAAAAAAACGAATTAACTCTCGTTTCTTCCAGTCTTCGACTTATTTAATGTTCTTCAGTTCTAACAGCATCTTTGTTAAGGTCTTAAAGCAATGATTAAATTGATCAAATTTACTGTTTGGCCTGTCATAATCAACAACAACAATTTGATATTGGAATTGAAAAATGCCTTGTTAAAATTTTGGGTCAGTTAAGTCCCCCCCCCTTTCTTTTTACATAATTTTCTTAATACCAATCCATGTGAAACATGACAGGGCTGTTGGGGTATGTCAAATTAAAAACGAAGAGCACTGAAAGCTTCTGACTTAGAGAGTAATAGATTTTAAATTGGAAATTAAGTTCTGGATTGTAATTTGGATTGGTTACTGGCTTTGGATCAACGAAAATCAGGGAGGAACAAACTGAACCATTACATCCTGAGGCAAGAGCAGAGTTTATTTTCCAGCATGACTGATTTTAAAGCCACAGCTAGAATAGTTAAAAGGTTTTCTCACAGTGTTTACCAAAACCAAACAGCCTGCGAGTGATTCACTTATGAAAGGATAACCTCATCGTAGGGGCAGTCTCTGCTCCTCTGGACGACTTTGACCGAGCCTGTAGTCTGACACATTACACCCAGAACACACTGGCACCATCTCAAGTCTGTCACTGGACCGCCTTTGGCTCAGTCTGTGGTCTGTAGCCAAGAATAATGTTGTTGACCTGTTAGAGCGACTGAAGTGGTGCAAATCATGTCTGTACAAACAGTGTTAACGCTGGTCTTTCTCCTATTCTTTGTGACCATTTAAAATGGAAAAATAAATCCACTCTCAGATACTTTTACATCTCTTTATTATGTTTATTACCATTAATTTAGTAATAGTACTGAAGTTTAACTTCATAAGTGACAGCTTATGATTTCACAGAATAAATCTTGACAGACCAACTAAAAAGGGAAGGATTAACATTGTTGTGGGATTTTTGTGTAGGTGGAATGAGCGGCAGTGCAGTAAAACAATATTTGTGTTTGAGATCAAGTTACTGAAATCAGAGCTAGTCTTGTATAACTGTGGGGGAAATGTCTACACCTTTTATCACAGATTTTGCTTGCAGAGTGGCGTCTTACTTTAGCTTTATTTTGATCAACAAATATTGGTGTTGATGCAAGTCCACTGATACTGATGTCTTGTACAGCGTTGTCATGCTCTTTGTTATACTAGTAAGATCCCCAAGGGGAAATTAGGGCTCTGCATTTCACCATCTCTGCACAGTAGTACCAGAGAGCAGTGGGCTTCTACTTAAAGCAGCCTGGGGAGCAGTTGGTGGGGTTAAGGACCTTGCTCAGGGGTCCACAGTGGTTCACCTAGGGGTTGTGTCGGGAACTCGAACCGGGGTTCTCCACGCCAAAGCCCACGACACTACCACTAGGCCACCCACTCCTCTTCACAGGTAAACAAAAAAAAAAAGTTATTTAATGGCAATTTGCTCTCGCTTGAAATATGGTTTGTTTTATGTTCATGTACACTCGCTGGCTACTTTTTAGGGTACGCTTGGTAACACAAGCAGCTAATCAGCTAGTCACATGGTAACTCAGTGCATTTAGGCATGTAAACATGGTCAAGATGACTTGCTGAAGTTCAAACTTAGAACTCAAGGGAGGGAATTTAAGTGACTTTGACCGTGGCATGGCTGTTGGGTCCAGATGGGCTGGTCTTTCAGAAACTGATACTGGGATTTTCATCTTTAGGAGTGGGGACCCTTGGTCCTCATCCTGCAGATCTTCAAAGTGTCCTTGCTTCTACACACTTGATACAAATCAGTGAGTCACCATCAATGAACTTGATAGGTTGTTAGATCTATTTAATTTGAATAAAGATGTGCTGGATTGGGGACACATGGAAAACCTGAAGGGACAGCGGCCCTCAAGGGCCAGGGTTCCCCACCACCGGGTTCGGAGATTTAAGAAAAAGAGAATATCCAGTCAACAGCATTTGTCTGGACAAAAATGCCTGATTGATGTCAGAAGTCAGAGGAGATTAGGCAGACTGGTTGGAGATCATGGAAAAGGAACTGTAACTCGAATAACCACTGGTTCCAACCAGAGTATGAAGAATTTCTGAAAACACTACATGTCAAACCTTGAAACAGCAGCAGATACACACTGGGTGTCACTAGAGCTGGGTGATACGGCCTAGAATCAATATCAGGACATATTGAGCAGTTCATCTTGGTAACGATAACTGGACGATGACTTGTTACAGACTGAATGAGCTGGAGTCATGGGACTACAGACAGTGCATGAGCTCAGGGTCTTAAACATGAGCACAGCCAAGCTATAAACAGCCAAAATGAACTTTTCTTTTTATTTTATTAAAACACTGAATGTACCGACAAGGGCAAAATGACGTTGGTTGTCGCTGTAAATTTCAGTGTTGGTAAGTTTTCGGTTTATTGCCCAGCCCTAGATGTCACTTTTGTCAGCTAAGAGTAGGAAAGTGAGCCTACAGTTCACACAGGATCACCCAAACTGGACATGAGGAGTTAGAAAAATGTTGCCTGGTTTTAACGGTCTCAATTTTAGCTGTCACATTTGGATGGTGGGGTCAGAATGTTGTATGTACAACATGAAAACAGGGATCCACTCTGCCCTGTATCGGTGGCTCATGCTATTTGTGGTGGTGGATTGTTGAGTTAGTGTGTACAGGATGACATTTTCTTAGGACACGTTTGGCCCCTTAACTGAGCACCATTTAAACACCACAGCCTACCTGAATATTGCTGCTGACCAGTGGGCTTCTTGAACATGATAAATTCACTGTACTCCATGTGGCCTCCACTGACCAGATCTCAACTCAACAGAGCATCTTTGGGATGCGGTTGAACAGAAGACTCTCATCATGTGTGTGCAGCTGACAAATCTGCAGCAACTGTGTGATGCCATCATGTCAATATTGAGAGCCTCTGGGGAACGTTTCCAACACCTTGTTGAATCTGTGCCACAAGGTCTTAAGGCAGTTTTGAAGACAAAAAAGGTCCAAACCAGTTCTAGCAATGTGTACCTTTAATAAGATGGCCAGCCAGCATATGCTCATGTTTATATGAAGAAACTCATCTCCAGAGCTCAGCTTTGACTATCTTACCTTTAAAAAACAACAAAAAAAAGATGCGGTATGTTTTGTTTCAACTGATGTAAAGCTTGCCAAATTTAGAGAGAATACAGACTGTCTGCCATAAAAATGTCTTCTTAATCTATGTATCTTTTTACACAGCGCAGGTGGACGAAGGCACAGCGCTTGAACATAAATCAGCTTTCAGTGTTTTAGTTGTTCCACATCCTGCTTCCTGCTGGCTCAATGCAAAATGTTAAATGTTAACAGAAAGGCACTGACAGATCTGATAACTAAGGTCCTCGTTTTGAGTGCAGTACGAGTGCTGCAGAGCTTGGTTTTTATTGGCTGTCCATTCAGGAAGTTCTTGCAGTGCAGTAAAGGATGTTGACTGATGTTCATCTGTCCTCGTCTGACCTGCAGTTCCTGAACCAGGCAGGTTAGCCAGCTCAGAGACGGATGGAGCTGTGAACAGAATACCAGCTCCTCCTGGAATATCAGGTGCATCAGGCCTCACATTCCTGAATGTACAACGATATCACGACTGTTCCTCAGTCTGAACTCGTGTGCCTTTTCTTTGTCCAAACAGCAGAGCTGAAAATGGTTTTCCACTTTGTCTGCCTGTTTTAATGGTTTCTGAGTCATAAATAAGGGTGGGATCGTGGCTGGGATTAGTTTTTTTTTTTGTCAGGGTGTAATGTGCCAATAGTGGGGATTCTTGGGTCCCTATGCAGCCTGGTTACCAAGCGCATATATATGCATGGTATGATGGCCATAGATTTTCACTGTTATGTGGGTGCTGTTGGGTTGCAGAGTGCTGGCTAGTTGGTTTCCAGTTAACATGTTTGTTTATTTGCCAGTTAGTCAGATCGTACACTCTCACATTCATTTACAGATTTTTTCCAGAAAGAAAAATTACGATAAAAAGCTTCTGAAGATTTGACTAAAAATGAACCATGTCCCAAATGTTCTGTATTTGATAACAGCATGACAAATTTCTGCATCAAGATTATCCCCTACAATGTTGAGCTTGTTAGCTTTGTATTAGCTTTCTCACAGCATGCTTGTATGTTTGTTTGTAAGCAGCATTGGTGAAGGGTGGGGTCAGGGAGGGGTGTTTTCCCATTTCACAGACACAGGGTTCGGTGCAACTCTAAGTGTTTCATGGAGGAATTTGTTTACTTGTGGTGGAGCTACAAATAACTGCAGGGTTTATATAGGGCGAAAAACTACTTCCCCTCCAGGCAGCCATACAACATAAACAGAGCTGAGAGGGGAAATACTGGCCCGTCTTATTAAAGCTCAACCACTACACATGTTCCACATGGCCACATGGATCCCATTACTCATTGAGGGGCCTTTTTTTTCCATCAGGCCTGCTGGCCCTGGCTCTCTCATCCTTATTCTGGCAATTTGTCTGACTCTGACTTTAATAGATCTAAAAACAAGTTATTAATCTGTCCCAGACTGACGTTGTTTGAAACTGTGTAAGAGCTAAAGCTAATGCTGGTCCATCCAGGCTGTTTCAGGAGAATGTTTGGCATGAAGCTAAAGAGTTAGTATGCTTGAACCAAAGGCAAATTATCCACACCTGAGGTCAGCTCAGAGCTCGACCTCAAATGTCTGGCACGAACCTGTGTGTAAGATTTGTAATGTGCGGCCTGTCCGTATTTACTTGTTTTCATCTGACCATGTCTTCCTCTTTTTACCCACAGGCATTTGGGAACGCAAAGACGGCACATAATAACAACTCCAGTCGTTTTGGCAAGTTCATTCAGGTGAACTACCAGGAGAGCGGCACTGTGAGAGGGTAAGGATACTAATTAATTAAAAAATCCCCCCCCTTTTTTTTCCTGTTACCCATTTATATTGTTTTTTTTACAGAGCGTACGTGGAGAAATACCTCCTTGAGAAGTCAAGACTGGTCTATCAAGAGCACAATGAGCGGTGAGAACTCTCACATCATATATTTAACATGAGACACAAAAATACAAGTATTGTACATCAAGAAGTTCAAGAAAATAAAAGTGTTGTTGGGAATTGAATTAAACACAAATAGTTCTTAAAAAAACTTTAAGTTTTCTGTTTTTAGTTTTTAAAAGCGGGGACATTTATCATGTTATATTTGTCATAGCAATCACTTCAGATTTAAACAAGTTGAGATTTTTGTTTTTCAAACCCATTTAAGAACATAAACAGTAACAAATATAACAAACTACAGTTATTTCTGTGTGACAGCAACATAAATATGTATGTTACTTGATTATAATAAATTTAAATGTTACTTAAAATGAAGCTGTAATTAATTCCCCATATCCAGAAATAATGACATGCTGTGCATGATCTAATGGAACATATTTGTTAGAAAAAAAATTTCAAACCCCATGTTTGATTGAAAAAAATGTACAAAGCTTAAACAATGTGGGAAACATAATCTGTCCCAAAATTCAAAATTAGCTGATATCCTTTCAAATGACGAGACAATTTCGCAGCCTTCGAAGCAGATCACTTCAAACCTTTGTGTAACCGCTAGCTTGGCAGGTTTGTTTTCTAGCCGTTAGCTTTTTCTTGCCAACTAATTGAATGCCTGTTAATCTGACTTTTTTCTTCCATAAACCTTTTTTTACATCTACTTGATCACATTACTATATGAATAAGAATGTTGTTCTGCTTTTACATCCAAAGTAAAGTTTTGAAACATTTTTTAAGATGGCCTTTGCTTTGTACCCATTGCTAGAAGTTGTGTGTCTACTCTTGGTTGACTGGAGGCTACAATGTACTGTATAGGGAATGTGAATGACATCACCGCAGATTTGTTCACCATGTTGTGTAAAGCTTAACCCCTGTTTCCATTTGGGATATCCCAATACCACCTTTTTGCTGAACAAATATGAGTACTGACAATGGAGTACTCACTGATACAGAGTACTGATACAAGTAATTAAAAGGGAAAAGTGAGAGGCTTTATACCGTATACAGTTGTCCTCAAAATTATTCATACCCTCCAATTAAAGAAAAGGCTGTATTCACACTGGTAATTCAAAAGGCAGGAAACTTAAGAAACTAATAATAAATAAAAAAAAATACAAAATTATAATTTAGAGAAATAAAATCTTGTTTTTGAATTGTGGGTGGAAATGATAATTTAAAAAAAAAAACAACCAAACAGAACTGTCTCAGACACATTAGGGCACCTCTCTCATGAACGGTGCTCCGTCAGTGGACGGAAATACCTGTCAAGAGGTGCAGAAGACACAAAACACCTAATTGCAGTGATTGCCTCAAAGTGTTGCTCAACAAAATTTTAGCTTCGGAGCCCCATCATGCTTGTTTACTTGTTTTATTTTTTTTTTTGTGTTTGTTTTTAATATTTCTTTCAAACTACAATTCAAAATCAGTGCCTTGATTTTCATAGAATTTTTCTTTATTATCACTTTAGTCAATTTCAACTTGCTTCCCTGACAGCAGATTCTTTTCCTTCTGTAATTGGAAGGTATGAATAATTTTGAGGACAACTGTATATGTATGAATGTATATAATATATATACACATCATATGCAGACATGTTGCTGCCCAATTAGCTTAATACAAAGTGATGGATTTAGATTACATTTTTAAGGGAATATTCATAATGGCACAAGGAAGAAGTGATTCAATTTCTGTGTTTGTTTGTTTTTTATTCTCTTTTAGAAACTACCATGTCTTTTACTACCTGCTGGCAGGAGCAAGTGAAGAAGAGAGACTAGCCTTTCACCTCAAGAAGCCTGAAGAATACCATTACCTCAGTCAGGTGGGACCTTCAGCATCAAGCCGATTATGAAAAAGAAATGACAACATGTCTTCGTATTATTATCATGCCTTTTAATATGTTTGCATTGTGGTGGGATTTGTTTGACATAGTTTTTGTTCATGTGTAGATTTGTGACAGTGAAAACTGTGTTTGTCTTCTGTCAGCATTCATTCTCAGTGTCCCAAAACAGGAAAATGAAAATGCAGGATACAAAGGAAACACTGTTGGTGGCTTTTCAACACCTGCTACATACTTACTCACCATTACTCTCCCAAACACATCAGACCTTTACAGGTCTTATCCCTGCAACTGTTTCAAAGATACAATCGACTTAATTTGTAAGCTTTTGTTAGCGCTACTCCCCCCCCCCCCCCCCCCCCCCCCCCTTAATTTCTCAGTTACTTCAGAAGATGAAGACATACCTGCATGGTTGGGGGTTTTGCATTCACCTTGGTCTTCAGTTACATTTTTATGCATGCAGTAACACATTTTCCCAGCTTACCTCCACTAACAGACACAGGAACACAGAAAAAACAGAGACGGACTCAGCATTTTGTCCCTTGTCTCAGTTGTTTGTATTTCCTGTGAGAAAAACAGGTTCCTCATAACCATGAAACAAAGCCACAATAAACACAAAGACACCAACAAACATTATGCGTATGGTATGTGGATGTTGTGTAAAACTTGTTGCATCTCCGCCTCTGGGCTTTCACAGTCACGACAGCCAGGGACCCGGTCCCCTCCTCCAAAATCTTTCCGCCTACGCAGAGGAGAGCAGGGAATTCCTTCCATTCCTGCCAGCCACTGATGTGCACATGCAAACACACAAGCATACATGCATATACGTACACACATCGTTGCACTCTGTTTTTGTCCTCTTCGTCTCTTTTAACTCTTTTCCCCCCCATCTGTCTACTCTGCACCATCTAACTCTGGCACATGGATTAAAAATGTTACCTGCTTATAATCACTTTAATTTGTTTGCACTTTTTATTCCAATTATTTTTCCACACTTTTGCTCATAACTTATTCTAAATATTCTTTTGAAGTTTTTCAGCTGTATTGCTGCTCTTTGAGATTTAAAATTTCTTTAATTGACTGAAATTTACAGGATCAGTTAGTACGTTTACATGACATGAGAAAAACATCCAGTCATGCTGTTAGTTTGACTAAAACCAAACTTTTCAAACATATTTGTCTTGCCAAGATAGCAGTAAATTCAAGGTTGAACTAATGCAGCTAGACAATCCAGTTAGAAGTTAAATTACTATTACATGTATATACATCATATTTATCTGGGCTCAGAATTTGCATAGGTGCTCTGTGTAGTACTGTATATCACTGATGTATTTCAAGGATACTTCTATGTTTTCCTCAGTTTTCTCAAAGCACTTATGTCCTTAGTGCAGACCAAGATTGTGCAAACAGAAGATAAATTAAGGTTATACTAACTTAAGTGTGACTTTACAGTGACAAAAAATAGTGTGTTCCATCAGAAGACAGGAAAGTATTAGCTAAAAGTATAAATGGCTGTAGGTATTTCAAACAGTCATGTTAATGTTTCAGCTGCTGTGTGTAGGGAGTAATTTCCATTACATGTTTTCCAAATTCAAGGAAGGAGTCTTTCCTGACCAATAAAAAAAAAGGATGTGTCTTGTAGGTAAAGCGGAGGATGAATTTCCCAACTGGGATCAGTTTAATATGTAGCAGTGTCCACCCCACTTTGGCCTAACAAAGCTAAAAAGGAAGCACATTGCCACCTGTTATAGCACAGTCGTGTATAATTCGGTCAATAAATCAGTTCCTAAAGCTCAGTCCAACCATTCAACTAGTTCAACTTAACCATGCATGAAAATGTACTGACTGTCTTTAATATTAATTTCCTCCAGAGTTACGTTCGTGTTGTGTGGTGTTGCAGTTGGAAGAAATGGAGCAAAAACAAAGTAGTGTTGAGGGATGCACGGTGTAACTGGCTGCCAGAAAAACTGCAAAATGGGGAACAACCCCCCCAGCATACGGATAACTCCTACATGAAGATTGGTACTTTTCAGCATCAGACTCTGAGATCATGCAGACGGCCCCGGTGAAGAATTAAAATGCTTGCTTTTACATACTGGAACACCATGCGGTACTACCATAAAACACAAGTTTTATTACCCTTAAAGATTTTCTGTCTGTATCGTTCAAACTGTGTGTAAAAGCTGTACACAGGTGTGTAAGTTGAAGCTAATCATTTAATCTGATTGCTGAATGAGCATGTGTTATCTGCAGCTTTTTATGACCTTGTGCTGAAGTCTAACAGTTGCCTCTGGATGTCTGACTGCTTTCTGTGTGCATAAATCTCTGTCAGCAGTGTCTTTATGCTCTTGAATGTTTGATTTATGTCCAACTGTGAGCTTTTGATACTCATCTGTTAATGAACGGAGCTGCTCAAACCATCTCTCGCATCACTCTGCTCCTGTTGTTTGCTCATAAATCTGTGTATATGTTTGAGCGTATCGTGTGTCTTGTCATCCCGATGCTGCTGTCTAACCCTAACCTCGCCGCCTGTCAACTCTGCCTTAACATTTCCAGATGACAAAGAAAACCCGACAACTGCACTGGGACAGTTACTGTGAAAGTGAACCGGTCAGTATCTGTGTTTCAGCTCTCCGTGGTGTCCGTGTGTCTGTGCATTCTGGAGAAATGTGGGTTGGATGTCACCTGAGCACTTTAAAGTGGAACAACACTTTCCCTGCATGGTAGCAAGCTCCTCCCTGACCCTTCCTTTTCCCATTTTGATGCTTTTTGAAGATTTCCTGGTTTAGTTTGGGATTTATTTTAGCCTTGTTTTGATTGTGCTTTCTCATTTTGTGCCGTTACTTTGTTATGGTGATGGTGGTACATCTGTATCCGAGCCACAGTAGTTGTTTATTTTTGTTTTTTAGCTTTGGGTTTTTCTCTCTTTTTTTTTTTTTTTTTTACCAGACTGAGAGGTTGGCGATAGATTGGGTAGATTTTAAATGCATACAGTAGAAGTATTCCCATCCTAACAAGGTTAAGAGTTTACTCAGATTTAGACAATACCGTAGACAGTGGGCCTGATTCACCAACAAATTTGCTCTTAGATTGATTCTTTTTCATAAAAACCTTGGTTCATGGGTAAGAGCAAATCCCGCCAACACTCAGGAGTGCTTGCAAGAACATTTACCTGTAAGCATCAACATGTTTGCGTAAAGTTAGTAGAACTACAGTAATGTTTTCGGACAGGTTTTAAAAAACACATTTGGTAAATAAAGCATTTCATTTCTTTTAAATAAATGGCAGAATGTTGCAGATCATAGTCCAACGTTATAACAACTTTATAACTAATTAAAATACAGTATTTTTCAGTCATTTTCTTTAGTGAAGAAGAAGGCTTAGTGAAGACAGATTTAGTTCTCTTGCTGGTCTAAAAACCATCAGTGCAATAAACTGCACTCACATGTGCATAAATCACACTCAGCAGATCCGTAATCATAAGACTGTCACTGCATAAATATCAGAGTCACCTGCGACTCCCAGAATGGCATTTAATAATTAAAATCGACCATAATAGTGCCTTTTTATGAGAGTGATTATTTTATTAGGATACGGAGGTTGTGCCCTGGCTGCTGTTTGCACACGGCCCATCCGTCGTGGCTTTTATGGGCATTTTCGGGCCTTTACCTGCGCTAAGTAGAACCAGTTGACACATGCTTTCAACTCACAGTCTGGTATTCACCAAAGTAAGAGGAAAGGATGATGTTGTGGTCTAGGAACATGACAGAGGATTTTGTGAAGAAAAAAAACCTTTTATCTTTATGAGGAGATATTGGTGAATGAGGCCCAGTGATTTCTGATCAGCCCGAACTGAATCAGTTGCATTATGTTTACACCGCATTGTTAGCATTATTACCCACCAGAGTTTTCACTTCACATTTTTTTAGAACACATTTCTGGCTTTGCAGCACATGCAGGATAAAAAGAAGTCACATGTTTGGATGAGGGATGGACCCGAGCTGTGCTCTGCATTCTGGTGGATAAGTTTGTAATTAAGGCTTTGCACGGATGCAAACATTCCTTTGGCGTAGGGAACATCTCATGGGTGTGAGTCATAATCGAACTTTGCTCTTTAAAATCTAATCTGGAATACGAATGAGGTATCCCACCTGCAAACCATACAGGAATATTCTTGATTTAAGATTATTATTAGTTGAACATTGCTGTGCTATTTAAATATGACTACTGTTAAAACTGGAATAAAGTCCAAGTTAAGCCCAAGCATTATTAACTTGTATCTTTTAACAAATGTAGATTTTCTGCCATTGAATTAGATTCATTCACATGTCAGTGTGAGTTTAGGCAGAGAAGGAAGAAGGCACATAGGTGGAAGTACAAGTCTCATATTTGGAGTTTTTGTGTCTGAGGCTTCAGCATGTTGTAATTAAGGCAGCTAGACTGGAATGGACCCACAAAGCAAAGAGCAGCGCTCATGTTTCAGCGCATGTGTGAAGTCAGACAATTTGTGGTTATATCAAAGCCCGTGTGCCTAATCTTGGTAAAGCTCCCCCCTTATTTAAAACTAATCCAGATTCATCCAGATGTTTACTTTGTGTTTGTAATTATGATATTTAGCAAAATTGTTTGAATTTTTTTTTTTTTTGTAGCAGCTATCAGATCTTAGTGTTTCTGCGCTTCACATGCATCCATGAGTAAAATTAGCTTTGCTCACTGTTATTCTGCACACTTCACTGCTATTATATCAGTAGGAACGTCCCCAAGCTGCTATTTTAGTTCATCATTCACCGCTCAAGCACAAGCAAAGCCATAAATTGCTGCTCTTCTCAGCTCTTCTGCCAGCTTGCCAAATTTCTGTGGACTGGTTTAAAGTGGAGGCCAGACCAGATTTCCACTACATGAGCTGAACTTGCACACGCCGCTGTCACCAGTCGATCTGCACATCAGGCTGGGGTGTTGCTGTGTTGTTTGACCCCAAGATTCTTAATGATAGCTTATTTTAGCATGAGTCATTCATTTTGTCTGCTTCAGGCAACGCTGCTGTTTTTATGTTTCAGCTACAAAGTAAACTAAAAAACTATTTTAAGCGTCTTGCTAGACAGTCTCTAAACACTGAAAACATTAAGGCGCTGTGTATGTCAACAGACTCTGGCGAATACTTCTAAACCCCATAGAAGCTTGTCATTAGTGCTTTTGGCTTCCAGGCCGCTGTGTCGCAACAGTCGCTGCAGGATTAACACCCGGGTGCTGCTTTTCTGCAGGACTGCTTCACTGTTGAAGGGGAGGACCTGAAGCATGACTTTGAGAGGCTTCAGTTGGCCATGGAGATGGTGGGCTTTCTTCCTGCCACTCGGAAACAGTGAGTAACACCGGCGTCCACACACGGCAAAGCACTGTGGGATATGATGAGCGTAGCTCCTGGTGACAGATTAGTCTCAAAGATTAGGAAGAAGTTTTACTTACAGCACAATGACCCCGGTTACATGATGTTTTTTTCAAATTTGAAATAAATTATTATGAATTAAATAATTCAGAATTAAATTATTCTCCTTCATGTTTACATGGAAATAATTTCAAATAAGGTTTACATGGAAAACACGTTTATCTAATTCCGCTTTAGATCTGGGGGAAGGGTTCTGATTGGACAGGGGGCGGGCATGACGTATTTACGTCCATTTACCCAGAAGTACACAGACGCCGGTTCCTTCTCCTTTTTGTTTCGACTATGACATGAAAACCACATAATAACACAGATTTTCACTGTATTTTGATTGTAGTTTTGTAGCAGCAGCTCAACACTAACATGCTTCTTCATTTCCATCGGCTGGCACGAGTCCAGCGCTTGTTTCACGTGCACTTCGACAAGCACCATTACAAAAGGACAAGAAGCAGCATGCGCAGAATGACAGGAATTATCTCCGAGTGGAACAAAGGTTTACATTAAAGAGGATTTATTTTATTTGGAATTAAAAGAGGAATAAACCAACCACTTAGTTTGGAATTAAGTTTTATTCGGAATTATCATTTTCACTCGGAATTAAGGGTTTACATGGTCTTCCTAAAGCCGAATTAACTTTTATTTGGAACTAAAGCGGAATTAAAACTTTCATGTAAATGTGGTCATTATCTCCAAAATGTTGATGAAATATAATGTTTTTTAACATCATATTAACTTAATTTACAGTCGTCCTCAAAATTGTTCAAACCCTTCAATTAAAGGTGGGGGAAAAAAAACAGCTGGCAGTGAAATAAGTTGAAATTGACAAAAGTAATAATAAATGAAAATTCTATGAAAATCATGACATTGAATTTTAATTGTTGTTCAGCAAAAATATTGGGAAAAAAAAAACAAAACAAAAAAAATAAAACAAGTAAAGAAGCATTCTGGGGCTCCGAAGCTAAAATTTTGTTGAACTTCACCTGAGACAATCACTGCAATCATGTGTTTTCTTTAATGTTCAATAACGCTTCTGCACCTGTTGACAGATATTTTGGTCCACTGTTCATGGGGAAGGTGATCTAAAATGTCTCGGACAGTTTCGTTTATTTGTTTTTTAAATTATTATTTTCAACTACAATTAAAAAACAACAGCTTATATCACTAAATTATAATTTTGTAAATTTTTATGAAGTACTAGTTTTTTAGTTTTTTGTTATTTGAATTTTTATTGTAAATTCAGACTTTTCTTAAAATTGGAGGGTATGAATAATTTTGAGGACTCCATTTACTGCAACGTTTGCAACATTAGCATGCATGCACACACAAATTCAGCAGCATTTTAGCTGCTAATTCTTGTTTTATCATATTTGTATGCTGTAAATACTCCAACTGGTTTGAACGCTTGTCTTGTAGCTTTAATCTGCCACTTCTGCAATGTCATTTGAATCAAATCTGAATAGAAATTCCAAATGACTTCACTGATTGTTGGCTAATAGAGCCACAAACAGTCAAACTGCATCTGTAAAATGTTTCTGAACTGTTGTTTAGGATATTTTCCCTGCTGTCGGCCATCCTTCACCTTGGAAACATCCGCTACAAGAGGAAAACCTACAGAGACGACTCAATAGACATCTGTAACTTAGAGGTGCTGCCTGTGGTCTCCGAGCTGCTGGAGGTACAGCTAAAGTGGTGTTATTCAGAGAGTTGGTGCTTACTTGCTTTTGTTGTAGTTTGTTCAACTGAAAGTAAAATAAGAAGATGTAATTAGTTGTTAAAGAATTCTTTTGTATTAATCGCAAATCTTAGTTTTATATTAAGTTTGTTTCATTCTTATCATCAGGTCAAAGAGGAGATGCTGTTTGAAGCTCTGACGACGCGGAAGACGGTCACTGTGGGAGAGAGGCTGATCGTTCCTTACAAACTGGCAGAGGTGAGTCTGCAGCTGCTTCCCAGCTTTCCAAACTGTAAATAATCCAGCTGCACGTTGCAGATATGCAGTTTTAAATTCAGTTTCTTACAGCGAAGAGTTTTTATCAGCCACTTTTGACCTTCCATTGCAACTTCACAACTTCAAGAGCTTTTTTCAGTTTGCGGTTGAAGCATCAGCAGGAACTCTGGGGTGTTGGCTGGTGGATGGGTCAGAGTTATAGCTCAGTAAAGTCTGGATTCCACTGCTAGTCCATCTGTCATAGTTTAATGTTTCAAAGCAATATTAGATACACAACTAACACCTAACACATGACAAGTTATTGAGACATTGACACATCACGTTGTGGTACACCCACCACTGTTAGCTTTAATTTTAAATTAATAGTTAAAGCAGAAGGAATTGCTATCGTATGATTCTACTTAAATTGTTGCCCTGCAACATCCTGAGGTTGAGAAACACAAACAAAATATGATTGTCCTCATTTCTGAAGTGTGGATGGGAAAAAGGAGATGGCTATATTCAAGACCCTACAAAGAAGAAAGCCTAATCTTATATAATGTGCACGTGCATTAATAAACACTGACTATTACATAACTTTTTTATAAAGCAACGCCAGATACAGGACCTTTATTTTCCCGATCAAATCCCAAAATAAAAATCCCCAGCTCACGGAACAGTGAGATGAATTAATAAGTGAATTGTAAATTAACACTTTAATTGCAATACATCCTATTTAAACATTAAGGCATCAGAAATCATTCTGTGTGCTGCAGCGCTGTTATTTAGCCACTTTTAAGAAAGGTTTGTTTGCATCAACATGGAGCTATAGCTCTTCTGCTTACTGCTGGCAACATTTATGTTTAAACAAGTTTCTTATGAGCTATTAATCTGAGAAACTGGACTCTGTGACCCTTCTCACTCTTCCCATATTTCACTCATCCAATTTTAAAGTGACTTGTTGAGGCTTTGTTGTGCTTTGCTTTTTTCTTTACAAGGTGTAGAAGCAGGACAAACAGCAGAAATCACACATTTACACTGAACTAATAATTGATTAGATTTATATTTATGGTAAACTAACTCACCTTTATGTCAACATGAGTCACCACTTTTTCACCATCTCAGCTCAACTCTGCTCTGTTGACTCTATGTGCATTTATTGTGCGCGAGTCGACCAAAACATTGATAGCAAGTGCGAGCTTTGCATTCCAGCTCCCACTCGTGGTGAGGAACTCCCAGGCTGACAATATGTTTTGTTTGTGTGTAACATCCGTGCAGGATGGCAGGAAGCATCCTGTGGTTTGTGTGTGTGAATTTGACCAGCGTAGAGTTTGGCAGATTTATAACGCATCCTACCTAAAACACTGCAGACTTGTTTTCTTTATCTCATTTTGAGCAAAGGGATCCTGTATGAACCAAGAAAGTTCCAGCCAGTCTTAGAGCTGAGGCTGTCCTTGATTATTAACCAGATTTAAAGGTAGAATCCAGAGTTTTTCCCCGTTTCTGTTTGTAAACACTGTTCAAACTGAGAGCCCCTCCCCTCGGGCTGATGGCCGCATGCTCTTCGGTCCAAGCCTCTCCTTCAAAGCTCCGAAGCAGGTGAAAGCCAAACCAATATTGATCCTGGTTTTCCAGCGTGCACTGTCTAAGGCTCTTTTTCACTGCAGAGTATTTTCTTTTCTTCACTGCGTCTGCAGTTTTTTGCTCAGGAATTCCAGTGAATCTTGTGTTTGCTCCAATCAGTGAGTTTATACCTGCAGAGTGCTACGCCTTTAGCTCTGTCATTGGCTGGAGAAAAATACGCAATCGCTGCCCGGAAACCTCTCAAATAC
The DNA here is from genome assembly GCA_023101725.1 of Atherinomorus stipes. NCBI lineage: Eukaryota > Metazoa > Chordata > Actinopteri > Atheriniformes > Atherinidae > Atherinomorus > Atherinomorus stipes. The sequence continues at coordinate 2,938,351 of JALJCO010010650.1, read as the reverse complement.
ACCAAAACAAAAGGAAAAAACAAAGTGCAGTCAGAGGAGAGGGAGGTGCAAACAAAGTCATCACCACACAAGAGGAGAGGCCCAAAAGTGCGATTGAGACAGATTTCACTTGCACAAGTCTAGCGTTTATTTTCAGGGTGAAAACTTCAGGTTTCACCTTTAAATAGACACCAATTTTAATTTAAGCCCCGTTTCCACCCGCGGGTACTGGGACTGAAGACAGGCGTATTCAGCTCACTGGTTTGGGTACCCGACTGAACTGTTATTTACGCTAAAGTCCCTTAAAACAACCTGTACCCTTATTCTGGAAGCAGAAGTGCTGTACACACTGCAACGTGATTAGTAAAACAGTTATTTCCGTTTAAAACAATTTTGAAAATAGAACACCGGCGCCACACGTGACAGAAACCAACTGAGTCACCCCGGCTTTGTTTTTACACGAGGTCACGTCGGGAAGTTTTAGAGGAGCTTTTTTCAGCTGAGTGAGGGAAGACGGCTGTGTTTTAGCTCCACCTCTTTGGTCCGGATCGGTTAGATCTGTACCCCTACCGAAGGCTACAAAAAAGTAGCCCGGTGCGGGTAGGATGTTTTATTACTGCCACATAGTCCCATTTTTTATCTGTGGAGACGCAAAAAAACGTGGACCGATATGGCCCGACCCAAAATGTATCCGCTGATGGAATTTCTTGTATTTAGATCAAGTCTAAGCGTTAAGTTGTACGACTAAAGAACTTATTCAGCACAATAGTTGTATTATAACTGTCACTTAATTTGTAAAAGTCCTTTAAAACAACCACAGCTGCAACAAAGTACTGTACACATCAAGTTAAGTAGTGCAACAGTTGTTTTTTAAAACTAATTTTGAAAACTATTAAACAAGTCTGATATCTAATGAGACCAAATTCCACATTTATTCAAACGATGCAAACAGCAAAACTAAATTGAGCCTTCTTTCAAAAAAATGAGGGAGTAGGGCAACTCGCAAACAACCTGATAAATTGTCATCTCACGATAAAAACGTTAAGTTCAAATTGCCCCCGCTGGTAGGATGTTTTATTACCGCTACATAGTAACGATTAATTACTGCACATCCCTAACGTACACTACATGGATGAACTCTGTTTTATAACGCCGTCGGATGATCGGAAAAAATAGCGTGATCGAAAAATTCATAATGATTAATTATCGATCATAAATTAATTGTGCCCATCCCTAGTCGTCACGACTCTGGATCTGACTCGGCCATGTTTACAGGACAGCGTGCACCAGCACTGGATCGCCTCGTGCTCGCTCTGTGTGTGAAGCTCCAGTCTGTGGCCACACATGAACACACACACATGAACAAACACATCCATAAAGTCCTTCAGCCTGTTTAGAGAGAAAGGAAGGCATTTTGAGCCCCCCTACAGTTTTCATTGGGACCTCTGCTCTGAAAACAAACACGCCACGGTCTGCAAGACAAGAGCCATCAGAAAGAGGAAAGCGATGTGGTGGGATGGTGTAAAAGCTCTCCTGCCATTGTAATGCACACAGAAAGCCATCAGCGTGTCTCAGTATCAAATCCAATGAAGTGGAAACGTGCACACACTCTGTAAGATGGATTAAATAATTTCCTTGTTTTGTTTCTTTTAACTTTATACCAAATGAAACAGACACAGCAGCACTCAACTTCAGACTTTCCCAGAAGATAGTGGTGTGTTATACATTCCCACCAAACCTCATAATGACCTGCTGGATATTTAAGAGTCATTTTATATGAACAAACAGTGATTGTTTTGGTAGCACGCTGGGTGGTCTCCGTGTAAATATTGCTCCAACAGTCTCAACAGTCTCATCGCCTGTTAAACTGAAATGATGCACTTGAAAAGCCTCGAAAGAAATCTGAATAATGCTTTTCTCCGTTTGGTCAGATTTATGAGGCTGTTACATGTTTGCTATCCAACTTCCACCAAAAGATGAAAAGCTTTTGGGTCATTGGAGGGCATTACGTACAAGGGTGCTAGAAAGTATCTGTACCGATGAGAAGAGGACATATTTGGTGTGAGGATGTTAAAAATATCCTGTTTAATTATTTAGACATGGGGGAGTTGTGACCTGGCGTAGCCGCTCAGCGGTTTGTTTTGTATCTGAAGACTATGGCTGTCCTGGGTTGCAGTAAGGTCAAATCTTTCCAGCAGGCAGGAATTGCACAATTTTTGGCAATACAATTAAATTTGTATCAAATAATCTTTTAGTTGAGAGAATGCAGCATTATTCCAGCACCATATTCTTTCCTATTTGATTAAATATTTAAAAGATTATGATGATTATTTAATTTCTTTATCACTCGGATTTCCTCTTGGACTTCCTGACTGTCTGTATTCGGTATTGATACTCTGTTTTTGTAGCCTAGTTCCTCAGAAGGTAGATCAAACTCTGTGTTTAACTCAAAATCAAACTGGACGATTCCCTCAGTCGATCTGATGAGTCTTAAGCTGGTTTAATGATGTTATTAATGGCTCAGGGACGTCCTGCTGTGGTGCAATTCAGCATGCAAGCAAGTCTGTACCATTACCGTCTGCACCAAAGCTCCAATAAAGAAATCAGTGTCGGGGGTGTGATTGGATGGCATGTCTCTGTTCCCCTGGTGGTCTGTCTGCTTTTTACAAGTTATGTTGTAGACAAGTGGGACAAACTGGAGATTAAACTTTCACCAACTGTAGACACATTTTTGTCATGTGCCTATCCATGAAATCTGCATGTTATCTTTTAACTTACCTAGACAGTTGCCTCTCTTAATCATTTTGATTAAATTTAGTTATTTTACATGATTTTATTCATTTTATTTATTTTTTTGCTTTCTATACTGTATTTATGTACTTTTAAATGCTTTTCTTTCCCTCTCCTGTAATACTTTTGATCTTTTATGTAAAGCACTTTGAATTGTCTTGTACATGAAATGTGCTATCCAAATAAACTTGCTTGCAACATCTTAGGATAAGTTTCCAGTCAAAGGCATGATTTTAAAAGTAGAACTTTCTGCACCTCTTGACTTTTTTTTTTATATAATACTGTAGATGTCAAACAATGACCGTTCAGTCTGAAATCCACATTTTATCCTGATGCTAAATCTGTTTTCATGCTCAACCTTGTGCAGAGGTGCACTGTCAAAGGCTGAGATGTTCAAAGCCAGGATGTGTTATGTAGATTTTTTGGGACACTGTGGTTGGGAGGGGGGAATTCTGCAGAGAACTGTATGAACAGAGAAATGTGATAATGTTCTGCTGAGTTTCTTTCTCTTTTCTGCCATTGCTGCATCCTCTACTGTAGCTGTGTTTGTGCTGAGCTACAGTGAGGTGTTTACATGTTTTTGTCATTTTTTTCCTTTCAGTAATGTACGCTGTCTTTGCATCAGACATTCACATTTACGAGGGATGTTCGGTATTGGCTTTTTTTTTTTACCGATATACGATATTGTCCAACTCATGATTTGTGATATCCGACATCAACCGATACCGATGTATGCAGACAACTGTGAGGTTGTATCTCTCGTATTTTGAAAAATACAACTATACTCTGCTCCGAAAGCAAAGATCCCAAAACATCTGTAACTCAGCAAGAGGAGTTCATTTGGGACATCTGGCACCCAGATATCGGATACTGGCAGCTATTATCCAACATGTGGCTAATTATAATGTTACTGACAACTTGGTAACTTAACCAACAACTTAAAACCAGACATATTATAAGCAGCTTCAAAGCAAGTCAGTCTGTAGCAGCAGCAGCTGCACCGTAGTCACATGGCTCTGAAAGGAATGCTGGGAAATGAAGTTCTTCCAGAATAACAGGGACTTTTCTACATGCTGGAGCGGTGCTGATGGAATGAAATCTGGCGAGATCTCGTTGTTCCGTTATGAAATCTCTCAAGATTTTGTTAGTAAAAATATCGGTCCGAAAAAAAAAAAAAAAAAACCCAATATCAATATTTTCAGATATCACTTTTGTTTTTCATCCAAGTGTTTTTTCAAATTCTTTTCTCAGCAATTAAACATACAGAACACAATATTGTCCTCACCCCATCCCACCCCTCAATATTATATCTCACATAAAAAAAAAAAAATTGTCAGACATGAGCGTACGTCTTGATCATAAAGGAAAAGAGGATAAATAGTTAAAAGTACACAGCAAAAAAGTTATAAATCAAGATCAGTAGCAGACACAGTTTCAACGAAATTTACAAATAGTTGCCAGGAAGCATAAGATTTTTCAACGCACCCTCTGATGGTATGTTTAATCTTTTCTAAATGGATTTTGGACTTCTCTGATCCAATGGCCAAACATTGGGGGTTTAGAGTCCTTCCACTTGGGGAGGATAATTCTTCTTGCTAGCAAAGAGGAGTATGCGATCATATTTGATTAACAGATGCTTAGGGAATGTTCCGGTGGGGGTCACACCAAACAGTGAAATCAGAGGAGTTGGTGAAGCGTTCTTCCTGTTATTTTAGAAAAGGCCTCAAAGATTGAGCTCCAGAATTAATGTAACTTTGGACACGACCAGAACATGTGTAAAAGTGTGGCTGGAGCTGTCTTGCAGTGGTCGCAAGAGGGATTCAGATCCTTCTTAATCCTCAACAGTTTTCCTCGGACCAGTGAGACTGTGATCAACCTTAAATTGTATAATAGAGTGTCTGAAGCACACTGATAAGGGGGGATCCTCCTAAGAACCTGTAGCCAAGTCATCTCTGTTACTAGTTCTTCCAAGTCTCCCTCCCACTTCCGCCTAAGCTCCTCTATACTAGTCACTTCATATTCGTTAAACAGTGTATACAGTTTACCCATTATCTGTTTCGATTCAGCTTTGCTTTAGGTATCACATTTTAATGCCAGTATCGGCCGATAATATCCCTAACATTTACACATAGCGATTCAGTTCAGAGCCAAACCGATTTAGATTATTAGAAATTTCTGCTGTCACTTTAAACTGTGCAGATGATCTTCAGTGGTCACGACTAAACTTGTTTTTACTAAATAAACTGATGCAGCTACTGTTTGTCTCCATGCAGGCTGGGACGGTGCGAGACTCCATGGCCAAGTCTCTGTACAGCGCGCTGTTTGACTGGATTGTCTTCAGGATCAATCACGCTCTGCTGAACATCAAGGACCTGGAGGAGACTACCAAGGTAGGATCACATAGCATCATAGATCAGACCCTTAAATGAAATCTTCTTTTATCTGAAAAAATGTCAATTATAAAAATGTTAAAGTCTCTATGATATATTTAATATAATAAACTTTTGGAATTCAGATTGTGTGCGGATGTCTTCCTCAGATTTTGTCCATCGGCGTGCTCGACATTTTTGGTTTTGAGGATTATGAGAACAACAGCTTCGAGCAGTTCTGCATCAACTTTGCCAACGAGCGCCTGCAGCATTACTTCAACCAGCACATCTTCAAGCTTGAGCAAGTAAGTTACTTTTTAAACCGGAGGAGGAAATACATTTTTATATTGTGAAAACATCAAACTCAATTCCTAGGAGCTGGCTTCCTGTTGAAGGCTCTAAACCGGAGCTTAACTGCTCGGCTGCTGTAACCAATAAATCAGCACAGTGCAGTTCTACCTGCTCACATCAATGCTCGGGGCCATTTCAGAGGAAATTACAATGCACACCTCTTGGTGACAAACAATGGAGGAATTCTTCATTAGTCTATTCAGCAGGGTTAATAAAGAAGCTGGAGGCCATATGACTCAGCTCACCTTCCGCAGTGACCACCCGGCTAAAGCTGGTCGCTCCCTTAAGTGAGCTGATTAACTTCAAAGGTCTTTAAAGTCCTGATCTGTAAGCTTCACCTGCAAGTTAAACATTGTGTTTACCTTGAGGTTGACTGAATCAGTGGCTTGCCTCGACAGGTTCGGAGCTGCTTGAAAGCTTCTCTCTGCTGTTTGTGAGTTACACCGGGACAATCACATATTCCCACATTTTCCAAAGCAGTTGATCAGAAATGACTGCGGGATTGTGGTTGTAAAGATTTATTTAACAAGTGTGCTGTCAGACAGGTATGCGTGAATTCCACCCATACAGAGAAGCATCACTTCCAGCATCATTTGTCTAAAGCTTATTGCCTGAAAACAATAAAGGCCATGAAATAAGTCTGGATATTTGGTATCGCTCAGTTAGGCATAGCTGATTTCTTTCTCTTTTACTGACTTTTAAAGTCACTATTTTGTCATTTCTGACCTCGTTTTAAAGACTTGGAGACTTCTGCTTTCAGTTCTTGCCTCAAGGAAAGCATTTGGCTTTGCATGCAGCTTTATTTATTGCAACTCAACACTGCACTGGTCTAAATATGCAACCTGTATAGATTTAAGGAAAAAAAGACTTGAGCTTTAACATCAACCTGGAAACTGCTTCAGCTTAGACGTGGCCACTGTTAACAGATAAGTGAATGTTTGCCGTGTGGCCTTCATCATCTTGGTTTTTGAGAAGCAGAACATAAGAGCATTGGCTTGTTACCATATTGCATAGAAATATTATCATCTGAGGATAAATGTCATCATTTTTATGGAATTATTTCAGAAGGATCACCTGCACACTGATCAATATCCTTTTGTATGTAATATTTATAGTTCAAGAGCAAGATCAACTCTTTTTGTTTGAGCTGTGATCAGTGATTTATCAGTGATGAATCACTGATAAATGTGTTTGGAGTTATTCCCTGTGGAGACTCTGCTTAACTCATTTACTTAGAACAGCAGATCTCAACCATTTTCCTACAACGTACACCTTGTAAAATATATTTTCAGCCTAGCACCCCCTATCTACTGCAAAGTATTTTAGGTTGGAAAAATGGATTAAAAGAAAAAAAAATATGGCACTTTGTCATTTGTGTCTGGTTTATTAAACTAGAACCTTGCAAAACAATGATAATTTTGCCTTCTTTGGCCCGAAGCCCTCTTTCTTTTCAGTCAGATTTTGACTGTACTTCAACCACGACTCCACTGTTTTCATTATCGAGGTGACAGTGATTGATGTTTGATGTAATTTGGCTTGTAACAGGTTTGGTTTTTAATGTTTTTTTAATGAAATAGTGAAATTAAAGGGACTAGAGGCAGGAATTACAAAAGAATAAACAAGCATGTCCAATTATTTTTAATACTTATGGGTGATGAAGCATTAAAAACCAAAAAGAAGGAGCCCACCCACGTCTCTCTCAGTTGCCTTGAACAGGCTGTGTGCTGCATAAAGCGCTGTAATTTGGTGGCTGAATTTCCCGCGCTGCCTTGCGGATGTGACGTCAAATGACGCTGCATCCGTGTCCCCGACAGTTTTGATACGGGAAGAAGCCGGTCGCGGTAAATTCAAACACTGTAAGCAATAGTTATGGATTCTTCTGCCGTCAGCAAACGATCCAGATCAACTGAAAGACACTAAAAAGTGTAACTACGAAGAAAAAGTGTAGTAAACGACATTATAGCTTCAGTTTGTGCACGCTCCCGTGACTGCTTGGCTCGTGGCTGCAGTTACCTGAAGCGCCAATCGCGGCATTCGCGAGTTTCATTTCTTAATCGTGCCCCTAGTCCCTTTAAATTTAAACTCAGTTTATGATCGTGCTGTTACATTTTTTTAAAAATCTTTCTTAGATAAATTTGAAAAGATTAAAAGATTTAAAAAAAAAAAGAAAAAACAGATATTAAGAAATTTGATGTACCCCCTGGAATGTCTCAAAGTACCCCCAGTGGTACGCGTACCCCCATTTGAGAAACTGTGACTTAGAAAGTGAGCTGCAGTCCTGCAGCAGCATCTGTCAGGACTCACTGTGCTGTAAGTCTGGTCACACGTTGTGTGTATCACACTCCTTTGTGAATGTAGCGTCATGTTCTCTCATACTGCAGTGACATGATGACGGAGCTGCTGTTTATCTGCTTCATGATGTGTATATTGACTTTAATGACATCTCTTCATCCTACATGTGATGGGGACAATGAGGATCTGTAAACCCTCCTGCGTTATCTATCAATCAAACTGCCATTGTGTTGTCGGCCATATCCCGGGTGTGTGATTAACATGGCTGCAATGAAATAACAAATGATTAAACACCTGAATAGAGAAAGCTAAGATCTTTGTAACGGGGACAGTTCTGCCATTGGCTGACTCTGGGAATCCACGCTGAGGCAACCTCTGACAATGACTCAGTCAGGATAAGTTGGCACGCTTCATGTTTTTATTGAGGCCTGCTTCACACCCTCTTCTACAATTACAGGATATTTCCATTCATCTACTGACCACTGAGTCGCTCTGCTGGAGCTGATGGGAACTAAATGCCTTAAGGCAGACTGATGGTCATTCAAGGTGCAATAGTCCATATTTTCTTCTTCTGTTGTATAATTCCTGCTCCTGTAAAAGTGGATGGAACAAGAGAATATTACTGTATGCTTTATATAGATGTGCGTGTATATATTCTTTATCCATGGAAACCTTTCCTCTCATGATTGAAGATTTCAATGACAAGAAGAAGAATTTATGTTAGTTATCCAATTAACTGACAGTAAATTTAAAGTATCTTCCTGTCATTGCACATCTGTGGCTATAGAAGAGACAGCACTGCATATTCCAGCTCATCATTCACAAATGCACACTGTAGAGCGCACATGTTGCTCTACCCCTTTATCATAATCTGGCTAAGCTGCAGCCTGATCGCTTGCACATTAAAGTCATAATCTTGCTGTCAGATCTGTGACATTTTCATGTGTGTTTTAACATGGAACAAGTCTGACTTGAGTGGCATTAGATATATAATAACTCTTGTAATGTTACTAATATCAGTGTAATGATTATACGATTACATTTCTCATGAAAAAAAAATGCCATAAAAATGCTGATTCACAGATTTCTCCGATTAGTTTGAGTCGTCTTCAGTACAAATAAGCCATTTAACAGAACTTCCTTCGTTCAACAGCACTCGCCGGTTTGTCACTCGTTTTTCCTATTTACTGTACAGTGGATAAAAAGTAAAGAATGAAATGAATAAATCATTTGAAAACTTGATCCAGTTTGCTTTCAGCAAATAGGCTGGCTCCGGCTCTTCACCTTCTCTTTGTTCTTCAGCCAAGAACACTGCAGCAACTAAAGCTGAAATAACTCAAGGACAAAAGAAATAATGAAATATACTTGTACAAATACTGTATAATAAAAGTGGAAACTAAAACGTGCGCTCTTGTTTTAGCGTACAGTATCATTGTGTAAATAAAAAAAATGCTAAACAAAAAGCTAATCGTGCCATTGCTCTGTAAATTAAATCCTACATATCTAAAGAATCAAAAAAGTAAATGTGATGTTATGTAATGCTGTTTATTGTAGATTACCACATTTGTGTGGTTGTAGATGCAGCCAACATAATAATATCGCTTTGGAGTCTTCATTTTTCTTCAGGTTTTACTGGGGTGGGGGGGCGGCTATGTGTGTTTAGTCAAGGTTTTTTATTTTTATTTAATCTTTATTCAACCAGGAAAGTCCCATTGGGATTAAAAAGCTCTTTTTCAAGGGAGTCCTGGCCAAGAGGCAGCAGAAGTTACAAGCCAGTTTGAGGATAAGGTGGAGGGAATTGTGAACAGTTTCACATTATCAGTTGCTTTTGGCCCAAAAATCTTTATCTGGAAAGATGAAGCTAGAGAGGAATTTCACCTTTCAACTTGATTACAACTCCAAGCTCACGTCCAAAGCAACCACAGATCGTCACCGGAAGACATTTTGGAATGGACCTACAGTAAATCCAGTAGAAAATCTGTGGAGTGACCTGTGAGGTCAAGATGTGCAGCAGAGAGACGCGAGAAAAAAAAAAAAAAATTCCCCACAGTAAATCAAATCTGGTCGATTTTAGTGTAAATTTTTCAGGTTCAGGTGTTAAAAGTTTTTGAAATTATTTAAATTTCTTAGCATCTCAAAAACCTCATTTTAACACTTTTCAACATACATTTTTTTAATCAGCAATTTTTTTTATTGAATTTTCAAACAAATGAACAATATAAAGAGACACGTCACACAGCTTTATAAAATGGTATGTAGTGAGCATAAATTCTTTGCAGAACATTTATAAAATAATGACAACCCAAAACAGAAAGAGAAGGAAAGAAAGACTGTTGCTCTCTCCAAATTGTTCCCAACAAATCCAACACAATAAGGAAAATAGTCCCCAGAGAAGCCATCTTAGTCTTCATTTCTTTAATTTTATTCTCTTTTCCCTTTTCTCAAACAAAAGTAGCAATAATCAATAAATGATGGATGAACGTAGGATGAATGGGGATTAGAAAGAAGTTCTGCAAGGGGTCAAGAGGTTTCTGTATTATAACACTTTTATATCCACTGTATGTTTGGCTCCTGCTCAAAGAATTAATGTCCTGATACATTTAGCAAACAAACGTGAGATCGTCTGTTAAGTTGAAAATTCTTAAAATGAAAATCAATTTTATATTAAATTAAACACTTCATTCACACCAGCTTTTACAGATACAACTAGAAGGTGATTCTACACGTTTTCAGGGAACTTAATGGTTTCTTTTCCACTGATTTTGTCAAAATGAGAGCGGGCCAGAGTTTACAGGAAGCTGATTTAAAGATGAGTCAAGGGGGTGCATACTGTACAAAAAAATGAGGCACCAAACAGCACCCCCACAAACCATAGCTCTATGATTACTAATATTCACAAATGGAATATTATAAGCTTCACATACTTTGATGCCTGTGCAGTTAAATCACTCTAGACTTCATTATACAGGTGCTGACGTCATTGTTCTGGAGTATTTAGTATTTCTCTCAGAACTATGAAGTCCAGCACCGTTACTGTCCTCTAAATATCACTCGCAAGATTTAAGAGACAAGAGAAAGTGGTTGGATTGTTTGTAGGATGAACAGTCAGTGCAAACTCGAAATCCCTCAAAGGAAAGATTGTACTTGGACAGAATTATGGTCTGTTTGTCATCATCTTGATTAAATTACACATTTTTCTATAAGCATGGCCAACAGCAAAAGTCTCACAGCTTAGTTTGATTATGTTTTATTTCACAGTGTACTAAAGAAGATAATCTTTCCTTTTAGAAAATCCTTCCCAGTGAACTTTCTCATTTTCTTCAGGTCAGATTGAATAAACGATGCCAATTAACCATCTGACTTTACGGTAACGACAGAAAATGCTAGACAAAAAAGGAGATTCCAGTGATTTTTATTAAACCTCTGCAGGATTAAGGTCTTTGTTGTTTAAATCTCTTTCCCAGGAAAAATGGAGAAGAAAAAAAAATCCATGTGTGGGGAAGATTACAAATAAATGCTCAAAATGCTTCTCTCATTATTACCTCTAAGAGTCCGGGCAAAGTCTGCACATGTGAAAGCATGAAAACAAACAATGTTAACAAACAGCTTCACCCATAAAAACTGGATTTCTGCTTCTGATTATGTGTTAATGGTTGATATTGATAGCCATGAAAAGCGAGCATTGGTCAGATATTTGAGCTGTTTGAATGATGGAAGTGGAGAAAAACAACCGTAATATACACAAACACGAGGCATTTACCTGTAAAAACACGGACACCGGCTAATGCACACCGCCTCCAAAGGCTCAAGATAAATTTGAAATTACTGAGTCAACTATTTAATGTAGTTGACTCCTGATCATGTGTGTACTTTAAAAGTACACACATGATCAGAAAGCTTGTGGAGCACATATTGAACGCGTATGAATAATTTTTTTTATTGTGGCACTGAAAATAAGAAAAAAAATTGCTGCGTAGTACGTAGTAGTACACTTTAGTACGAGCCGATGGGTGCAGATGAGCCAGTACACCTGGCTGTATTTTACTAAACTGAGATTCTGTCTGACCTACGTTCAGTTCAATCAGGAGATTAACGTGCACGAACATGCACGTGAGGGGAGAGGGAGACCACCCTTGTAAACAAGAGGCTCCATATCAACACAGAGAGATGGTGTGTGTGACATCATGATATGTCCCAGATGGAATTGCACATCTAGAGTTTCAAATTGCAGATTTTTAATTTCAATCTGGAAATGATGAATTTTCACTTATGGATCACCGCGAGCATCCGGGAATTTTTGCCAAATTCGTCACACCCAGTTAGGTAGGGGGTGAAAACATTGCTTTGTTGCATAGGAGAGCCATTTGATTACCTGTTTTATTACTTGTCAATCTTCGTTTATTCTACTTTGGAAGTACACAGAAGTCCCGCTGTGTATGGCTGCCACAAACATAACTACCACACATACGGGAGGAGATGTTTTTCCACTTCCCAAAACAACAGAAAAAGCCCCAAATGAGGTGCTAAGTGGCTAGCAGCTATCAAGCCCATAAATGCTGACAGTTCACACTGGAAACCGTGGAAACATCTAACAATATGTTCAGATCATTTTGTGACTGATAAATAACATATTGTGGTCACACTGTTTAAAGCCTGTAGTTGTTTTTGTACAGATGATAGAAAACAGCATAAAATCAGTGCATGTACAGAATCTGAGCCCCACCCGCTCTGTTCCCGTCTCCACAGGATGCCATCGCTGCCATCATTATTCCCACATAAGAATAAAAGCCGAGAAATGGCAGCAAAGCATTTGCAGCATTATAAACACTGCACAAAGTCATCATCAGTAAAATACAGAGGAGCTTCGAGCAGCTGGTAATTTCTCATGGCTTGATCCATCAGTGTAAACTCCTGAGAAGTACAGCAAAGAAATACTAACACCGTTTCTTAAAAATCCAGTATTCAAAAATTAGTATTCAATAAAGAATAAATAAATTGAACACAGGGCTTACCTGATTAAAAAACAAACACATCACAAGATCAGGAAACTGATCATCAGGCCGTTATGTAGGTTCGTCTATCCAGGCACCAGCGGGCAGATGATGACATCACTGAGTCCAACAGACACTAGTTTTGCTTCATATTCTTTTCTAGCCTCGGCAGTGAAACTTTCAATATAAATGGGCGACATTTCAATTTTATTTTAAAGAAAAAAATTAAGAAAGGGTGCAAGAAAGGTTTTTGAAGCGTCCATCAGACGGCGTTCAAATGAGAGGCATGTTTTCACCCCCTTCCTGCTTCGTGGTCGTGTGAATTCCGGGTAGTGACGTGGGCTTGCGCTGATCCATTGCTCCTGTAAGTTTCATCTTAACCCCAAACATTCCTTTGTTGGGGCTTCAGCTTCAGTTGTAACACCTGGCATGCGTCAGACCACCCTCACTAAAGGCAGAGCATTTAGAGGCTACACCTGAAAAGTGGTGGACACAAAAGGCTCTATGCACAACTCCAAACTTGAGGTAGCTCCTTCGTTTCCCGTCTTTCATTGCTGGACGAGCTGATTAATCCAGGTGTGCCTGACCTCAGTAACTGGCCAGACAAACCTGAGTTTGTCAAGTAATGAAAGAAACAAAGGAGCTACCTTAGGTTCAGTAAGTCGTGGAGTCAGGCATACAGCCCATCGCCTGATGGATAGCCAAAGACTGTCGACCGGTTAATATTGTTGTGGACTTGGGCCTCACAGAAGTTTTGAAAGTGGCAACTCAACACTTTCTACAAACCACACTCGAGACGGACAGCGATGACTAAAACCAACAAACTCTATGACCATAACATCATTTGGATGTGCCATGATTAAAAAACAAATGTTATTTCCATCTGTCATGTATCTTTGTTTTAACGAGATACAGAAAACAGGAATTTTTCAATCAAATTTGGGAATGTTGATTAATCGTAATTAATTCACAGCTACCCTGCAATGAATTAAAGATTTTAATCATTTGGCAGCCCTACAAATTACAATTAAGGTATATGATAACCATCGGGCCAATAACATGATATTATTACATCAATCCGATAAGTACTACATTATGACAACTTGCCCTGATAACATGTATATTATTATTTGCTCTGCTCATATTATGAGACCAGAATTATTGTTGTTTAAAAATGCGCTCTGCTTACATAGACAAGTTTAACCTGTCAGTCATTATTGTTGTTTGAAGATGACCCTTTTTTTTTTAAAGATTGTATTAAAATACAATAAATGTCTGAATCTAACTTGTCAGTGCATCATTTTCTGGTCGTTTTTTTTTTTTTTTTTTTTTTACTTCTTAGTTGTACTTTTCAGTTTGTAATACCGATGCATGTATTTGCATCAGTTTACAGAGCCTTTGTTTTTGTATCAGTAAGCAGTGCACCTTCTTTAAGTTGATGTACATTTGACATATCAAATAGTTTTGTTTGATATCTTTTAGAAAATGTTTGAGAGGCTTACTGATAGTTTTTCACTGGAAAAAAAAAATCCCTCCATTTAAAGAGTCTTTTTGGCTTTGTTAATAGTTTTATGCCATGGTTACTGTAGGTTAGTGTGTGTTATCAGTTTTTAGTTATCGTATCAGCATTTAGGAGCTGAAATTTATTGGGTTTTTAAAAAAGGTTATTGTGCATTCCTAACAATTATATGAAGTGAGTTGTTGTTGAAAGTGGCGCTGACACTAAGCTCTCTGTTTATGTGATGTGATCCCGCAGGAGGAATATAGAGCAGAGGGCATCAGCTGGCGGAACATCGACTATATTGACAACACGGGCTGCATCAACCTGATCAGCAAGAAGCCCACAGCGCTGTTCCACCTACTGGATGAAGAGTGCAAGTGAGTTTGATTTCCAGTTTGGCAGGTTCATTTCTTTTTTTATTTTCCTGTGAAATGGGTCATTCGATCCTTTTGGCAAGTTACAGCCGCAGAGTGTTTGGGTTGACTCCAGCTAAGGCCTCCTCTGTCTTTATACCATTAGCTATCAGAAAAAAAGTGGCTTTAAAGAAACTTGAAGTCAATGATCTGTTGAGGACAATGTTTGGTTGTAAACCAGCTGCATCGTTTATACACCCAAACACTTCCACCACTGTGCACAAGTATTTTTTGTTTATAGATTAAGACCCAATAAAGAGGCTGTGAGGAATCTGAAAGGCGAGGATCGTAGTGAAAACTGTCTCTTTCAGCTAGCTGCTGTGTATCATGACAAAATGGAGAACAAACAGAGAGAAATGTGATTCTTTAGTGAATAAAGACGCATCAACACATAAACAGTTGCACAGGAGAAAAGCACATTTGACTTAAATTCATCCACTTCCTCACAGTGGGTCAACCATCTAAAATCTTCCAGGTCTACGGTATGACTGCAGTACTGTTTTAGTAACAATATTTCCTCCTTTAATTCCCCTTTTTCCACCATTTGGGCACCGAATCAAATTCCTCTCACTTGGAAAAGCTGGAAGGCTCTCGGTCTTAAGCTGTTTTCATAGCTCAGGTTTCACCCTGTTCCAGAACCCCTGGTGTCTCGTCTTCCTCGGTCTTCTTCCTGTAAGCTGATTTTTCACAGAATTGCTGGTTGTTGCTATCAAAGGACCCAAAAGAAATCTAAATCATCATCAAGAGCGAATGTTAATCCTCAGTCTGTTACACCAGAGGATGAAATGTTTGAAAGTAGTTGCAGGTGATGCTGGTCGGACATGTTTTCTGTGGACAAATAAATGCGTCATTATTTTGTTCTGTGCAAACATCAGAAATCTGTTGAGCATTTTCATTGTGATTTATGACGTAGCGTTTAATGACGTGGTTGAAACAAGTGCAGCAGTGCATCGATTCCTTGGCAGATTCCTGACCTCCATGTGTATTAAGAACAGATGTGACATGCATTGTTCTTCAAAGCTCTCTTCTGTCATTAATTAACAGTTTCCCTCAAGCCACCAACCAGACTTTGTTGGATAAGTTCAAGCGGCAGCATGAAGGGAATAGTTACATTGAGTTCCCTGCCGTCATGGAGCCCGCCTTCATCATCCGACACTATGCTGGTAAAGTCAAGTACGGCGTGAAGGTCAGTTATATTTTCACAGAAAGTACAAAAAGTGTGCAGCCAAGTTCAACTTTGTTTTAGTGCCGTTTTACTTTCAAGACGTTAGAGAAAGTGTTTGTGCTTCTTTTCACACACATTTTCAACAAATACTTGTTCTCAGAATAATAATTTCTAGATTATATCCCTTTAAATAAGATATTTAACATAATATTTGAACAAATGGTCGAGTCACTTTGGATATAAACTAGTTTATATTAGCTGACTTTCATAATGCATAAAGATGCTGGAATATAGTGGACTCCTTTCACTGTAAAGTACCAAAATATAGCTTTCATGCAATCATTTAGATGGGGTATAGTGTATTAAGTATGATAAATTGCAGTCATAATACACTGCAAGTTGTTATAAGTTATGAGTTCATGCTTATGTGTAACATGAGCTTATGAAAAACATTGGCTGTTTCATGAAAACATCTGAACTTAAGAGGAACCTAGCCTGGAGCCAGTGTTGCAAACAGAAAGCATCTGAGCAGAACGACGAGATACTGCGTCCTCTAGTAAGATCATCAATACACTTCATGTCATAGCAAGTAATTCTTGGCTGCTCTGTTAATGTTTGATTGCATTTTGTAATTTGAATCCTTATAAAACCTGTTTAAAGTCATGAAGCTTGTAGAAATAAAAGCTGGATGAACACTTGATGTCCAGATGCAGTTGTGCAATAAAGTGCAATACCACCTGTAGGTGTTTGCTTCAAATGCCACCTACTACAGTAAATTTAAAAAAGCATCAGCTTCATTTCATTAAATACATTTATATTACAATTGATTATGGTATAACCAGTTAACTGCCTTGTCAGTTTAGAGGTGGCATAACTGAAAAAAATTTCATGAATGAGTTGATATTAGGTCTCAAAGAGAGTTGCTTGTGTCCAATCAGCTTTCAGATATCATTCTTTTGCTTGACTCACTTGTCTAAATATGACAATTTGTGGCTGAAATAAAGATTTGCTTTTGTGACCAAAAACTGACCTCAAAATTCTGTCTTCAAAATTTTTGCAACAATGATTGTTTCTGTCACTGATTCATTTTCGAGACTCGGCTTATGGTTTTTGGACAGCATGTCATACAAACTTTAATGAACAAGAAGAAAAAAAAAAGATTATTATGTGATTTTTAAGTCCTTTTATAAAACACCAGCTTCACTCTCTCTCTCCCGCTGGTTCTCCTCATGCAGCTTGATCAGGAATTAACCTGAAAATTGATCGCTGTAAACAACAGGCCCATAGTTTCCTGTCAAAGATTTTAGATTTTCGTTGAACCATTTGGTCTTTTGAATTTATAAAGTTTTAAGCTGTGCAAATAAACAGTGAAATGACTGCAAGTTAAAGCTCTATTCATTTCCAGCTTCTTTTTGCAAAAAGAGGAGCCTTATCTTTAGGATGAGCTGAATTTTTTGCAGCTTTGTTTGCATATTCTGGTCAAACACAAACGTTTCCTGTTCAGCATATTAATAAATGACAGTTATTAAAGGCTAAAATGGCTGTGAGCTAGTTTTCTGCTAAATGGAGAGATTCACAGTGATAAAAGAGAGCTGCTGATGTTCATCGATTGTGGCTTTATTATTATAGTTTGTTTAATTTATTCTACAGCCAGCATTGCATGTGGGGCCCATATGGGTTAAATTTTAGCTGCATATGAGGGACCCAAGTGGGTTTGTCCACGGTTTCCATGGTGGCCCCACCTGTGTTTTCCCATGTGGGCTTCCACATATGGGGCCCATGTCATTTAAACTATAAGATATGCAAATTTGCCCAGTTAAGCCCATGCCTATAGGCTATATGGGAAAACACAGGTGGGGCCACCATGGTAACCGTGGACAAACCCACTTGGGCCCTCATATGCAGCCAAAATTGAACCCATATGGGCCCCACATGGAAATGCTGGCTTAATTTTGTCACTTGATTTGAACAATTTTATTAGATTAAAGAGTAAATAAAAAATAAATTGATAAATATGATGAAGATGCCTGATATTATCCGCCTACCAATATTATTGGCTGGTATCGGCATTACAGTGAAATTTTGGGAAATATCAGAATTGGTTTTGAACTTTTTACTGTTTTAGTGACACAACAAAAACTCATAACCATGCCTCACTAGGTGAGTACGAAAATATCTATGCAATGAAATAACACAATATTTTGTGTTGTGATATCGTATTGATATTAAGAAGTATGGTATCAATATTTTTACTAACAAAATCTTGCAAGACTTTGTTAAAGAACCATGAGATGCGGGAACAGTTTCCCGCATCTTCTTGTTCCATTTGTCCAGCATGTAGGAAAGTCCCTGTTATTCTGGAAGAACTTCATATCCCAGCATTCCTTTCGGAGTCATGTGACTACGGTGCAGCTGCTGCTGCTACAGGCTGACTTGCTTCAATATCGAACATTCCTAAAAGTTTACCCTTACTTGTTTTTCCAGCATATATTGGTGTCCAAATGAATTTGTTTGATGTCTCTGTCACTTGTTCACGCAGGACTTCAGGGAGAAGAACACGGACCACATGCGTCCGGACATTGTTGCTCTGCTAAAGAGCAGCAAGAACGCCTTCATCTGCAGCCTGATGGGCATCGACCCATCAGCCACGTTCCGCTGGGCGGTACTCAGAGCTTACTTCAGGGCCCTGGTGGCTTTTAGAGAGGCTGGAAAGAGACACACACACAAGAAGAGTGGTAAGAAATCACACTTACAGAAACTCCACCAAGATGGCCGCTTTACAGTGGTGAAAAGATGGAGTTCATCCTGTAAAAAAGCAAACAGGAAGATTTTATCTGAGCTTATACAGTCAAAGGAAGCTAACATGAATATACAGTACATTCCAATTGGAAAATGTCAAGGAGCTTTAAATTGTATCTCGATAAGCTGATATGTTTGTGCCTGTATGACTTTTCAATGCTAAATCATTAGGGATGCACAATGTAATCGGCCCCCTTTCGGTATTGGCCTATAATGGCCTTAAAACTGAGTATCGGACATCGGCCACCCCACCGATATTTAACCGATCAGCCCGCTGTTTCTAAAGTCTAAAAAAAAACGAAAAACTTCTTCAAAAACTTCTATTTTAAAGACTTTAAAACTTCTAAAGACAAGGGGTGGGAAAAAATATAGATACACTGAAATATCGCGATATTTTCATATGCTGATATCATACTCGCAACACGAGTGATATTGTGATTTGTATTGTGATATTGTGAGTGATTGATCTTGTGATATTTCATCATTCAGTTGTAAAATCTTTCCAGAATTCATGAAATATCATGAGATTTTGTAACAGAATGATTAAATCTTGCAAGAATTTGTAAGTAAAATAGATCAATACCACGTTTTTAAATATCGATTTGATATTGGCATTTGAAAAATCAAGATATTTCACTGTATCAATATTTTTTCACACCCCTATTTTTCAAAGATAAAATAGGGGTGTGAAACAGATAACAAAACTGCTATTTGCAATGACTGCTTATTTTTTTCAGCTTCATTATCTGTATTATATCGGTTATCGGCCACATGAGTTTTAAAGTATTGGCATATCAGATATCGGGCAAAATTTTAATATCGTGCATCCCCATAAATCATAGTTAGATAAATAATCAAAATGATGAAATTGTGTTTGTAGTCTAATATTATCCAGATTTCACTGAATGGCATGTAAGCATTACAGCTAGAACAAAAACCAAATGCATTTGGCAAAATTACTGCGTCTAAAACAAAGAAGTTACGTTATTATGGATTTAAAAATTGCAGCATTTTAGCTGTCAGCAGATTGAAAGCATCTGCTTCCTTGAATGAAAAACAGAACCCATATGACCTTTGTTCAGCCCGTATTCTGCATCGTTTAATGTGTTTTTTTCTCGTGTTCCTGACACGTGCTGTACTAAATGCTCACACGCCATGCATTTCTGGTTTTGTGGTGTTTATCTCCACTGTATTTTGTGTTTCGGTAGTCTCTGTTCTGTATTGTTAGTGCATAGTGCTAGTAGAGTTGTTTTATATTGCTTTGTCTCTCTCAGCTTTTTCTTCATTAAAAAATGCCGTCTTTCCCTGTAGAATTTGCTCCATAGATTTAGCTCCATCGCCGGCGTGTGAATCAGACTTGCGCTCTGCATCCCCTTCAGCTTTCGTATACAAGTGTAGATGTTGTCATGTGAAAATAGACTTCCCTTCAGAAGTCTTGTAGATATCTTGTAGAATCCTTCTGACTAAACTCTAAAGATATCAGTCGCCCAAGGGAGTCTTGTACATGTCTACTGGAACATTTCTGCAATACCACAGTTGTGTGTTTGATTTATGTGATTGTTATGAATTATAATTGGCTGAGCTGTAAACGTATTTACCACAAGTACGACACAGAAGCATCTGATTGCAGAAAAGCTCTAGAAGACAATGTAAGGGAGAGCCTCAGTGGGCGAGCGCCTACAATGACAAACTTCCAACTGCTGTTTTGAATGTCAATCATCTTCTCTCCAGAGGTCTTGCACAGGTATCTCTTCAGTAGATGAACTGCATCTCTTGATTTCTTCTTCTTCGCTATCTAATCTGTCATTTCTCTCTCTCCCTTTCTCCCTTCTCTTTTCCTTATTTTTTTCTTGTCTTCTGTTATTTCTTTCCCCCTTTCTTTTGTTTTGCTTCTCCAAGGGCATGATGACGCTGCTCCCTGTGCAGTATTGAAAAGTGTGGATAGTTTTAGCTTTCTGCAGCACCCTGTGCATCAGAGAAGCTTAGAGATCCTGCAGAGATGCAAAGAGGAGAAGTACAGTAAGGCTGCCAATACAACAACTCCTCCTACTTTCATGTTGGATCATGACCTGGGGAAACTGTAGGGACGAGACTGACCAACATCAGCTTATATTTTACTGTTACTGTATGTAGACAAAGTCAGGCCAAAATAGATCGATAACGATGTTTGTTTATCGTAAAGAGAGAGTTCCATGAAATCTTTATTTCATTTTCTGCTTTGTGATTTGATTTAGAGCTTTGATCGTAGACTAGATGCTTGTTGGTCTCTGCTCCCTCCGTCTCCCTTTTCACCCTTTCTTGCATGTTGTGCACTGGCATGCTTCACTTGCACACTACTGTTAAAAAAGGTAAAAAGCTTGCAGAGAAATGCATGGTTGTATTGCTCTGTCTGGTCATTTTTGTCCAGAAGAGCAACACCTCTGCATGTCACATCTTTTTTTGTTAGTAATACCCACTGCTTTGCTTTCTTGTGCAGTTTTGTGTAATGGGTGTAGTTGCTGGTTCACCAACATGTGACTAAAACCAGCTGTCTTCTATGTGACTAATACAACATAGACTGGTGATGGTGATAGAAGATGGGGGGGTGGTTTGACACAGCTGGGATGCAGATGTTTACATCATTGTCACTAACTTGCTCAGGGGCAGCTTTACATGTGGTGCAGGACCTGCAGCCGACCTCACACCTCTCACACGGATCATCACACTCAAAATGTGTTTGTGTCTTTTTGTTTTGTGCCACCTTGCAGCTCCAGATGAGAGTGAAAATGTACAAAGTGATGATGAAACTGAAAACGGTACACTGTAAAGCCGCAGTTTGCTTCCTGAGTAGGCTAACACACAGTAGATTTGTGATTTCTCAGCACTCTGACTGATTGGCTGCAGGTTCAGAGGGAATGCTGGTGGCTTCTCACTGCTGAAACCCAGCCGTCACACTGTAGTAATGTAACACTCCAAATTGATCTTTTCTTAGATAAGCAACTGTGCAGCAAAATCTGAACTGAATATTAGTAGGTGAAACAACTAATCAGCATCAGTAAGCATACAGCTCAAACTAATCTAAGTAATTCTTCAGTATCATCTTCTTATTTCAACACTAACAGAAGCACCTTCCTGTTAACCTCACAAATCTTTTTGAATTAAAATCATCCACATTAGTTTTTTTATTTTTTATTTCTAATAAAAAGGCACATAACACTGCAATAATAACGTGGTGTCAAAAGTGTGTTTTTGTCTGGGAAAGGTTTGGTGATTGTTTGCTTGCAAGTGTCTTGTTTGGTGATTTGTGTGTGAGAATCTGTGCTTTTCTGCTCTTTGACATGACGCCAACCTGTTTGTTCGTGATCAGGTATGACCAGGAAGAGTCCGCGAACCCCTCTGTCAGACATTCAGGGAAGCAACACCATCATTGAGAAATCCCCACGGTAAGTGTGTGTGTTGTTGTGTGCGCAGAGTTATTTGTTATAAGTTCCCAGTTGCTCAGCGGGTCACGGTTGGTCATTAGAAAGACATCAGTCCTGGATCATTAATGGGTACTCGTGTGTGGAAAGAGACATTTTAAAACCAAAACTACCTAAAAGGAGGATTGTGTCACTTGTGGGAAAATTTTTATTTTTGTAACTCTGACAGTTTTGTACAGTCTCACACTACACCACAAGTTGTAGACAAAGCAGTAAAACCATCATGACTAATCAAAATCAGATCATATTTTGCATACAGATGTCATTTATTGCCCAAAACTCACATTTAAACAAATTCCAGGAAGCTGTTGACTACAATTGTAACTTTGCTTGGGTGCACCAGGATGACTTCCATTCCCTCACTTTCCTTACCTGCTTTAACGCAGAATAAAATGTGTCGAGGCTACAAGCAAATAAATCTGACAAACTTTTTAGGAAAAAGATTTATTTATCCCAAATAGAGCGTATCATGGTTTTTAGTAGGGGTGTTCGGTATTGGCTTTTTTTTTCTTTTTTTTTTACCAATATTACCTAACTCTTAAATTCTGATATCTGAAATCAATCAATACAGATGTATGCAGACAACTGTGAGGATGCATCTCTCAGACTTCTTGTTTTCCCCCAACTTTCATATAATGGAGTTCGATTGTGCCCGAGCCAAAAAGGTCCATAAAAGTCCACAAAAACTTGTCAATATTTCTCCATACTGCTCATCCAATGTAATCCAAGTGCCCTGAGTGGGTAGTGTCCATAATTTACTCAAAACTACGCCATTTAGTTTATTTTAGAGCCTAAACAGTTCTACATCACATCTCCTGCGAGCACACCGATGCGCATTCATGAAACTACAGAAGGCGCGGCAGACGAGATCGCACGTTCTCTTTTTCTTTCTTTCTTTGTTTTAAATCAATATCCAACCCTGCTTGTGTTTGTCCCGGTTTGTCTGCAGTTCTGTCGCTCTTAGCACAGTGTAAACAGCGAATTTCTTCTTCTACGCTTGTTTTATCGGCAGAGTAGGCTCTGAACGCCGAGGCTTCCGTAGTTTCATAAACGCCCATATGCGCGCTTCGTGGAAGTAAGATGTACTACTGTTTAGGCTTTAAAAATATAGTAAATGATGTAGTTTCGAGTAAATTCTGGATGCTACCCACTCAGGACACTTGGATTACATTGGATGAGCAGTATGGAGGAATATTGACAAGTTTTTGTTGACTTTTATGGACCTTTTTGGCTCGGGCACAATCGAACTCCATTATATGAAAGTTGGGGGGGGGGGGGGGACAAGAAGCCTTCCTGATCTCCGGCTGCATTTGACATATTAAAAAAGTGCTCCAGAGTCTTTCTCACCATGAAGGTAAGTGGAAAATAAAGTTACATCATTCTGTGGGTGAACTATTCCTTTAAAACCAGAGCGAACACACCGACTGTGACATGGACTCCATTCAGAGCTGCATCAACCGTTCTCTATGCACAGTGGCCCCTCAAATTAAATATGATGCAGGAGCTCCTGCTGGGGTGAGGGTGACGGGGTGACAACACCTTGTCACAATCAATGGAGATGAAGCAACAACCTACTGTTTGTGTATCATTGCCAGTATCATCACTACAACAGTAAGAAGATGATCTACAGTACAGCGGTTATCAGAATTCAGTTTTGGGTGTTTGCCTCTGTGATATCATTAACTTTTTCTCTTAAATTATTTATGCATCTTCTTTGCCTTTTTTTTTAGCACTAACAATCCTCAACCCAACCCCTCATACCCTTGTAGCAGACTCCCTGCTGTCAACCATGCCAACCTCTGGGCATTGAAACAGACATGCCCTGCTTTGGGGGGGACCTTGATAACAGGGCTGTGACCCCAAACATTGCTCTCATGTCACCCCACCGTGACCATGGTCCACCACTTCCTCTAATTAGCTGTCCGCTGTGAAGTTAGCGGGCAGCGACTATGACCGGCAGCACAGACGGGTTCTTCCAGAGCAGAGACCAGAACTCGCGCTGTAGCTGTTAAAATCCTCCTTAATGCAACGTTCCACCGCTGCCCTCGTTCCATCTCACTCTCCACACACTCACCGAAGCCTAAGCCCTGTCCAGCTGCTTCCTCCGTGATGTAAAGTCAGAGCTATGCACCGGAGAGGAGCGCCTGGGGGGAGAGAAATATTCGGTCCCTGCTGGGTGCTTGTCAGCTGGACAGAGCCACAGACACTGCAGTGCTTTATGGGAGTCTCAGAGAGACTATTGAGATAAACAGTCACTACAAAAAGCATATTGTACCATCACCATCCACTGAGATCGATGATCAGCTGGGGAGAAGCTCTCCTTTATATGGAGTGCCAGATGCAAACAGAAGATTTGTGCTCTACTTGATATTTTGACATTGAATGTATTGTTTGATTTGGGCATAAACGGTAAACTCTTAAACACTTGTCCCAAGATTTCAGGAGAGTTTGATTTAAATGTTGTAATGCATATAAATCCAAAAACTTTTATTTATACTTACTGGAGGTTTGCGAATCCTCTGCTGTCATTTATAATGTTGTGCAATGCAGGCTGGGAGTGTAAATCACATGTATCTGGACTCTGTAACTGAATGCGACTAACAGTGGGACACATCTGCTTTTTATGGAGTAGAGATATATTTTTTTACATGTATTTTCTGTTTGTTGTCCAAATTGAAAGACTTGTCCCATATGTTTAGTCATAAAAAGAATTTAAATCTGTATTTCCTCAACGGGGTTCCAGAAAGGAAGACAGTGCTGAGAGCTAAAAGCCAGCACCATCATGCTCATGTGCTCATTTGCTATTTAACCCAAAAACACAACGTCCTGCTGAGGCTAGTGAGGGTGTCATTAGTTTTACTTCCAACACAGGTTTGGGAAAATAAAAAGTGAGCAAGATGAAGAGTCGGGGAGCTGGAGGAGCCAGCAGGATTCATCCTCTGGGGTCTCTGAGTGTTTTCAGAACTATTCTCTCCAGGCTGTACAGCACTCATCGAGATATTTCATTCCAAGCAAAACAGGCTAAAAGCTGCTTTTTATGTCAGCAGTGTAACGGTCAGGACATTCCCTCCATTTACCTGCGTGATAAGTCACTTTTTAAAAACATTTTAATGTAGAGAACGTTAACCTTTAAAAATGATGTGCTGGCCGTGCACTAAAGCTGCTCTGCTGCGTGTGTTTGTATTGACTTTCATTTTTATCAGCTTTTTAAAACCCCTCAACACCCTGTGTCCCAGCTCGTTTTCTGTCTAGATATTTACCCCCCTCCCCTCCGCTAATAACACAGTAAGACTCACCAAACCCATGTTGCTGCCGCTGACTGTGTTATAGTGCGTGTGGTCTGTGACTCTTCTAGAGGAATTCTTGTAAATCTTCAAAGGATAACAGTGGAAACAAAATAAACATCTCTAGTGAATCTGAACAACTGAAACCACGATAGAACTGCTTCTGCCACAACTTTATTCCTTTCTTCATAATCTGTACAGGGTTGTTGTTTATTTCTTCCTTTTATTTGGTTCTATGGCTAGTTTGTTTTTCTTCCTCTTGTGTCATGTGCCCTGAGCTAAAAGTGGGAAAAAAGAAAAGAAGATCAGGTTAGTTTAAACCACAACCTGACCGCCCGTGTTTTTGTTTGTGTACCGGGCAGGTGGCTGGGTTTCACCTTGAGGCCTGAGGTTTTAAAGCCCTTCATTAAATGAATTCTGCATTTCATTCTCTCCTGCTTCGGAAACCGCTGCCCTTGCTGGTGATATTCCTCCTGGGAAAAATATTCCCCTTAGAAACACAAACATACACGGTGTTGGAATGCAATACAGACATATATACATACAGCAGGTCAGACCCATGCAACAGTGTCAAAAGGACAAAGTTGCCCCGTAACACAGCTTCATATTTTCCCGGAGACTCAAGCTGTTATTATAAGGAAAATTATGCTTCAGACTGTTGGAACATGCATAATGCAATTAGACAGTGTCAGTTATATTCCAAGAGGAATCCACAGTGGGCTGGGTACTATTATGTAATCCCGAAAATACTTTTAAAAGTTGAAAAACATTTAAAAACAGTGATGCGTCAAAACAGAGATTTAAAGTTTTAGATCTGTGGTTTCAACTTTCAAAGCTTCAACCAGTTCCTTTTGTTTCCTAAAGCAGCTTTAAGGTGATGATTATTGAGGTAAATCAAACAATAGGTCAAATATTTAGTCGTGCCGGCATCTTCCAGCTGAACTTTGCCTTCATAGCAGCTTGATGATGGGGAGTGTTGTTTCAGAGCTGCGGGGAGGTGTTAGAAAACAGATCTGAGCAAAGAGGAGCTTCGCATTTAATTTACGTGATTACAAAACTGCAGCTGACATCAGAACAATAAACAGATCAGTTTTCCACTGTTGGCTCTGATGGGAATTGAATAACTGATGCGTTAGTCGTAGGCCCGGGCGAAAAATCGATTGAATGAATTAATTCGCATTTTTTATTGCGGGTGATTTAAAAAATAAGTAAATTGTGTTTTTGTGTAACGGTGCATTTTTGTCTCCCTGGAGCTTCTGGAGCGTTGGTTTCATGTTGCAGTATGGCAACAAACAAAACAACAAATCAAAGCACATATGAAACAGCAACAACAAGTGACAACATGGCTGCCAGTGAGGGTACACAGTGTGACTTAAAACACAGCTGGGACGTTGATTCCAAGAGGGTGTTCATTTATTTATTATTTATCCCAGAAATGACGGTTACATTTGTCTTGTTTTTGATTAATTAAAAGCAAAATCTGTTTTAAGTTGTCTGCCATTTGTACTTATTGCTTTCCTTAATCAGTGGGGGTTAGGGTTAGTTCCCAAAATCATAAATCGATTTAAAAAAAAAAAAATTTAAATCAGAGATTTTATTTTTAGGCCATATTGCTAGCCCTAGCCAATCGTGTGTTATGTGCTCTTTGTTTTGTACTTTACATCAGTGCAAAACGTTTCTCTGTCCTGTTTTAACTCAGGTTGGTTTTTATTTGTTGCGTCAGATTTATGTCAAATCACAAGAAGGCAAAATAAACATTCAGGCGCAGATTCATACTGCAGATCAATTCATACTGCCGCGCATGAATTGATCCACAGCACAAAAATCATCAGCATAAATGATAAATTCACTTATACCGTGCTTTGAAGGCACGGTATAAGTATGGAAAATAATGGCCAGTTAATTGACAGATAATTAATGAAATAGTTAAAAGAGTTGCCTTTTTTTACTATCATTTAACTATAGAAACAGGTAAGAGACTCCCATTGGAAAATAAAACAGTGGTAGTTATTTATCCTAAGCTGATGTCACAAGTGTGTTTAAAGTACCAGGATGACTTCAGAAGACTTTAGTTCACACAGAGGTAGACTCTCCCATCATTGATATCAGATCTCAGTAAAATGTTATTGCTACTCTGAGAGGGAAAAAAAAAAAACATTATAACATTAGTAATTCCAGGGTTTCTCAGTCCTGGTCCTCAGGGACCCCTGCCCTGCAAGTATTCCAGGTTTCCAACTCCACCACACCTGATTCAGATCAACTCAACTGCTCATCAAGTTCTTTGCAAGCTGCAAACGAGCCATTCATCCGATTCAGCTGAGTTGAAGTAGGAACATCTTGAAAAACCAGCAGGGCAGGGGTCCTTGAGGACCAGGGTTGAGAAACCCTGAATTATTCTGTAATGTCCTCTCCCATAGTCAGTCCATCCTTGTGTCTTTGGGCAGGATGCTTCACCCACCTTGCCTCCCGTTTTCGCATCGCTGGTGCATGAATGTTTGGTGATGGTCACAGAGCGTGCTGGTGCAAATTGGCTCCAATATTTCCATCAATCTGCCCCAGGATAGCTGTGGCTATATGTACAGTAGCTTACAGTATGTATGAATGGTGTGAATGAATAGCGGATTCACTGTAAAGTATTTTGGCTGCCTGGAAAAGCACTATAGAAGTCTTGTTTGTTATTATCATGACACTGTATTAATACAGTAAAGACAAGGGTGGTTCAACACATCACTGTTGCTTTAGTTATTTTCATTTTGTAGGGATGCACGATATTCGAATTTTGGCTGATATCCGATATGCCAATATTTTAAAACTCATGTGGCCGATAACTGATTTTGATACCGATATTAAAACAAACAAAAAAAAAAAGCAGTCATTGCAAATAGCAGTTTTGTTATCTGTTTCCAACACTTTAAAAATAGGGGTAGGAAAAGATATCGAGACACTGAAATATCGCGAAATTTTCATATGCAAATATCAAATCAGTATTTAAAAACGCTGTATCGTTCTATTTTACTTACAAAATCTCACCAAATTTCATCGTTCTGTCAAAAAATCTCACAATATTTCATGAATTTTCGTGAGATTTCGTAACTGAACGATGAAATATAGTGAGATTTTGTTAGTAAAATAGATCAATACCACATTTTAAAAAGTCAATATGATATCAGCATATGAAAATATTGCGATATTTCAGTGTATAGATATTTTTTCCCACCCCTAGTCTTTAGGAATTTTAAAGTCTGTAATAAAGAAATCTTTGAAGAAGCGAAAAAAGCATTTTTTTTTTTTTTTTTCCTTTAGAAACTGTGGGTCTGATCCGTTAAATATTAAGTTTTAAGGCCGATATAGGCCGATATCGATAGGGGGCCAATTATATCGTGCATCCCTAGCATTTAGGGTTATTTAACGTTATCTCTTCTGCAAGTCAATGTTGGACATAGTGAAGAACCGCTATATACTAAGATAAACTGAGAAAATTGGAAGTAAATATGGCTGATTTTTCTTGGTGTGTTCTTTTAAAAGGAGTTCTCCGGGCCTCGGCTGGAATGGGCGTGTTGGTCGACACAGTCGCTTGTCGTCCAGCAGCTCCACCGCAGAGGAGGATGGCATCTTCGTCAACTCCGCCAGCAGCAAACTCCTGGAGAGAGCGCACGACATCCTCATGTCAGTAACAAGACACGTCCACTCACACCATAACACCTTCAACTGGTTCTGGCGATCCAGCGCTTCTTTAACTGAAGTGTTTTCAGTTTCATTCTCATACAGCCATAAAATATCCATATAATATGTAATCTAAGACTGTACCTGGTTAAATACAGAACCAAGAGACATCTGTAAACCTGACAGACGTGATTTCAAACATCTGTCCTGCTGAAAGCTCCTTCAGTGATCACAACATTCCTAGCAGCTCAGTCAGAGCTGTTCTGTGCCTGACCCTGACCTTTGACCTCCCCACAGAGGGAGCAAGAGAACAAGAATTTCCTCTCCAGAGGGAAGAATAAAGTCCCACTCGGCTGTCAGAGACATAACCCTCTCAGGGAGAATTTCAGGAATTGATTGAATGCTACTTGACAGTAAAAAGAAAAATACCTTCTCACCTGTTTTTATTTTTATTCTTAAATACACAGGAGGAACAAAAACTACAAATCTAAGCCAGTTCTTCCAAAGGTACAGTGTTTGGTTTCTTACATGTACAGATTTAAATCTTAAGTTTCTTCATCCACTGACTGCCACTTTGTTTGTGCAGCATTTACTGAATGTCAAGTCACTGAAGTACCTCAGCAACCTGACACTTCACGACCGCATCACCAAGTCGCTGCTTCACCTCCACAAGAAGAAGAAACCACCCAGTATCAGTGCACAGTTTCAGGTCAGACACACATTCACCGGGCCCTTAATGATTTACCGCTCAATGCTCTCATAGCAAAAAATAGCTCTATAAGCCTAAACTGGACTGAGGAATCCCCCTCCAGCTGTTAATACTCTTAAAAAAAAAAAAACAGTTAAAAGGTGTGTCCTTTACACACACGTAGTGCTGAGAGGAAACATCACTCCATTTTATGCCTGGCCTGTCTAAACTCTAGTTTTGTCCAATGTGCGTGATGTTTCCACCATGTTGCAATTACCCACCCAAAAGTCACAGAAGTATGACACCATGTCTGGTAATTTAAAAAAAAAAAAAAAGAAAACACATTTGATTTTTGTGAGAAAGTTAAAAAGTAGCAGTTACTCATTCACTGACACACCCGTTAAACTGCTACAGATGATTCAGTGACGAGACGTAACTGAGAAAACAGATTTATTTATTTTTGGGGGAAATTAAATTTGACAGGTTTTTTTATAAGGTTTCATGTTTTAATTACTTTAAATGAAGAGATAAACTTTTAAATATGTGCGTTCTGATTTTTGTTTCTTCTTTAAAAAGATCTGGTTCATTAGTCATGAAATAACTGACAGCCAAAAAAAGCCGTCCATTTTCCCCCTGATTTCTTTGAAAGTGAGCAGTGTGCTGAGGCTGTTGGAGGCCCTTCTGGCAGGCAGGCAGGCGGGCAGGCCGGGTCCATGTGTGTGGATGACTTCACTTTCCACATCCTGTCCTGCACTGATTGCTTTAATCTCCCATGGAGGGGGGGGGGGACCGAATTCCTCTTCCTGAATTATCACACACACATGCTGACACACATGTCCATGTGTTTCCACACAAAATAACCCCACATGAAAATGCTGCATGTTTTTTTTTTCCTTCTGTCAGATCTGCATGCTGATGATCTCACACTGATGCCAGGCAGAGACTGCAGCTGCATTGCTGGTTGCAGATGCTCGAGGTGTGTCGTTTGCTGTGAAGTTTGACGACTTGTTTTTGTGTCTCATCCTGCAGGCCTCTCTCAATAAGCTAATGGAGACTCTGAGTCAGTCTGAGCCTTATTTTGTCAAATGCATCCGTTCTAATGCCGACAAGGTACAGTGTGTTCGCCCCAGACCGCGGCCACTTTGACTGCTTTGGTTTAGTTTTCAAAGCATTTTTTCATTTCCTTTGAAGTTGGAGCATTTTTTTAAAACTGTTTATCATTTCCCCCTCTTCTCTCTCTGACCTCTGCCTCTTTCACTTCTTCCCTAATTCTTTCTTCGATTATCTCTCTCTAACTTTCCCTCTTTCAGCTGCCCTTACGGTTTAATGATAACCTGGTGCTGAGGCAGCTGCGTTACACAGGTATGCTGGAGACGGTGCGGATCCGGCAGTCAGGTTACAACATTAAATACAACTTCAAGGTAAACACATGATTACAACTTGTAGACACTCTTTAAGCACTTTCCTCTGTGGTGGTCTGGATGTACTTTCATATTATAGTGCATATTTGTGTGCAGAAACACTTCTTTTGCTAAGGTTTTCCTCATTTCTTTTCATCCTGGTGTCTACAGGATGCTTGGTTTGCAGTCTTTTAGCAGAGGGTGTATAACCAGCCATTGAGAACATGTGGATGTGAGGAATGTAAAAAATGATCGGTTTAAAGGCCGCGTCCTCTCTGTTCTCTTTGCTGATGTCAGATCTTTGACAGAAAAAGTGAACTAGTTTAAAAGTTGCATTTCTCTCAGAGTACATCTGTAAGAAAAAAAAAAATGAAGATCGATGGATCATTTATCCTGAAAGAAAATAGATGTCATCACACCAACACAGCAAAGTAACAGTGAAACAATGCAAAACCGATAGATGGGTTTCCAAGCAATTTCACAGATAGGATGCGCGCGCAACCAGGGGGCACGAAAACACAGGAAAAGCATTATTGAACTACGAGAAGACGTGTGTTTACATGCAAGACTCGACTTTTTTTTTTTTTTTTTTTTTAAGGATTTTTTGGGCACTAGGGCCACCACCAGGCAAGAGGTGGGGAGGACTCACGGGACCTGACCGGCCGGCCACCCAACGCCTCTCCGCCCCCTACCCCAGACCAACTTTTAATGCAGATGAGGTCAAGATATGACGAGAAAGTGTCGGGGAAATTTAATGTTTGAGTCCTGGTATTTGTTTGGTTGCAAAAATCAAAACGTGGATGCACGTAAACAGTTGAAAATGGTGATGATAGGACAGTAGGAGTGAAAACCTTCTTGGATGACTTATGCAGATTTACAAAAATACGAAACAGGCTTTTTGCGCCCTGGTTGCGCGTGCAACTGCCAATGTTTGCAAACGGAAAACCCATCTATATGTGCAAAGTAGTTAAAGGCCTCCTTCCACTGAAAACCCGTTTAACTTGCTCCCTTCTGAAATACGGAGGGTTTCCCCTTGTTTACTTACACATGCTGACTTGCTAGCGTTGCGTTCCCCCAGTCGGCTGTGCTTTCTCATCAGAGAAAAAATACGAAGAAAAGAGCGAATCGGGAACAGCCTCGCACTTCTACGTCACATTGCAAATAGCGTATCCCATGGGGTTTCTATCTGTCCATTGGAAGGCAGGTAACCCTCCACTACACACTAGAAGTAAAGAACAGCACGACTGCAGCTTCAGAGTTGAGAAGCTAATTAGCTAACTGTTTGTTAGCATGGCGGAACAAACTTGTTTGTCGGCTCTATTTCCTGTCTGTAATGAAATAAGAGCGGAGGGCGGAGCTTCCTTTATACACTGATGGGAGGCAGCCAATCAGACGGAAATTCATGAGAAGGACCCGGAAAAGCCTGCCGTTGGACCACAAGCCTCTCTTCTAGTATACAAATACAGCTGGATACAAAGATACCAGAAGGTTTTATTTTAACAGAAACGATGCAGAATGCATTCAATAATAATGGAAAACACAGAAATATTAATGAAATGACCATGGAAGTACAACTTTAATAAAAAAAGGTTTATTAAGAAATATTACTTGTATATCAGTTGTAAATATTTTGACCTTTTTCTCCAGCCGGTCACTCAATTTAAAAAAGAAAAAAATGTATGCACAGATGTGATTGACCGATACAGATTTTTTTAGGGCAGATACCAATACCAATATTTTTCTCATCAGCCTCAGCTGATGGCTGATGCAACCTGCCGATATTTGGAGCCGATAGTGCATTTGACTCCCAAATTAATATAATGAAGGATACAACTCTTTTAATATAAAACAGAACAAAGCACCTCACATAAAAATGTAAAAAAAGAAACAATGCAATTGTTATTTATATATATATATATATATCTATATATATATATATATATATATATAAATATATAAAATAGAAAAAACTTGTATTTAAAAAAAAGTCTGTAAATTTTGCAGAGTGGGAATATCGACCAACACACCTGATGTATCTGCCAAGACCAACAAAAAATGTAAATATCGGCCTAAAATATCGGCCGACCGATGTACCGGTCTATCCTTAGCTGTGATCTTCAGCTCATATATTTTCTTACAAAAAGAAAAGGAGAAAAGTGTTTTTCTTTGCAGCACATCATCACACACCAGCAACTGGATATCAACACACTGTTGTAAGCGTGCATCCTGGCTGGTTGATCAATGAAATACAAGGATTTTATTAAAGGAAGTGAGGAAAAGAAAGAGAGAGAGGGACAGATAAAACAAGAGTCAACATAGGACAGACTACATAGATGAGAGAGCTCAGAAAGAAGACGGTATGTAAGACGGATGCTGAATTAGCCTTCCCTGGGGGGGTGCGACAATGTGAAATTCTACCAAAGTTCAGTAGCTTTAATAGCACAATTGCAAAATGATGATAATTCAGATCCTCCGAGTAGAATTTGAGCTCATGTATATGCAGTAAATGGTGAAATCCCCCTTTTAAAAGTGTGTGTTTCCTCAGACTTGACTTCATCTAATCTTATTTTCCAGAGAGCTCTCAATGAGCTGCTTGGTCAGAGGAGTTGAGCACGTTCCTGTCTCCTCCGTGCAGGCCGACACAAAACCTACACAACATTAAAGTTTCCCAGAGTTTAGGTGCCAGGGGGTGAATTCATCTCCAGGAAACTTGTTATTGATGTGCTCAGATTAGGGTTTCATTGTGTGCTGCGTCAGGAGGGAATTAGTGCGGGTGGGAGGCGGCAGCCATCTTTAACCACAGCAGCTCTCAAACGAATGATGTCAGCTTTGTGACTAATAAAGCGGATCGTGTTAAAGATTGGAAGTTAGCTGTTGGACAGTTTTAGGAGAGGCTCACTCCCTGCTCCGGTTTCCTCATGTTAGTTTCCAGTTTGTGGTTTTGACTGTTCATTTGTGCCAGTCCCGACCTGCCAAGGTTTTAGACCATGATTTGATCACTTTACTGGTTTATTAGGGAGTCCAGTTACCAGATAAGTCATGTTTTGTTTTATTAAACCCAAGTTTTAATAGAAACCAACCATCTACTTTAGGTTTTATATGCCAGAAATCTGAGATCTTTGCTAAGTCTCACCCTCCTGATCAGAAATGGTGTCAGTTACGGTGCTTAAAGAAGAAAAGTAGCAAACTCTGTCCATGAAGTGTCCAGTTTACACTCGTAGGTGTCATCAGATTTTACCTGGACGACATCATCTATATTGATCTTTTGATCATTCATCAGTAGCAACTGTGATGCTGAAGCCCATTTAAAATGTTTTGCTGAATCCTGCACCCCTTTGAAGTTTGATCCTTAAACTGTACCACAACGAAATTTAATCAGCCACAGTGCACATTCAAAACGGTGTATTGATATCCTGCTGGAGTGTAATGTTGTGCTATTAAGTGAAATACAGTTGTCACATGATGCTCTAGGCTGGAACATAAAGTTGTGAAGTGGAGTTTTTCGGCCTCGGGGGTGATAATGGCTCCGGGAATGGACATAATTATTGTCAATGTGTCATTAAAACGAGTCAGAAGCACACTGTTTTAAGGTCAGATACTGTAGTTGTCATGTTGCATTAAGAGTCTGTTTTATTTATACAGTATAACACATTTAAGTTATAAGTTGACCAAAGTACTTAATAAAAAGTTATTATGTCTGTTTTCAATAATGGCAATTTTGCCATCGAGACCTCTGTACTTAGGGAAGGTCTTGTTTAGGATCACCTAGTTAAAAATAAACTATATTTCTACACATATTACAACAGCACATAACAGGAACTCAACCGCCTGCAGACCCACCTAAAATATTTGATGCATAATGAAAGACAAAATTTTCAACAACGAGGACTGTTGTGCAGCTGGAACTTTGGAATAAAAATGTGAAAAATTTTGTTTTCAAACCTTCGGCTGGTTCCTCAGATCCAAAATGCTACAATGTGTTACAGAAGTCAATGCAGCACAGTGCTTTAGATAATTTCCACATAAGCAAGTGAGGGTTTTTTTTTTTTTTTTTTTTTTTGCTTTTTGGAAAAGTTGTCAGACTAATGACGTTCACGTTTTATGGTCATTCACTTTCAGTTAAAAAGCCAAAGTCATTAAACCGTATTTCGATGATCTCACTGGGATCATTTTAGCACCAGACATTGTCATTTACCCGAAATTCCTCACAACATATTTAGTACTGCAGTCTGCACTAATGAGAAATGTTTTGAGGATGGTATCACTTTGGAGGAGTCAGCCGGTCCAAACAGAGCCCCTTCATTGTCCTCGGGTCTCTGAAACGCTCCCCATGCTTGTAATTGTATAAACACTGCATCTGTTTGCCTGTCCACCCCCTACAGCCCAGGGAGCAGATTGTATTGAATTCAGACAATGAGCCTCAGTTTGAAGAGTGGGAGTTCAGCATATTTATGCCATGATGTTTGAACCCCTGCAAATATGGACTTTTACCTGAAACCACATGTTGGTTGATCACTTGTTCACTGAAACTCTAACAGGATGCTGCAGGCGGTCGCCGCAGTTTCTGCAGCTGGTCAAGAGTTACCGCTAAAATTTGGCCCATTAAGCCTGTACTAGAGAAACATTTGGATTAAACTTATGATCTTAGCAGATTTATTGATGTGAAATACACTGCAGACAGAAACATGAATGAACAGAGATGTCAGCATAATAAAGACTCTTCTTATTAATGTGTTCTCCAATTCTCTTGAAAGGATTTCATCCGTCACTTCAGCGTGGTGCTGCCAGAGGGCACCAGCGCCACCAGAGAAAGCATCCAGGATTGTCTGGATCTGCTAAACCTGCAACCAGAAGGCTACCAAGTTGGGAAAACAAAGGTATTTATCCTCATGCAATGACTTTGAATTTTGTTTAATATGTTTTTTACTGGATTATAAATAGAAATGTTCAATGTAGGCTTTTTTTTTTTTTTTTACCGATATCCGATATTGTCCAACTCTTAAATTCAGATATCAGCCGATATAATCTATGCAGACAACTGTGAGGTTGTATCTCTCATATTTTGAGAAATACAACTTTACTCTGCTCTGAGAACAAAGATCCCAAAATATCCTTAACTCAGCCAGAGGAGTTCATTTTGGACATCTGGCTGCCATAAATCAGATACTAGCAGGTATTAGCCAGCATTTGACTAATTATAATGTTTCTAACAACTTGGTAACTTAACCAACAACTTAAAACCAGGCATATTATAAGCAGCTTCAAAGCAAGTCAGTCTGTAGCTGCAGCAGCTGCACCGTAGTCACATGACTCTGAAAGGAATGCTGGGATATGAAGTTCTTCCACAATTACAGGGACTTTTCCACATGCTGGAGCGCTGCTAATGGAACAAAATCTCATTGTTCCGTTCCAAAATCTCATGCACAAAGATTTTGTTTGTAAAAATATCAGTCTGAAAAACCAATACAGATATTTTCTGATATCACATTTTAATGCCAATATTGGCCGATAATATCGGACATCTCTAATTAGGATAGCTCATATCGTGGGGGGAAAATATTAGGCAGCAAGAACATAAAAAGGGTAGTGGTGTCTTCTGCTTCCCCATTATTTGGTAACAAAAGATGTAGACATAAGAGATGTACAAATGAAACTTAAGCTTCTTTTTTTTTAACTGTTAAATGCTACAAGCTATAAATAAACAGCCCACGTTTGATGTTTTGGATGACCTCATATTACCTGAAAGCATCCTCCCTGTGGAGAAGGATGTAATGAAGACAGTGTCCCATGTTTGGTGTGTGTATGAATGGGGTATGATAGAGGGGTCCAGACTTCTGAGATGCTGTTTATATAATTAGAAGATCATACCTGACATTCTTGTGACCGTGTATCCGGCCAGAGGTTTCACAGCTTTGTCTGTGTGCCCGTGATTGCCGGGGAGCTGTTTTTAATGAAATGTATTTATAGCAGCCTTACTCTCAGGAAGAGTGGACGCTGCCCTGTGCTGACTCCCTCATTGTCCCTCCCCTCAGGTGTTTTTGCGGGAGGCTGAGCGTCAGCGGCTGCAGGCCGAACTCCACAGGGAAGTCCTCAGACTCATCGTCATGCTGCAGCGGCGATTCCGAGCCCGTCTGGAGAGGAGGCAGTTTGTCCGGATGAGAGAGGCGGCAGTCTGCATCCAGGTACAGAGAAGAGCTTTACATCATCACTGCTATTCCTTCTGCTTGAGATCTTATTTACACATCCTTCATTAGTTTTTTTTACGTATATGAGCAATGGTGATCACCGTTCAGAGCAATTATAATCTTTGTGATCATTTAATAATGATGTCATTAAACTTAAATAAATCATGTTCAAGTTTAAAGATTCTAACTTTAATCTAATAGATTAGTTATTTAGGTTTTAGTTTTACTTACATGATGGCCAGTTCTTTGTGAAGTAAATCAGGCATCGTGTGTTTTCAGTGAAATAAGTTGAAATTGATAGAATTAATAGCAAATAAAAATGTTAGGAACATTGTGACATTAATTTATTATTGTGGTTCAACAGAAATATTAAAAACAAAAGATAAAACAAGTAAACAAGCATGATGAGGCTCCTGAGCTAAAATTTTGTTGAGCAAAACTTTGAGGCAATCACTGCAATCAGGTGTTTTCTGTAATGTTCAATCAGACTTCTGCACCTGTTGATGGGTATTCTGGACCACTGTTCATAAGCAAGGTGCTTTAATTTGTCTGGGTCTTGTTTGTTTGTGTTTTTGAATATTTTTTAAATAAATATTTTAAATAAATCAATATTCTATTTTACCCAGTTATAATTTCGTAAATTTATTTTTTTTATAACTTTTTTCAGTTTTGTGTTATTTGAAATGGGATGTAAACTTCAAGCATAACTGTATGTTAAGCATCATTACTCAGGGAATTTATGGTTTTAAGTGATGCTTCATCGGCACTCAGGAGCCCAAAGTCTGCCACGAAAATATTTCTGGACATCATTACACCATCGCTGCTACTGTAGCATGAACAGCTGATAAAAGGCAGGATGGATCCACGTTTTCACATCTCAGTTCTTTATTTATAATATTCCTTTAAATGTTTCAAATATTTAACATTACAATAATTTTAAAAGACATTTTTATCTTGGAGTAACCAAGTAACCTAACATGTTAGGTTAATTGGTTACTCTAAATTGTCCCGAGGAATGAATGTGAATGGTTGTCTGTCTCTCTGTGTTGGCCCTGTGACAGACTGGCGACCTGTCCAGGTGTACCTGCCTCTCGCCTGATAAAAGCTGGGATAGGCTCCAGCAACCCCCACAACCCTGAACTGGATAAGTGGTACAGAAAATGACATGATGACTGACTGATTTTTATCTTAAGTTAAAATGAAGATTTAAAAATGTCTAAAACCCCACATTATTTCAGTTTTATTCCTTCATGTAACTTGAAGGTTTTTCATTTTTCAGTAACAGTTTTGTTGCTGTTTGGGTTCAGCTTTGATGTGTGCAGCTCTTCATTCAAGGTGGAGGAGGGGTGGGGTGATGATGTTTTGTTGGCATCAAATGGATTCAAGAGGTTTTAATCGCTCCCGTCAATGCTTTTCACGGGGAAAAAATCCACTCGGACATAAAGAATGAGCAAAAGCATTGAATTGTCAGATGGATAAATGACAAAATTTACCCATCCTCAGAGTGATGACTTTTAATTGATTTAACATGTTTTTTTCTTAAAACTGGTGTCAATATTCTTTTTCTGGATATTGACTGTATGTTCTGATTATTAGAGTAATGACAAGAGACTCACAAAATCCCATTACAGCAGGGGCTGAAAGTTTACACACACTCCCATTAAAGAAAAGGCTAAATTCACAATAGTAATTCAAATACCAAGAAATTGAAAAAGCAATATTGAATTTAAAAAAATTACAAAATTATAATGTAGTTCAAATAAAACATTGATTTTAAATTATGGTTTTAAAAAAAATATTTAAAAAACAAACAAAACTGTCCCGGTCAAATTAGAGCACCTTGCTTATGAACAGTGGGCCAAAATACCTGTCAACAGGTGCAGCCGTCTGATTGGACGTTACAGAAAACCCTTTATTGCAGTGATTGCCTCAGAGCGTAGCTCAATAAAATTTTAGTTCAGGAGCTCCATTGTGCTTGTTTACTTGTTTCATTTTTTGTTTGTTTGTTTTTAAAATATTTCTGTTGAACCAAAATTCAAAATCAAAGCCATGGCTTTGTCAAAATTTTTATTTCTTTTTTCAATTTCAACTTATTTTACTGACAGCTGACTTTTCTCTCTTTAATGGGAGTGTGTCTAAACTTTTGGCCCATACTGTATATTTGAAATTTGCCTACACTTTGACATATAATATATCATAAACATATTTTATTATATTTCAGGAAAATTATGAAAAAGAAAAAAGGACAAAAAACAATTGTGATAATGTCAGTTAAACAGTTTAATTGTTAAATCTATCAATAAATTACTTCATTCTAATCACATATTCTCCTGCGCTGATATGTAATGAGTAAATTCGTATGGCATCGTGAAAATGATTGGTTATTCCATTCATCTGCCTGCAGAAATGGTGGCGTTCTTACCGGTCCATGGAGATGGAGGAAGAGGATTATGACCCCAGCATCCAGGAGGGGGCAGCTCTGTGTCTGCAGACACACTGGAGAGGTTACAGGGAACGTCAGAGGTTCAGGCTCTGGAGGCACGCTGCTCTGGTGCTGCAGAGGGCATGGAGGTTCTGGCTGTATCGCCGCTGCTCAGCAGCTCTGGTTATTCAGACGGCCTGGCGCTGTCACCAAGCCAGAGAGGCCTACTTGCATCTGTATGGCACCGTGGTACAGCTTCAGGCAGTTGGCAGAGGTTTCCTCTCCAGGCAAAGGTAGAGCATACTATTAAATGTTTACTGATAGAAAAATTAGGTTAAGCAAACAGAAACGCATATTATGCCATTTTTTTTCGAGGCTCATTCCTCTTAAAATAGCTGCATGACTGAGTGATTTTACTAAAGCTTGTGAAAAACCAGATTAATCTTTGCACACAACTCCACCAGTGTATTTGGGCTTTGTTCAGTGTGCAAACAGGCCGGTCATAGCATACCATTACGAAAGCAATCCAACCCAAAGCAGCTCTACAATCAGCTGAGCTGCAGAGAGCAAGACTTTGCGATTCAGTCTGCGGTTATTTCTTGAGATAGTTTGAATTAGTCACTGATAACTTTTTGCTTTGTGAAAAGTATCTTCATATAAGGTAAAGGAAAAGTTTCAGATAGTGTTGTAACTGCTGTGCCTTCTTGATTTGCAGCTTCAAAACACTGAGAGAGGAGAGACTGAAGGAGAAGGATCAGCAGGAGAAGCTGCTTCAGCTCCAGAATGGCCAGGTGAGCCTCTCACCTGGAGAGGAGGAGGAGCTGCCGGACAGAATCATGGGGCTGGACCTCAGCACCTGGGAGGATCGCTCCTACGAGCAGCGAGAAAGGAGCCTCCACACGCTCAGCAGCCACAGGGAAGCAGTGAAGGAGGAAGGAGAAGAAGAGCTAGCAGGAGCAAAAGAGAGCTCCTCCATTGTGGAAGCGGAGGTGTCATCCTCAGTCCCCGAATCCACGGTGATGGTGAGAGAGAGGACGAGAACTCTAGATGAGCCGAGCCAGAAAACCACCCGGGCCAAGAGAGAGAGCCGGCGGATGAGAGAGCTGGAGCAGGCAAAGTTCAGCCTGGAGCTCCTGAAGGTCCGGGCGAACAGCGGCGGAGCGTCGTCTCCCTCCGAGGAGCAGCGCTGGTCTGTGGAGCTGGTGCCGCCAGCGAGCCCACCGCTCCGCTCACCCCAAGGCACACCTGACAGCCAGAGCTCCAAAGGCAGCTTTGAGCTCCTCATCATGGATGATGAGCCCCCCAAGGCGACAGAGGAGGTCACAGACAGTGAGGACACCTGCTCCCCGCTCCCTCCTGTTCCTCCAGAGCCTAATGTGGAGGTTGTTTCAACAAGCCCGACTCCAGCTGGTGTCGATGCCCCACAAAGGAGCCCGAGCCCAGCCGATGCAGACCCGTCTGCCGCCTCACATCCGCCCAAAATCGACAACTACCTCCCAACTTTTTACGTCCCTGCTCGCGAAGGCAGCACAGTCACCTCCCATCATCCTGCTGAAGAACCTCAGAGAAATGAGGAGGCCGCCGCCTCCACCACCACCTCCACCTCCATCACCAAACCTCTTAAAGAGAGACGAGAGTCTGCCCGGCGACCGGTGGTGGTGGTCATCAGCATGCAGAAAGAAACACCGCTAAGCGAAGAGGTGAGCGGCCCAGTCCGTCCTCCGGCAGATGTTCGAGACTCTGCAGCCCAGACAACACCTTCATTACAGAAACCGGCTCCTGTGCCTCACGGTTCAGCCCCCGTGGCTGACCAGGCCGTCATAGAGAAGCTGGTGCGCCTCAACGAGGAGAAGGAGGTGCGGCAGCGTAATCAACGGCAGCAGAACGAGAAGGAGATGATGGAGCAGATCCGACAACAGAAAGAAGTGCTGGAGCGCCAGCGCCTTTTCTTTGCTCAGTATGAGAGAGACATGTTTGAGAAGCAAAGAGGAGAAGCGTTGCACAGAATCCAGCAAAGCAGACAGGCCGCCCCGGATTTTACCGGAACAGCAACCTCCAGTAAGCCCCTTAGACCCGGATCCCTGCTGATCGAAAGAACACCGCGACCACCGCCTCATGGAAGGACTCAGTCGGACTCCTCTCCTCCAGGTGGAGATGGTCGGGGTCAGGAATGCCACCCCCAGCTGCCCCCTCCACCTTCCTCTGCTCCCACAGTGAGGCGTAAGGACAGCAGGCCTGCTGAGGGCTGGGCTCCCAAACTCACACTGGAGTCCAGAGATGGAGGAACCAGGATGAGAGCAGCAGTCAAGCAGCCCCCGACTCATCCAGGCAGCACAGTCAGTATGAGCGATAAGCCCGGCAACATCTTCTTCTCTCCAAAGGACAAAGTGGCTTTTACGACGTAAGTAGTCAGTAAATTACATTTCCATTTTTTAATCTGCTTTTAACTGCATGTTTTAGTTGCAGCAAATTACACAAATTAGTGGCTGACTTTTTTATGAGTAGGATGACTTATTGCCAACATTCTCATCATTTCCATATCATGTAGTTGTTTTTTTCCTTTTCTTTTTTTTTAATCTAAAATAATGTACTTGAAGTAAAAAGAGACTAAAGATTAAACATTTTTATAACAAGTTTTCATCATCCCTGCTTGTTTAAGAAGATATATTCACCACTTTTAGTTATTTTAAGTTAAAACAAATTAATAAAAATGCTCATGGATTTAAAAAACATTGTTCTACTGTATTCACACGAACTAAGCTCCTTGCTTTAGACAAATCTGCAATTTTCCCACAACACATATTTTGTTGCACATCTCAGTTTCTCCCCCAAACAAATCTTTTTTTTTTTTAAAGAGATGGTTAATTATGTCATTAGAAGTCTGTATGTACTTAATTGAATTCATATTAAAGATGCTGTACCTGATTTTGCACATTTTCGAACCATGAGTGAGAAGAACAGTTTAGTTTGAACTGTAAGCCCCGCCCCTAACTGTCCCCGTGAGAAACGCTCCTAATAAAATGCAAATCTAGTTGTCACAGATGCACAATTAAGATGTTATGATGTTATAGGCGACATTACAATATGACATCCTAATAAAATATCTAACCGGCCACTGCGACTGAGTGATTATGTGATGTAAAGAAGTTTGGGCTTGTTCTTTTATACAGTAGTTTGACTGCGCGCTAAATGCTAACGCTAGCATGGACTCGGTCACGTTACGGTGTAAATATTATGTATTATCTACAATATAGGGAGACAGAGGTGGGTGTGGTCAAACCAGCAGCTGGTTGCTGAGGACATATAAATTGTTACGAAAGAAGAAAGCGACTACGGACAGTTTTCAGTCCGAGGCGGTCCCACAGAGCTCTCCACCTTGGGTACAACGCACCAAGATTTACACGCTTTATTCCATCTTTGGTCACTCTTTTGTTTCAAGTCTCTCTTCTCCTCCTCTGTTTTGATCCTCTCAGGCTGTTTTGTTGTATAAACAGTGACAGCCAGCGGAGGTATCGCGACTTTCCCTTTCAGTGGACACCATGCGGTTCTGTTTACAGGACCTGCCGTGCTCGCGCTAGGGGAGAACGCGCCTCGTTAGGAAACGCTCTTAGTGGCTGATTGGAAACCGGAAGTTCTAGAGTTCTATAGAACGTTAGAAGCTGAAACCAAAAAGGCTTGGACTCATGCGCAATCGCTGAGTAATTAATTTTTTTTAAAATAAAATGACATCTTTTGCCACATTATATAACATGTAAAATGCATTTTCCTTGGAGAGATTAAAATAAAATCAGGTAGTGTATTTAACAAACAGTTGTTTTGTTTCTGCCCACTGGGGGCAAAAACACATAAATGATGGAGGACTTTGTGCTTATGATTCCCTCTTTTTGTCCATCAGTTTTAACAGCAATGTCGTCACTAGAGAAACACCTGCAGCCAACCCCACAGAAGAACCCACACCAGCCTCCAAACCTTTCAAAGGAACAAAAACCCGGGATGTAAGCTACCTCTCTCTCTTTTTTCTTATAAATCATTTGACTCAGGGTTAGTTTCATGAATGAATGAACGAATGAATGAATGAATTTTGACAAGATCATTTCTAATCTTGCACCAAAAGCATCTCACCTGACCGACACGAGGATCAGAGAGCGCAGAAGCTCCTTTACTGATCAGTAGTTCTACCTCTCATGCTGTTGTCACCTCTGCTGAATCCAGGTTGGCAGAGCGGGCCAAAAAAAGAAAGCCAGAATGGCACGGACCCGCTCCGACTTCCTCACCCGTGCCCCCGTCCTCTCAGTTGAGGGCGATTCAGACGAGGATGACTATGATGCCGACAGCCTCCTCAGCCCCCGTCATTACACTCTACCCCTCTCCAAACAGAACTCTACGGAGGCAGGCTTAACCGAGTCCTGTTTCAGTGACTCAGACATGGTAACGGGCGCCATCGGAGCCACCAGTGGCCTCCTCTGCTTTGTAAAAGCGTGCCTTCTCTTTGACGTTTCTAACCCACTCAGCAGAGAGAGCATTGGTCTGCATCTCACCTCTGACTCACTCAAAGCTTCAACAAATTCCTCTTTTCTAATAGTCACTTTTCCAAAGAGTGGAAGACTTTTCAAAGGCTTTTCAAAGCAGGTATTTCCAATCCTATTTGAAATACCCGCTGAAATACTCTTGTGTAAGGAAAAAAATGAAAGTTTGCTTCCATTTTTTTAACATGTTTAAATCATAGATTTAAGCTCATCATAACCTTTGAAGTCACTCCCTCTAGTGTAAATTTGACTATTTTAAAACGTATTTTTCCTGTAAAAATGAAACCTTTAACATAGTTGCTTTTCTAACATTTTTTGGCTCCTCTGTCTTTCACAGCTGTGATTATTTGTGGTTTCTTCCAGGTTAATTAGCAATACTTGCATGCACTTGGTTACTGTTCCTCTTTTGGCAGTTAGCACAACTCACAAGTGGAACTTTGGAAATCCTTGAAAAGGGGATCAAGCCTTTCCTTCCTTAACAAAATCCTTCCATCTGTTCTTCTGAAACCTGGTTATCTTCCTGTTGTGTTACTGCTGCTCTGTTATATTATGAATGCTGCAAACAGTTTACTCTTGCAGACTTACTCACAAGATGTTCTGGTGAATGAAAACGTTCCGTACTGGTGATGTGATGGTGCCATC
Source organism: Atherinomorus stipes (assembly GCA_023101725.1). Taxonomy (NCBI): domain Eukaryota; kingdom Metazoa; phylum Chordata; class Actinopteri; order Atheriniformes; family Atherinidae; genus Atherinomorus; species Atherinomorus stipes. The sequence goes on along the minus strand of JALJCO010010650.1, from coordinate 2,893,433 downwards.
TGCTGGCTAAAACTTGTTCCCAGATTATAGCATGCTTGACTACATTGAAGAACTATGTTTTCCTCCCTTTTGCCATGCAGTTAACATGTCTGATGTGTTGTTTCAGCCTGCAAGCTCGGAGGAGCAGAAGAAGATGCACAAAGCCATGTCATCAGGAGATCTGGGCAAAGTGGACTCGCTGCGCAAGAATGCACAGGATGGAAGGTTTGTTACTTCATGATTTTAAAAGTTTTTATCATAGTTAAAGGTACAGTGTGTAAGAATTACTGCCATCTAGTGGTAAAGATGGGTATAGAATAACTTCATATTCCAAGCACTATTGTGAATGTACGGTGGCCATCAGTGGCCAAAATTCTCCCAGACATAAAGATGTTTTCATCTGTGAGTGGATCCATTGGTCTCAGGTGTAGCTATGACTGTACTACGAGTAACTACTTTTAATGTCTTTTAAGACATATCAGTCCCTGCATACAGTCCTCAAAATTATTCATACCCTCCCGTTAAAGACGGAAAAATCAGCTGTCAGTGAAACAAGCTGAATTGACAAAAGTGATGTAACAAAAAAATTCTATAATTCATGACACTGATTTTGAATTGTGGTTCGAAAGAAATATTTAAAACAAACACACAAAAAATAAAACAAGTAAACAATCATGATGGGGTTCCTGGACTAAAAATTTGTTGAGCAACACTTTGAGGCAATCACTGCAATCAGATGTTTTCTGTAACATCCAATCAGACGTCTGCACCTGTTGACATGAATTTTGGTCCACTCTTCATAAGCAAGGTGTTCTAATTGGTCTGGGACAGTTTTGTTTATTTTTTATTATTATTATTTTTAAACACAATTCAAAGGCAATATACTATTACTCTAAATTATATTTTTGTACATTTTTATTTATTGTTAGTTTCTTCAGTTTCTTATTATTTGAATAAGTATTGTGAATTTAGCCTTTTCTTTAACGGGAGGGTATGAACAATTTTGAAGACGACTGTATGTGGTCCCACAGGAAGTAGATATAAATGGCTCATTTTAAGAAAATAGACGTATAACGGCTATTCTAGTGCAGTGATAACACATCAATAGAAACACAGTTTTGAATTATATATCACATTTTTCTGCTACTGACCTTTGATTTTGTTGCACACTGCACCTTTAAGGTAAACGTATGTATATTTTTAATCTTTAACAACCAGGGTCCGTAAGATGCGTTTTTGGGGCAAAACCAAGTATGGGGACAAGAAGACATCTAGAGAGAAGTTGATCTGCGGGGCTGATTCTCTGGATGGAGAATACGGAGACACTGGGCCGTTGCTGGGAGAAAGTAAGATATCCATGTCTAAGACATTTGGCTGTTCCTGCGCATCGAGTCGTATCAGGCTTATCGAGCTGTTACTGGGATTCTCTCCCACTTCAGGTCAGGAAAACATGTCGCCGCCCTGCAGCCCTGATGTGCTGCTAGATCGAGGGTTCAAAGACTTGAAGGAGAACAAGGAGCCGTCTCCCAAAGTGAAGCGAAGGCGTAGTGTGAAGATCAGCAGCGTGGCCCTGGAGCCCGCTCAGTGGCAGAACGATGCGCAGCAGATCCTCACCTCCACCAACGACTACAGGAGCATGAACGAGTTCCTCATGAAGAAGGTGTGGTCGACACTTTAGATGCATCGAGGTGATGAGGATCAATTAGCTTCCAGGTGAACTTTTAAAACTTATTACTGCGGGGTTGTGTTTCAGATCAACGACTTGGACACAGAGGACAGTAAAAAAGACACCATGGTGGACGTAGTATTTAAAAAGGCTCTGAAGGAGTTCCGTCTGAACATCTTCAACTCCTACTCTACAGCACTTGCAGTAAGGGCCGCTTCCTCTCTTATCACGACAGTTTACCACTGAAACTGTTCGCACCTTGTAGAAAATGGGGATGGAAGATACCAAAATTTTTTCCTGTCGATATACCAGAAGTTTTTACTATTATGATTATTATGATTATGATTTTTTTTATATATATTTTAAAAAATGATACCAGCAGTTTATGATACTTTTTCATCGATGCTGATCATTTTTGTCCCTTAAAAGAAAATCACATGATTATACAGTCTGCATTAATATGTTGAATGCAAGGGCAATATTCAGTAAAATTGTAGAAAAGAAGTACTGGAAAGAAATGCTTTTACTGTAAGGCAATAATTAATTATATTGATGAGTAAATTAAACAAAAGTAAGATTGAAAACTTCTTTCAAGGATCAAATAACTTAAATACAGATTAAGATTATTTAAATTTACTCAGTGGAAAATGTTCAAATATAAAATGTAACAGTAATATTATAAATTTACCAAAACACAATGTGTAATAATCTGGATTAAAGCACTGAAAAATACCAAAACATCATCACTAACAGTAGCAGCATCATCATCATATCCACCATCATGTGACACAGAAGCTAGAATCTGGCTGCATTCATTGATCATTTCATTGCCTAAAACTCTCAGAAGTGGAAACAGATTGCATGTTTTGTATCTGTACAGTGGTATCGTGATACTCAAAAAAGTATCGATTGTTAAAATTAATATGGAAGGAACATTTTTTTCTCCACCCCCAAATTAGAAGCCTAAATATTACTGTGTGTGTTCACACCGTGACACTTGTTGCCTTTCTGCATAGATGGATGATGGGAAGAGCATCCGTTACAAAGACCTTTGCGCTCTGTTTGAACACATCTTGGAGAAGACCATGCGGCAGGAGCAGAGGGACTGGAGGGAATCTCCAGTTAAAGTGTGGGTCAACACTTTTCAAGTTTTCATGGATGAGTTCATGTCTGAGTACAAACCTCTGGACTGTACGCTCAGCAAGGTAAGAATTTATGTAGCAACGCTAGAGAAACATTTCTGCATTTTGTTATGGTACGCTCAATAAAAAGTCTGGTTTGTCCGGTTTTCTGCTGCAGCCTCTACCCAAACCTGAACGTAAAAAACAGAGGAAGAAGGACATAGATATTGTAAGTCAGGCTTGAGCACGTGATACCAGATGAAATGCTTTCCTCTTCTCTGCAAGACATTAAAAGGAAAGAGCCGTTTTCTGTTTTGTAAGCCTGTGCTCTGCTGCCCTCTGCAGGTGGAGGAGCATAACGGCCACATTTTCAAGTCCACCCAGTACAGCATCCCAACATACTGTGAATACTGCTCATCTCTCATCTGGATGATGGATCGCGCTTGCGTGTGCAAATGTGAGTGTGCATGCAAAATGTGTCGATGGCAGTTTAAATGTCAGAAGAGTTTCAGCTTATTAAAACTGACAGAATCTGCTGTTTTCAAAACTATAGATGTTCAGAAAAGTTACTCTTATACAAAAGTTCTTTTTTTTAAAATTTAATTTTACATAGTAGTCCTTTTTTGTCATTTCGTAAGAAAAAAAGGCATCTAAAACTTTTACTGTATGTGATGTTCATCTCATAAGAGGACAAACCTGTGTGACACCAGGAGCATAAATTAATTAGTCGTAAGATGATGTGACGTAAAAGAAACCTCCAGTCTTGCCAGATTTAAACACACAAACATCTCTGTCCTCTACACTGACATTCACGTGAACTGGAACTTTCTCACACACACACACACACTGCACGAATGTGGCTGAGCCGTGTCCAGCCGGGGCCTCAGCGATCGAGCCCCACCCCCTCCCCCTCTCCCTCCTCAGCCCTAATCAGATTGTTTTCAACTGGACTCATGGGGTCTGCGGCTCCATCGCTCCTCTCCACAGATTTCTCCACACAGTTTGTCCTTTATTCACACAGGATGTTTTCTTCATGCCAGCCAATACCACTTTGCTTTCTTAAGCGCTAAACAGTTTTTGCTTTTGTCACAACTTCTGCTGAATAATGAGGAGGCACTGCCTGTCTGTGGATAATAGAAATGACCTGTTTGATCTCTCTGGCTGTGCTCATCCAGTGTGCCGGTACGCCTGCCACAGAAAGTGCTGCCAGAAGACCACCACCAAATGCAGTAAGAAGGTGAGTCGGCCATATTGCATACCCTCACAATAATGTCCTGTGATATTAATTGTTACTTTAGCATTAATACATACTTGTTGGTGTCGTTGGGAATGATCACTCTTTAAAAAAGCTAAACTGGCTGCGAATGTTTCTTTTTTATTGAGTGCCTCATGTATTTGTGTTTGTGTTTGTGTCTGTGAGCAGTTTGATCCAGAGCTTTCCTCCAGACAGTTCGGAGTGGATGTTTCTCGTTTAACTAATGACGAAAGGACAGTTCCCCTGGTGGTGGAGAAGCTAATTAACTACATTGAGATGCACGGCCTCTACACCGAAGGAATTTACAGAAAATCTGGATCCACCAACAAAATTAAGGAGCTCAAACTGGGCCTGGACACAGGTCATTTTAGCTTCTTTTAAAGTTATTAACCATGAATGAGAGAGGATTTGGTCACTAAGTGTCGTGTGGTTTGTCTACCCTCTCGCTGTGTCCATATAGATGTGGACAACATGAATCTGGACGACTACAACATCCACGTCATTGGCAGTGTTTTCAAGCAGTGGCTGAGAGACCTTCCAAATCCACTGATGACATTCGAGCTATATGAGGAGTTCATACGTGCTATGGGTGAGCGCTTAGCATCTCATATCCAACACTGTTGTTTTCACATTCTCACTGGAGATTCTGTAACTTCAGTGACGACATGTTTGCTTGCTGCAGCAGTGAACGGTGATTTGTCTTGTGTGAATGCCACCTCAGGTTTGCAGGATAAAAAGGAGATGATCAGAGGAGTGTATTCAGTTATCGACCAGCTGAGCAGAACTCACCTAAACACCCTGGAACGCCTCATATTTCATCTTGTCAGGTGATTTAAAAAAAGAAAAAGTTCATATATTAGGATTTAAACCTGAATGTTTTAGTTTTCCTTTCTGGTCAAATATTCTAACACTGAGCTTGTGTGTAGAATTGCACTGCAAGAGGACACAAACCGTATGTCAGCGAATGCTTTGGCTATAGTTTTCGCCCCCTGTATCCTCCGGCGTCCTGACACTATCGATCCGCTGCAGAGCGTCCAGGACATCAGCAAGACAACAGCGTAAGAATATACTTCCTGTCTTTCAAAGAAAACAATCTGTGCCTTTGCCTGTGTCAGTGGAAAGTGTGGGCAGTGCGTTTCAGTGGGGACACGCATGACCGAGAGGAGAAATTGGAGAGGATGTTCAATTAAATTAATTCATTTCATGTGAGAACACTAAACTAACTTTTTACGATCAGGTTTAGTAAGATTATCAGGCAAAGGGGGACAAACTTGAACAGAGAAAAGGAGAAAAAAGAGTGATGCTCAGTGGAGTTTAGCAGCCTTGTGTTGTTTTTGTCTCAATGCCCAGAACATAATATACACCATGGTATTAATTCTGTAAAATATTGTTTAATTCTGTTTACTGTGCTGCAGATTCCCCCAACCAATGGTGGATAAAATTAATAGCGTGAGCACATGAATTTTTGTTGGGAACAACTAGCCTCGGGGAAAGAACAGGGCTCATATTGTATTATAAGGCTGCGTGAACTCATCATTTTGCTGTGGCATTGAATACTTTCAGTAACTCTAAAGTGGTTTTGTCTCTTGTCATCCGTCTGTAGGTGTGTAGAACTTATCATTTGTGAACAAATGAATAAATACAAAGTGCGACTAAAAGACATCAGCACGCTGGAGTTTGCTGAGAATAAGGCCAAGTGCAGACTGACCCTCATCCGACGGTCAATGGTAAGCTCAGACATGACTCAGCAATCCTAACTTTCCTCTTTTCCTCCTTTCTTAACAGCTTCTCCCCACCTCCCCAAACTCCTCCCTAACATGTCTTCTCCTTTACCAGAGACCAGTACTAATAGCTGTTAGATTTATGAGCATAGTGCGCACTATGGTATGTATACCAATCACTTCCACAAACCCTTCATCCATTGTTGTGGTGCAGATCAGTCTCCCCGCCTCAGATGTTAAAGGGGAAGTTCATTTTTTTTCAATCTGAACCTATTTTCTAGCATGAAATACATTAATTTACTCACCCTGACAGTTTTGGTGCAACGTGGATTCCTTCGGGAGATATTTGGATCCACTCAAGATCAGCGGATGTCCAACGTCATGGAAGTGATGGGGCAACCGCATGCAGGCTCTAAATAAGGCATTATCTGCCACAAACTCCTTCATTTCACCAATGTTTTGTTATGAATCATTAGTCGGACCCCCCTGTGAGCTCGAAGCGGCTTTTTTGTGATGATTCGTCCTGATTTACAGACTTTTACTTGTTATGGTGTCGCATAATAGTGACGTCATCAGAGCCGCCGCTGTAAAAATGTTTGTAAATAAAGACGGATCACCACAAAAAAGCCGTTTCTAGCTCACGGGGGGGTCCGACTAATGTTTCATAACAAAACATTGGTGAAATGAAGGAGTTTGTGGCAGATAATGCCTTATTTAGAGCCTGCATGCGGTTGCCCCATCACTTCCATTATATTGGACATCCGCTGATCTTGAGTGGATCTAAATATCTCCCAAAGGAATTCAAGTTGCACCAAAACTGTCTGGGTGAGTAAATTAATGTATTTCATGCTAGCAAATAGGTCCAGATTGAAAAAAACGTACTTCCCCTTTAACATCTATCTCCTCCGATCCCACAGCATGTGTCACCACATTATTTGTCTGTTTGTCTGTTGGACTATTTCTTTGTAACCGTCTCTTGTAGATGAAATTAAGGACGTTACGCAATCATGAAGTCGCCTCTGATTCGATTTGCCTAATGCTATGTGGAGTATGGAACATACAAAGCAAACATTTTCAGCATCGACTGACTTCAAATCTATTTAGATTCAAAGAATGAAAACATTTTCTTATTTACAGCAAATAACAAGGAACTTAATTAATTCTGTTGTTCTTAGAAGGAACTGAAAACAAAAAAGTGGCATGTGATTTTGATTTTTGTCATTACTTTCTCTGGAAAAACTGTAGAGAGATCAGAATTTGTTTCTGCTTCTTTCGGTACTTACTAATCACTCATAGAATTTTCCTCCATATTAGCATGACAAAAATAACGATAATGTTATTGTTTGGAGAGCTGAAAGGGGGATGTTACAGGCAGCAAGTCTACTTGTTTGTGCAGATTTTAAATGTAGTGTTGCTGATACTCCTACTGTTTTTGCTTGTTACTTTTTCTAAAAGCAGCCAAACACAGCTAAAAAGGTAAATGCGTTGTGCTGTACATGTAATTGTGTTTGACCCGTGCAGCTGTATTCTCTGTGGTTCGGTTTAAGGATAGACCGATTCATCGTCCGGCTGATATTTTAGGCCGATATTTGCATTTTTTGTTGGTATCGGCATGGACCGATACAGGTATGTTGGCTGATACCCCCCACTCTGCATAATTTACAGCCTTTTTTATATATATGTGTATTTATTATAAGTTTAATGTTTCCATTAATATTTGTTTACAAGTGCACTATTTCTTTTTTATTTATTTATTCTAACTGCTTTGTTCTTTTATACTCAAGGAGTTGTAAATTTACATTTCATTGTATCCTTCATTATATTAATGTGGGAGTCAAATGCATTATTGGCCTCAAATATCATCAGGTTGTATCGGCCATTGACTGAGACTGATGAGAAAACATCGTTATCGGCTCTAAAAAATCTGTATCGGTTGATCCCTAGTTCGGTTACTGCATGTGGAAGTCGGTAACTGATTGCTAGAGGTGGTGTAGTGTGTTGTATGTGATGGTGTTTCCTCATGTAATAGTCAGCGGGTGTTTTATCGAATACATATGTCAAATTTACTTTGGCGTGAAGGAAATATGTACTGTTGATTTTCTTTTCAGGGAAAAGGTCATGTGCAGCGATTAAGCTACCACACGCCATCGCCTCCTGTCAGTCCCCGGCTGCCGCCTGTGGCCGACACTGTGAGAGAAGAGAGCGGCGGGGAAGAGGGAGCGGAGTCGTTCAGCGACATCTCGGAGCATCAGCAGGCAGCCATGCAGCAGGAAGAGAGAGTGTTGGCAGAGCAGATCGAAAATCTACAGAAGGAGAAGTACTTACGATGTTACATCAGCATCTAAAACTAGTATCAGATTTGGAAAAAGTAGCATGTGTGTGTTATTAATGGCCACAGTCTTCAGCTTATTTCCTAATGTGGATAATGTGTCTCTTCACAGAGAGGAGTTGACTTTTGAGATGCTGACTCTAGAGCCACGAGCATCGGATGATGAGACCCTGGAGTCTGAGGCCTCTATTGGTACAGCTGACAGCTCTGAAAACCTCAATGTGGACTCTGAAGAAACTATTTCCGACTTTTCAGGTATCTAGTTGTACAGCACATAAAAAGTCTTAAATTTATAAATCTGCATTTAATACCTTAAAAAGTCCTTGAATTTGACAGTTGTCTTGAATTTCAAATGGTATGCCTTAAATTATCTTAAGCTCTGACAGATTTCCGTCACTTAGCAGAATGACAGTGAACTGGCACTGCAGTTTCAAAGTTCATTGTTTTGACCATTCAGGGACACTGTAGTAAAAATGGTGGGACAAATATGGCAGCCTCCATGTATGCGCACCCCCAGCCAGTAGATATAAATGACTTATTCTAAGAAAATAAACGCATATCGGCTATTCTAGTGCAGCAATTACACATCAATAGAAACACAGTTTTGAATTATATATTACATTTTTCTGCCACTGACCTTTAATTTTGTTGCATACTGTACCTTTAAATTGAACTTGTTAAAATGTATAGGAATCCTGTATTAAAGAAAATAGATGAAATAGCATGAGAAAAAGAATAAGAATAATAAAACATTTAACATGTCTGTCCCTCTCCTTTCAGAGAGAGTTCCAGTCTTGACTTCTGCATGGCCTCGCAGGTCCGATGGGAAGAGCCCCCGCCGCCGCACCCACCGCCGGCAACCTGACAGCCTGGACACTGTAGACTCAAGTTCCACTGCTTCCCCCTACTCCTCCTCATCACACTTCCAGCCATCTTCCCTCTCCTCCTCTGCCACTACCCGGCGGTTTCGTTTCCACTCCAAGTCTCCTGCCGTGGGCTCAGCTCCAGCCCAACCTCAGGCCCAGGCCCTGAACGCATTGCAAGCCCCTCGATCTGACGGCTTGGACAGCAGCTCCACAGCAGAGCAGGAGGGCGCGTTTGATGAAAGGCCTCTGTTTACCAGCCGCGGCACCTACAATCCAGAGAAGGGCAAACAGAAACTAAAAGGAGCCAGACATTCAACGACAAGACACTCGAGAGACGGCAGTGGCCATAGCAGAGACCCTCCGGACATACCGCAGCACCTGGTATTGTACGGCAGTAATGAATTCATGGTATGAAGGACACTGGGACACCAAAGCACTCCCTGTCCAGCTCCCAGGCAAGCATATACACACTCAGCGGGAGGTTAAATTATCAAAGCACTCTTGCTTAGCCTTTCTTTGTCAAAGCCTGTGATAAGGTGTCCCAAGTGCCATGTACAGTGCTCCCTCCTCCAGAGGGGGGAGGAGGAGTTTGGCGGAGGGACAGGAATCAGTGGAAGGGCTCCTCTGCTGTGGACTCAACTGCCACTTATGCTCTCACAGTGCCTTGGCAGATCTTTCTTCAGCGCCAAGAGGAGACACACTGAGCGGGAGGACGGGGAAAAGGGAATGTTGGAATATGCGGAAGACCACTCAGCATCAGGGAATGTTACAGAGCTGGAGAGCTGAAGCGACGTACAACCGTAAACAGAAGAAACCAGGCGCCATCAGGCTTCACAGACGTTCCAGTGGACTTAAAGCTCAAAATTATTAGCTGCTTTATAAGTTTACAGTTCATAACAATCAGTGCAAGCAGTGGATGCTCTGTTATTACAATTTTTTTTCCTTATTTAATTAATTTTAATGTCACAGAAATACTTTATAGCATATAATATACAGGTATAAATACTGTACAAAGCCGGAACACCAGCTTGTGCTGGGGAGTTGAAGTCTCTTTTTGTTTTGTTTTTTTGAGGATCCCGGACAGAGATGTTTGGATATGGGCTGCGGATGCTACATATGTGTGTATGTGCCGAGGCGCCCATGCATGGCTGTATGTATGTGTGTGAAAGAGAAAACCAATTGTGTTTTAAGTTTGTGCTGCTTTTTTTTTCCCCCAACAAGGGAAATTCCGCCATCAAAGGGACCAAGCCAGCTGGTGTGTATTCCAGCCAAGGGGATCCCAGCTCTTTAAGAATGTTGGACACATATGAGATTCCTGCATTCTCCTGCTTGACAGCCATACAACAGTTGTAATGTACAGTACAGTTCATGTGTACAGCATAGCGGACATATGACATTCTATTCTTGAGATCTGTTGTTACCCACCCACTCTCAAAGCCAACCCTTCTGTCTCCTGAAGTGTTTGCTCAATAGCAACCAAGCAAGAGCATAAAACCATTGTCTTCTGTCGTTATTGAGTCTTTTTTTTTAATTGTCTAATGGATTTCTTAATTTTTTCAACTTTAAACATCTTGACAATCAGTATTTATATTAAATTCTGTCATACTATAAAAGAAAATGATAAATCAAATGCATCTTTTAATAATAGGAATATGTTTATAGTAAAACAGCTAAAAAGCATCCATCCCATTCATTGCAACTCCAATTTCCATCACTGTACTGTATGTCAAAATACAAGAAAGAAGCTGATATTGTAAGTCAGTTACAGTGATCCATGAGAAATAATTGATAATGCATCCATGGCTACTAATAAATTAAGTTTCTTCTCTTATATTTTTTCTGAATAAGCAATAATAAGTGCACAGGAGTTTTACTGCTATGACCATAAAATTATTGTGGCTAATGTTAGCAAACTCAATATCGTTGTGTAACTGCTATAATTGGCATTACTGGATAATTTGCCAACTTATGCCTCTTGTCGTGCTTTCAGTGCTGCATTTGTGCATTTACTGTTATTCTGCATTCGTTGCTACAGAGGCAACAGTTGACCAAAGATTGAACACTTACCATAAGAGAGGATTTGAAGACGTTCTCGCTTGAAGAACATTTGAATTGATCTTATGACTTTAATTTTTCCTGTTGTAGTAAATGTCATAAAGCATTTCACAGTATTTGATAATTGTAGGTTTACTGTGAAATTGTCAGTCCTTTCATGCCTTCTGGGTTTTAACCATGATCAAAAAGCAGGAAAAGCTTATTTCTGTTGAATAGATATGTAAGATACTTTATACTTTTTCTGTCGCTGTCCAGATATGCATCTTTTAGGCTCTACTTTTATCCTGAGTGGCTGTTGAATCTACAAGAGTTGGTGTTGCCCAAGAGGGTACGTTTGTCCAGAAATGAAACCTATATTTTAGCATGCATTTCCTCTGATGAAAACAGAAATTTCCTTCAAATCAAATAATTTGACCTCTTGCATTTCTAAGGGAGCATAGTTACATGCTGTTTGACAATTATAGTAAAGAAATAACAATATTAGATTTACTGAAAGTGGATTTTAGGTTGTTAAGATTAACTATAAAACCAACCCAAGTAAAAGGAAAGATGACGTGCTTAAATCAAAGGTTGTCCTGAAGGGTATCAAATGTACTGCCTTTTATTTATATCATTTGCCCCATTTTTTGTGAGTTAAATAACTTAATTAATAGTAATGAATAAACTAATATTTGACTCGTAAAGAAGTTATTTAAATAATAAAGCAGCCCGGTTAAGTTCCTGTTGGACCTGTTTGTAAATGCCAATTTCCGACAGCACCTGAAGGCAACATACAGCCTTATAAAATAGACTAATTTTTTAAACTTATTAAGTTTGACTGACCTGTTTTCATTTTAAGACAAACATGAGCGGTCAGAGCAAACTGTCACGAGAACCAAACATTTGTGACCAATTCACATATCTAAAAATAAAGGTGGGCTAATTGATTAGAAATGACTCGGGGCGACTGCTGGTGACGCAGCCTACCTATCAAACGACGCATGCGCAAAGGCCCGGCGTCACGCAACACCATCAGGAGCAGGAGCCACCGCTGGGAAACGGGAGCAAGGAAGCTGTGGTGTTTATTTCACAGAAAATAAACTTTCTACCATGTCGGGATTTGACAGCAACCCATTCGCTAGCCCAGTGGACGTTAACCCTTTTCAGGTGAGAACGGCACGTCTTGTGTTTATAAAATCGACTTTTAGCAGCTTATTTGGGTGTAAAGTGAAGACTGAAAGAGATAAGCTGCAACAAAAAACCTGTTTGGTTGGTTGCTGGGTATGGCCTCAGTGTTTCCTGGCTAGGAATCGTCGCTAATATGAGGTATGACACGTATTAGGTTATTTATAGACTGCATTTTGAGTATTACACGTAAAACTGAATTTGGGCTCACCTGCGCAGGTGAACAGACCCACGAACAGGTGCATGTTGATACTCCGCCATCGTCTGTGTCAGCTACTCGCGTCATCAATAGAAACTACAGCCTTGTTTGTATGCTAGTCTTGAATTTATGGGGTCGTTTCAACTCTTTTTTTCCCCCTTCTTATTTTGTGCGTTTACTCTTACATTTACAAACCTAAAGCCCCGAGGTGATAGATGAATACATGTTTGTTAATATAATTATTCAAACGTAAGCACAATTAACTTGATCTCAAATAGTAATGTGTTTCAACTGATATAAGGCACAGGGCAACTCGTCTTTAAATAGTTAATGTTGTCTGAGGCAATTTGGCATGTGAGTGCTCCTCCTGGACTGCTGAAGTGCTCTTCAGCACAGTGCTTCATGTCCCTTTCAGGATGCTTCAGTCACACAAGCCACCAGCGGAGCCACTGAAAGCCTTGGGGAGTACAACCCATTCTCTGCACCTGAGATGGTGAGCTTTTATCTTCATTTCTTCTATTAGTGTGACACACATTGAAGTTTAAACACTGAGAGGTGATTAAGTTATTTATAAAGAGTCGTTGCTTTATTTCTCTCAAAGGGAAACCACTCTGGAACAACCATCCCCATCTCCGCTGCCTCCTCCCAACCAGCCGTGTTGCAGACATCTGTAGAACAGAGTGCACAAGTGAGTTTAATATGCAAATTTGAAGTATTTAATTTCTGAAGCCAATAAAGATGTTTACTCTTTAGTTGTAAGTATCAGATATTGCCTACACAGATACTAAATATTCTGGAAATTGCTAGGTGGCTATGGAAAATTATTTTAAAATGATTTTGAAAAGCAAGTGTAATCAAATCACTTGGCTGCATTAAGGCAGCCTACTGTAGAATGTACCTGAAATAATCCTCCTAATCCCACTTTTGTTGTTCAAGCTTCTCCTTTGTAGTTTTTTCATATCCCTGTGTAAAAAATTTGCATAATTTTTCCTTGGTTGCTGTTTTTGCTCTGCACACATTTCAATAAATCTTAAATTACTTGTGGATGAAGGTGCTGTGACATTGCTTATTACTTTATAAACTCAAATTTTTCCTCCACATTTTCTTATTTAACCTGCTTAAAAACTCAATTGCTCCTTAGATTAACATCACTTTTACAAACTTGTATTTTGAGACTATCAAATTATCTTAAGCAGTTGTTATTGGCTGAATAACAGGTAATTCATGTTTCTGTGAAAATATCATGAATTTTGTTTATATCTGCATTTAAAATACATTTCAATGCCTGCATACGAGACCGAAGTATATTAAAAGCTCTCTGTGGTGGGAAAAAAAAAAGCCTGACCAGTTGACAAAGTAATAGATTACAATATCTTCTACATAGAAATATGTATGACATTCTATTCCCACAGATTATTAATATAAATGGAAACTAAAATTGGCCCTTAGACTGAGCCCTGTGGCACACCTTTAGAGGCATTGAGGATCTTGGTCTGAGGTTTCAAGATTAGCATTTATCTGTCACAATTTTAGTAATTTATTTTTAGCCAGAAATGAACCCGTGTGGAAAAAAAGAGTGGAGCTTGAAAATGATAGTTGAAACCTGTTGCACAAACCTTTATCTGGCCTGGTCTGACCTTGAATAGAGCAGTGAAATGTAACTTTTTTTGTTGTTTGCACATTCTCAGTAAATCCATATTTGACATTCTAATTTGTGTTTTGAACACATAATGGTATATAATTATTAAATTAAGCTCAAGAATTTTGAATTTAAGGTTTTTTTAAACCATTATACAAACAACAGTCCAAAACACATCCTAGTCGTCATAGACTACTAATGTAATTTGAAATCACACCATTACATTTGGCACTTGAATGATTGTTCTTTGTCATTAGTAGTGCTGTGTAAACCATTGCCAAGGTTGTGTTACATGTCAGTGTGTATAGTTGCCCGGTAGTGCAGGGTTTCTGGTCTGTTGATGTTTTTCTAATTGCTCCGTTTTAAGTTGTGAGTGCTTCTGATACATGAGTTCTGACCAAAAGTTGTATTTTTAAATTACACTCCAGCATCTTTTGTGAGGTGAAATTGGGCAACATTATTACCTGAGTTTAACATCATTCTAAAATTGGGAAACAATAATTACAAGTTAAAATCTGAAGAGAATTTGCCCTGCAGGAAATTGTCTTTGAAGCTGAATTGGAAGAGGTTGGGGGCATTATTGCAAGTAGCACAGTTCATAAATTTCTCATCAGAGTCTGGCTCGGAGCAGAAATGCAGCAGGGAGTTATAGTGATGCAATGCCAATACCGAACTCAGTGTTAAGTTTGCAGTTTCTCCATCATCCATCATCAGGCTTCTGCAGCAGCTGCTCAGGCTAACCTGATCAAACAGCAGGAGGAGCTGGAAAGGAAAGCAGCTGAACTGGAGCGAAAGGAGCAGGAGTTACAGAACAGAACCACAAGCAGAACACTAAACAGTGGAGGTAAGTGACTGCAACTGTTTGAAATAGTTGCATGTGAAACACGTTGTCTCTATCTACAGAAAGTCAACGCTCAAAATGAATCCGATTTGTTGAATTTGTTTTTTAGCTAAAGAGAATAACTGGCCCCCTCTTCCAAAGTTCTTCCCTGTGAATCCCTGCTTCTACCAGGACTTCGAAGAGGAAATCCCAGAGGAATATCGCAGAATCTGCAAGAGGATGTACTACCTCTGGATGTGTATGTAACACCTCGTACTATTTTTTTTTTTTTTTTTTTTTCCCCACAATAATCTTGGAAGAGTCTGAATGGATGGATGTAAAAACTCATATTTTATAGTTTTTGTATTTAAACACATCAGGCTCTTTTTTAAAAAAAAAAACAAAAAAAGAAAACAGATCTTTTCCAATAATTTTGTTTACCTCTAGTTTCTTGTGTATCACCTCAGTCCACAGTGCCACTCTCTTCCTCAACGTGTTGGCCTGCCTGGCTTATTTCACTGCGGACTCTCAGTATGGTGTAGACTTCGGCCTCTCCATCCTCTGGTTCATCCTTTTTACCCCTGTATCTTTCATCTGCTGGTACAGGCCTGTCTACAAAGCTTTCAGGTACAAACTGGACTGCATGTAATTGTTTGTTATACAAATAGTAGGAATGGACTCATACTAATGGATTGCTGGTGATGTATTATGTATTTATTTAATTATTCCTCAAAAAAAAAAATGTTAAGCACACTTAAACTCATTCTGCCAGCGGGGTTGGAAGAAGTGAACTGGGATTCAGCATTTATGTTTTAAATTATTGTAAAATGCAATCATCTTTCTGCTTAGATTGTTTATTTTTATTTACAGTTGTGTTTGAAAGTTTACATACCCTCCCATTAGAAAAAAGGCTTAATTTACAATAGTATTTCAGTTTACATGAAACTAAAAAAATAATAAGTACATTTTTACTAAATTATAATGTAGTAAAATAAAATGTTGATTTTTAATTTTTGTTTCAAAGACAAATTAAAGCACCTTGCTTATGAACAATGGGTTAAAATACCTGTCAACAGGTGCAGAAGTCTTATTGAACATGACAGAAAACACCCAATTGCAGTGATTACCTCAAAGGCTTCCTCATCAAAATTTTGGCTCAGGAACTCCATTATGCTTATAACCTTGTTTTATTTTTGTGTGTTTTTAATATTTCTGTTGAACCACAATGCAAAATCAGTGTCATGATGTCCATAAAATTTGTATTTATTATTACTTTTGTCAATTTCAACTTATTTCACTGGCAGCTGATTTTTTTTTCCTGTCTTTAATAGGAGGGTATGTGAACTTTCAAGCACAGCTGTAGATCCACCATTAGCTACTGACATAGCATTCGCAACATCATCACACTGTAAATGCATAGAACTTTTGAAAGACAATGTACATTCCCTCTAACAATAAAAATATAACCGAGAAGTAATCACAGAAAAAACTACATAACGATAAAAAAATATCAAATATGAAAACAAAAATAAAGTAAAATGATTAAATAAATGGAATATACAGAAAAAGCTCCACATATTGAACAAAAAGCAATCATTTCAGATTTAAAGTGGCTCCATTCATTTACAGATACAATTAAAAATAATCATCATTCAGAAGAGTTATCATTTAACATACCAACAACACCATCATAATCTGACAAGTTCAATCATAGTTAATACAATAACACATTTATTCTATGAATACACGTTGTGTGCATACTTGAAATCACAAACTGTGGGAATGAGTTCCATGCCACCATTGCCCAATACTGCACTGTCCTCTTAATTTGGTTGGTACGACAGACCAGTAACAAAAAAGGTTGAGTGCTTTAAACCTCCCCACCTACTCCAGCATAGAATTATTAACTCAAACAATCAGATTTGTGGAAAGAATCTAGTTCTTGAAACATTTAAACTTAAACTGGACCCCAAGAGAAGTGCTTCTTAGTCTTGGATCAATCTATTTTATTTCTTACATGTAGATGTTTACTGAAATGCAGCAAGTTATAAATGTTCTTGATTCATTATTGTGATTTGTGTGCATGTATAGCATTTTAACTAAGTACCACCATTTTCAGGGGCAAATGATGAAACAATGAGTTAAGAAATGCAAGTAATTCATGTAACATACTGGTGCAGTGCAAGCAGCATGATCCCTCTCTGTGCCGTTTCTGAAAATGATAAGCAGGCCCAGCTGATTCTGGTTTTGCTGTGGGGGGGGGGGGGTCAAGAGCCCATTGCTCATTGTTTGCTCTGTTTGCTGGAGCTTCAGTCTCAACTGCTCATCTGGGTTGTGATTTCTAAAAGATCTGTGACAAATGAATCATTACAGTTAGATCCATGAAATATGCACGAGGAATTGTGGTTGATGTTATACATTAAATAACTACTGGCCTTATGTATTAATGCAGTCTTTAAGGAAAATCTTAGGAGCAAGTTATCCACGTTCTACTCGATAAATCCTTAATTTGAGTGTTCAGTGGTCTGAAAATCAAACACTTGTCTGCAGGATGTGGGATGAAGTGCTAAATTCTGTTGAGTCATTCTTCTTGAGTGCACATCAAAGGAATGGTAAAGACCTGATAAGGGACAACACAAAGTCAAAGGAGAAAATAACGTCCTCTATCTCTGCCTTTGTAGTCTTAAACTTTTAAAAGATGAATCATATGTGGATAATGACAAAGTCGCTCTTAAAAAATGGACAAAATCCTCCATGTAAAACTTCAGTCAAGGAATATGAATGGATAAACTTGTTCAGATGATACATTTTAAATCACTGGTAGCCTTGCAGACTTGCAGATCTGAAGAGCACGAATGAGCTGTAGAGATGAGGGTCACAGCAGATCAATACTGAGTTATTCTGGGTAATGGCCTTTATCTGGATGTGGAACATTTCTGTCCTGAGTTGTTGCTCCCATGATAATGGTCCCTCTCCACATGAAGAATAAGGGGTCACATAATGGTTTGAGTAAGGAAATGATGTGGATTTATAGACTGTTGTGCCGTAAAGCTGTTCTGCTGGCATGTGGTGGCTTAGTAACTTCCTAAAGATTGTAATAAGTATTTTTTTCCAGCTCTCTGAATTATTCAGTATTCTTTCCTCTGTTTTTTCTCTGCAGGTCTGACAGCTCCTTCAGCTTCTTTTTTTTTTCTTCTTTGTTTTTTTCTTCCAAGTGGCAGTGTACATCATCCAAACAGTGGGGATCCCCAAGTGGGGAAACAGGTCAGTGGAAAAGAAAGAATAACTTCTATGTTGACAGAACGCGTAAAGAGGCGGTGTGGACAGATACTGGCAACAGCAGGTTTCTGTGTTCATCAGGATGAATGTGCATGCTGCTGTGGGGGGTAGATGCATGAGGGATTCATACTTTTGCGTTTCTGTGTGTATTCTTCCTCTGGATCCTCTCTCTTGCATTTCTTTGACAGATTCCTGTTGACCTAACTTGTGTGGGTTGCTGCTTTGTAAGTGTGTGGAACTTTTCTCTTTGGATTTCTTCTCTATACCATATAGAACATATCAAGCTTTTTAAAAGCATTTTGTAATGTGGAACTTTTTCAAATCCTCACGCATGTTGAGTGGTCACTGAGGGGAAGCAAGGATGTTGGCTCATTTATCTTTAAACCTGTAAATTTAGCAGTTGTCATACTGAGAGCAGGTGGTGCATGTGTGTGTGTTTCTGTACTTGCTAAATTGTGAGGACCATTTTGCGTGTTTAACCAACAAAGTGAGGACATTTTGACCAGTCCTCACTAAAAAAGCCTAAGAAAAATCCATTTTTGAGGGTCGAGATTTGGTTTTAGAGTTTCGGTTAAAATAAGGTTTTGGTTAGGTTTAGGCAATCAGTTGTAATGGTTAGGGTAAGGGGGTAGGGAATAGGGATGTGCCGGTTTCCGATTTCAAGGTATACCACGGTATAAAAACGTAGTGGTATGAAAACCATTACATTTTCCATCATACCTTCATACCTTGACCGCTGTTTGAACTTCTTTCTGTCTAATTAAACGAGAGAGTTTAAGTCAGGTGTACCCCGCCTGTCCTGTCACACACTCCCAGTTGGTGGTGGTAAATTCACGTCGCTTGCCAATGCCAACGCCATAAACATCAAAGGAAGAAGTACAGATGTTCCAATAAACGGCATTGTCCAGCCAAAATAAGTTGTTTTTATTTACCCAGACACTTAAAAACTATATTTAAGAGCATAGTCACGATACCATGGTATACCATGAAACCGTGATATTTTAGCTCAAGGTTATCGTACCGTCAGAATTTCATACCAGCACATGCCTAGTAGGGAATGCATTATGTCAGTGAATGTCCTCACAAAGATAGAAGTACAAAGATGTGTGTGTGTGTTTGTGTGAACTCACCAAAAGAAAACCTGAAATAAAACATGCTTATTTGTTTGTATGCTTCTGGTTTTGGTTTTGACAGTGGATGGATCTCATCAATCAGCATGATCCCCAAAAACTTGGCAGTTGCTGTGGTTATGATGGTGGTAGCTGGTTTTTTCACCGTTAACGCCGTCCTGGCTGTCATCCTACTGAAAATGGTGTGTATATGTATAACTTCTCTTTGTATTCTTCATTATTTATAACAACCAGTATAGGTTTAATAAATCATGTGTTCAGTGATGCTAATTTTGTTTTTTGAGTAAATTACAGACTCTTTTAGTGCCAGGTGATCTGGCCTCTCACTTATATTAGAATTTTTTGTGTCTCAAACACGGTATAGATGTTGAATTCAACATTATCATGCATAAGAAGACACCAGTATGATTTGTCAACTCTGTTAACTGGGAAAACTCGCAATGAAGTCCAAACCACTGCTTCCTTACTGTTATAATAGGGACACCTCCCCCACACACACTCCGCGAAATTAATTTTTTTATTTTCTATCTTTGCTAAATCATTATTTTATACTGCATTTTTAAAATTCAATTATTTTATATTCAGTTATTATTTTATTTGCTTTTTACTCAGTTCAGTTTGCTTTACTTTGCTCCAGATCTCAACAGCAGTGATTTAAAGGTACATTTCCTCTAGAACAGGTTTATATTTGGGTTTTTGATTATAAAAACTAAACAGCCTATGTTATGTTGTTAGCATGATGACATGTTATTACACCACATCAAGTCTCTACATACTGTGTGCACACACAGGTGAGTTTCACTCCCATCAACAGACAAAGTGCACACTGATAATTACATAGCAACAACATAAAAAACACGAATTTGTGTTTTTAAAACTCTCCTGCAGGGAAATAATTGCTCTCCAGCAAGGAGCAGCAGGTGGGGGGGGGGGGGGTTCTCCTGCTCTGCTGTACTAAGAACTGGATGTCCATTACTGGAACATGCACAGCTGATCTATCAGAGTGACATCATTTCTTTTGTAATTTTTTTTAACTACTTTTTTTTTTGCCATTTCTAAGGCGTTTTCCGGTTTAAAAAAGATGTCTCACATTCAGCTTCCATTGAAATAGCTAGATGCAAGTACACCACGTCTCCTCACTTCTTTCTTGTGTCTCCTGAAACAACACGCGTGCACAGGAGAGTTTTCTGGATGGGCGTGGGAGTGTGTTTCCTGTCTGCTGTTAGTGAGAAAAGCCAAACTACAAAGTAGATCACACACACACGGCTTAAAACACAGCTGTGACCATTTGCATCTAATGTTAGCGGAAAATTTCATATTTCATATGTCGCAATTAAACTTTTTGGGATACATGGAATAAATGTGAATTATCACCCACCCGAAGCCTCTGTATGCTGGATGCTTGCAGTCAAATTTAAGACAACAGTACACTTATTAGTAAACTTGCTTTTTTAAAGAGTTTTTCATTCCAACTCAGCGAAGATGCATAAAGATCAAAGAGAAAAACAAGAAATGTTGGTGACAAAAGCTTTACAGAGCATCAGAGCAGACACACAGACCTAGAAACTGTTGGCTGATTCAGAAACTCTGCCTTTACCCTATTAGAAATTCCTGTTTTGCCATATTCTCATCATGAAATGAATGAAGTTACTTCATAAATCATGTCCTACATTCATGTGAACATGTTTAAACTGCATCTTGATAGCTGCCCCGAACTTTAATAAAACTGTGAATTTGTTATAGTTTTCATATGGTTTGTAGCAGAGTGTGAGGAGGGGCACTTTCATGACAAACTTTTTTCCAAGCAATTGTTCCTGCTGAGGTAATACAAGGTGCCGGTCCATGATCACACCTAAAACCTCTCTGTAGTGACCAGTGCAGGATGCTGAACTTCTGTGCCTTTTCCCCCACATGGAAGTCTGCAGCTGTGACGGAAAAGTTCTCTTGATTGTGATCTTCTGATTTTAAACTTCCTGATTGACCGACCTCATCAGAGATAGCTCTGGCTTCTTTCGCTTGAAAGTCCCGGATTCATCTGGGTTGACTGGTTTTCATCTGGTTGAAAAACCTTTACTTTTCTCTCTTTCAGGTGCATGGCAAGTACAGAAGGACAGGTGCCAGTTTCACCAAAGCTCAGCAGGAGTTTTCCCAAGGAGTCCTGACCAACCGAAGTTTCCAGAGTGCAGCAGCAAACGCTGCCACCTCTGCTGCTCAGGGAGCCTTTGGCAGGAGCCAGGGAAATTAGAGCGCTCTCATGTACTCGGTGCCTCAGGCCAGTATCCTCCCTGACCAGCATACCAGACGAGCCATGCCCTGACATTATTCTATGGTCTTCAGGGGCTTTGGGTTGGTTTTTATAGGAAAACAGCCAAAAACAATTAGTAAGTAATCAGAAATTCAGCCTGGTGAGGTTTCCCCTGTTCTCCACTTCTAATGTAAACGAGAAATGGACTGTGGGAACATGCAGAATTAAAACAAGTAGGAAGTCATGTTAGAGCCTGTAATGCTTTCTACATTGGTGTTGGCTGGATTATTGAACACCTTTCAGTGTGCAGTGCCTTTAACATTCAAATTCTCAGAAGTTATTTAGGGAAAATTACTGAAGAAAAAAAGCAACACATTCTCAACATCTGAATTGGATGTAAAGCTGCAGATTGAAGTGGTCATGTTTCTGTGGTTTTATTCAAATTCTGTCATTCTGGAAGATACTGGTGAGACAGCGCTGCTATCGGGTGCAAACCTCCTATGTCCAAAACAGTTATTTTTCAGGAAGTGACAGATTATATAAATGGTTTTGTAAAACCTGGACACAGCATCATCAAACTTTGGATTGAGTTTTTTACATTAAAGTAATATATTTGATTGTAGTCATTCATTTATTTACTTTTTGAATATTTTAACCAAATAAAGCTCACACAAAGTAGAAGCTTCTTTAATGATGTAAAATGGAGATAGGAGGTTTGTACCTGACAGCGATGACAGATTTTTGTTTTCTTTTTCTCAAATATGAACACTACATTTGATAAAACTATTCAGGGCCTTGGCAATAAACACTGGATCATATCAGAAGCAATACCTGATGCGAGAATGAACGGAGCCACATAATGTCTCGTCTTTTCATATAACTGCAACATGTTACAAGATAACTGGCGTCTACAACACTACATACAAAGTATTGATTTTTAAAAAGAATTACTTTCCTTTATTTTCTTTTCTGTTTTCATAGTTGCTTCTGAATTTAATGTTTTCTCATACATAAACTATACAGGAAGGGCTGATGAAGGTGATGGGATGAAGGTCTGTTTGTTTTGTTTTAATTAGCCAACTGAATTTGGAAGACGTGAAGTTCAAATGGTAAATGAAGATTTCTTTGTGAGGGGAGGGGTTTTGCATTTAAATCATGTTGAGTTGACCTTTTTTTTCCCCCACTAAGCCAAGCTGGGATTAGAAAGGAAGGCGTGCATGTTTGATGCAAAGTTACTGACATTGTGTAGAATTTAGACATGTAAGTGCATTAAAGAGCTGAAAGAACACTGTTTATACTGCACAAAATGTTGCAGATAGTAGTTACTACTTATTGGGTACTGTTATTTCCAAGTTTGTACATGTAAATATATCTGATTTTATGTTACTATAACACTGAATCATGTTTAGGTGGAAGCATAATTCCTTGAAACGGATATAACCCACCAGTTATCATGTTGGGATTTATGAGTGTCTAGTCTGCATCTTTATAGAAATATTTGTATTATGGTGAAGTTTTGTCATGAACAGAATGTGTATTAAGATGTATTGTAAATATTTGTGACTTATTTAAAATTTATTCACTGGATGGGCATTTGTTAGAAATTGGTTTTCAGTCTTAATATTCAATAAAATGTTCAAAATTTGATTTCCTTATACTCTAAACTTAGTAATCTTGTACACATCCTGTACACCTTATCACTCCTACACGGTGGCTAACAAGGGTATGGTCCTTGTATTTCAGACATACAAGGTTTAACTCAATGCATTTAATTCTAGCATTCAGGTCATTTGATTAAGTTGAGTAAACTGTAAACATGTTTTCATTTGTAATTTTTCTCTGAATAATATTTCTCCTGAACAGTTGACGTAATATTGGCATATTTGATTGGAACATGTGCAGAACGTCCTTCAAAAACAAGCATCCTATTAAGGTGAATTCTGTGTTCATGCAGTGCAAGCAGATAACAGAAAGTGCAACTGTGAGGTGTGCACAGTGCAACAGGTGCTAATGACATCACTGCAGCACACGGCCAGCAATGATCTGAGAATATGAAACAGTTGAGCCTTAAATAATTTATAGTCTTCCTAACTTTGCCTGTGGCTGTTAATGACATACAAATGTTTTAACTGCCTTTATTACCAACGAGCAGAATATTATCTAATAAAATTTGAATATGAATCAGAATATTGGAGGACATAGATAACTTTGGTCCTAACTGTGGGCCACATCTAACAGTAATTAGAATTCACCATATTAATAGTCTCCTGGCTGATGTGTATCTGCAGACCCACATTTATTATAATTTGCCCTCCCATGAGAGACTCAATCCCTCTTTGACTTGGTTTCACAGTCCAACCACGTATGGAGCTAAATTAGGGCCATAACTTTTATTTGAAAGAAATGTTTGAAATTGAAAACATTTAAGCTCACAATAAAGGTCAAGTTTTTATTGTGATTTTCAAAAACAAATAATTGGATTCATAACAAAACTGAATGTCACTAATGTTTATATATGTATATATATATATATTTTTTTTTTTTCTGAATGATTTGGCTCCAGAAATGAACATGTCACTGTGCCATCACACAAATCAGAAAGCTCAGTTCAAGGTAAAAGTTATGTTTTTGTCTTTAATTTGTGAAACAAAATATTGCCAATAACCATATAACTCCTAAAAACCACTTTTCCTACAGAGGCTGACACTTTTATTTCCCTCTATATTAGCTCATGCACACGTCATTCAGCTCTGCAGAGACCTGCTAACGAGCCATTCATTTGATTCAGGTGTGTTATAGAAGGGATACCTCTTAAAGTTGCGGGAATAACCCCAGTCCTCCCCTGGGAGTGGTAGCCCACGACGCTACCACTAGGCTACCCACTCCCTTAAGTGACTTACATAATTCTATTAACTGTACGAGTTAAGTTTTTTTGTTGAGATTTTAAATTACAGCCACTTGACATATGGGACAGGAATAATTTTTTAGATAACAGAAATTTTGCTTGCCCTGATTCGTGTGGATTGGTTGTGTAGGCTCCTCCTTCCTCTCAGTGTTTGAACCTGCTGAGGAACATTGTGAAAGTTCAAAGCACAAAGTTCCACAAAAAAAAAAAAAAATACTGCAGGAGAAAGAAACTTACACAATAACTTCACACCTGTCAGGGTGAGCAGGGTGCGTTGCCTACCTCTAAATCTACTCTTTATAACAGGGTAGGCAGGTTCTTGAGGGTCAGCATCTCGTAGGACAGGGGTGCCCAAGTCCAGTCGTCCAGAGCTACATTCCTTCTCCAACACACCTGAATCAAATGAATGGCTCGTTACCAGGCAGCACTGAATGACATGCATGAGGAAATACCTATTTGATTCAGATGTGTTGGGGAGGGTATGTTCTAAAAACTGCAGGATAGTAGCTCTTGAGGACTGGAATTGGACCCTCCTGCCATAGAATTTTCCTTGCTGCAACGCACCGCTGCTAATTACCCATTGATTGTATCAGGTTTGCTGCCACAGGGAAACTCCTTTTTCGTACCTGCATGATGCTAGCCCGTCAGGAGCAGAGTTGCCTACTCCTGCTTTAAAAATCTATTCCAACCCTATAGATCAGGCCGGCCATGTCCAGTCCTCATGAGCCCAATCCTTCACACCTGAATCAAATGAATGGCTCGTTATCAGGCCTCTGCAGAGCTGAATGACATGCATGTCAGGTAATGCAGGTGTGTTGGAGAAGGGATGCTTGTAAAACTTGCAGAATTATGGCTCTCCAGGACTGGACTTGGGCTTGGCCAGCCCTACTTTAGATTGACTGATTAATTTAAAATCTCTAAATCACTCACACCTTCTGATGCACACCATTAACCCCTGACTGAGTTCCTTCCATTCCTCCTACTGCTCACTCTCACCTCACAGGTGCTGCCACTCAGGTAACCAGCCCAATCTCTCCTGCCCTGCTCCTCTCTCTCACCGTACCATACCGTACCGTCTTCCGTCCCTTATCCGGGATCGGGTCGCAGGGGCAGCTGCCTAAGCAGGGAAGCCCAGACTTCCCTCATCCCAGCCACAGCCGCCAGCTCATCCAGGGGGATCCCGAGGCCAGCCGGGAGACGTTGTCCCTCCAGCGTGTCCTGGGTCTCCCCCGGGGCCTCGTTCCGGTGGGACGTGCCTGGAGCACCTCACCAGGAAGGCGTCCAGGAGTCATCCTGACCAGATGCCCGAGCCACCTCATCTGGCTCCTCTCTATACGGAGGAGCTGCGGCTCTACTTTGAGTCCTTCCTGGATGACCGAGCTCCTCACCCTATCTCTAAGGGAGAGCCCGGCCACCCTCTCTCTCTCTCTCTCAATTCAATTTAATAAGCTTTAGTGGCATGAGTATAGATTTACATGATTGCCAGAGCTATTTCAATTTTTGCTCATACAGTAAGTCCACAAATTAAAAAAAAGCTTCCTGCACACTGTATCGCTCTCATTCAAGTGTTTATTTGTGTGATGTTTCAGTCAGTATGACCTTCATACAGACAACACAGTAAGAAAAGTCAAATACGAAAAGAGAAGTCACAAAAAGGAAAAGTTACTTTACAATTTTGCAAATATAATAAAAAAGGGGAAAAAAAAAAACAAACAAAACTCTGTGACAGAAATATCTGAACATACTTGAAATTGAGACCTAGGATTAAAGATCCAGGATGGTTGTTTGTACCTAAAATAATGATAATAATAATAATAATAATAATAATAACAATAATGATCTTTAATCCCGTGCATTTTGACAGCCCTAATAATAAAAAAAAAATTGATAAATGCAGGCTCGTTTTATATGTATTTTTTATTCGTTTATTTAATTGTTGATTCATTTATTTCTATTATGATCTGGCGGGCTCCCAGAATTTCTGGGCCAGAAATGATCTTTGGACTCGTTTGAGAGAGACTGCTCTGGACAACTTCACCCCGACGCGTCAGTCCAACTTGAAAATACACCTCCCACCACCACCATCTGCACGCTACCACGTGATTGGGCCGTACACGGCCGCTCTCTACTCGTGTAGCCATAGCAACAGCTTCTACTGTTGATCATCCCAAGATGGCCGACGAGGAGAAAACCACAGCGGTGAGTGCAAAGCCAAATCCAGTCACCGTTTTGCTTCAGTAAACACTGATACTGCACTTTATGAAATGACAGTCTATTTTTCGTGATTAACGTGACACCATCTTTTAGCACGGAATGTGTGTTACGCTTATTTGAAGGTTTATTGCCGTCTGGCTAGTCGGAGCTAAGTTGATTAAGCTACAGCTAACTATAACTTGCCTGTCTAATCTCCCACAAACTAAAACCCGAGGAGGCTAATAGCCGTCCCTACTGTCAAGCAACACTAGCATAAATGCTAGTGTACAATACTCAAAGTGTGGTCAACCACCGTAAGAGCCCACGCATTATAACGTTACCAGCTTTGATGTCAAACAACCATTATACAAATCCCAGTCGTCTCACTGTGTGGTTAGAAATTGACCTGATGTAATGAAATATCGAGAACAAGCTATCAAAGCGTCACTATCTTTCTAGAAACCATCCACAAGTGATTAAAATCAGCGCCAGCATCAAATATGTGAAGCAAATGAGAGCGCGTGCGTACGACTACTTATACACAAAGTGCGTATGGTGTGGTCCCGTTAATGCACTGAAGTGGGATAGTTTATAAAACTACATTATTAACTATTTACAACCATTTAAGATTCACAAAACACCACTTTTTGTGTTGCTAAGCGGTGTGCCTACTATGACCAAACTGCCTCAGATAAAAAATTAAATATCTTCATACCTCAATCATTCACTCTGGCTGTACCACCTAGATTCTTCAAGTCTGTGGCTGACCCCACTTTATAATATGACTGCATATTCAAATATGAAAAGAGCATTGAGAGCCACCTAAAGCTGCTTTATCTCAAACTGAACCAATAATGATTTGAATAAAGAAGAGCTACAAAGGTTAAACGGGATTTTGAGAGGTGATGGACCTTATCCAGAAAAATTGTCATCAGAAACTCACATGAACAATATGCCAACACCCATGCTTCCCGAGGACAGAAGCTTAGTGAAGCAGTTCATCTAATTAAGACTAGATTTATATGACTTAATATTTAAAATGACTTTTCCCTGTACTGTAAACGGTATTAAGAAAAATAGCTGAGCAATATACAGCTACAATCTGTAAAACTTGGTCGTAAACACTTCCTTCAGCTTCTGTAGCTCATACATGCAGTTGTCCTCAAAATTTTTCCCCTCCCATTAGATAAGGAAAGAAAAAAACCAGTTGTCGGTTACATAAGTTGAAATTATAAGTGCCAAAGTAATGATACATCAACATTTTATGAAAATCATGACATGATTTTGAATGTGCTTCAATAGCAATAATAAAATAAGTAAACAAGCATTATGGGGCTCCTGAACTAAAATTTCATTGTGGAACAGTCTAAGCAGGCAATCACTGCGATCAAGTGGTTTATGTAATGTTCAAGACTTCTGCACCTGTTGACAGATATTTTGGCCCACTGTTCCTGAGCAGTGTGCTCTAATTGACCTTGGATGGGTGCATTTGTTTGTTTTTTTAATTATTCTTTTCAATTACAATTCAAAAGCAATATTTTATTTCACTAGATTATAAAGGTGATTTTTTATTATTGCTTTCTTTAGTTTCTCGTTATATAAATTACTGTTGTGAATTTAGCATAATGGTGTGGTCTGTCTTAATGGATGACAATGCATAACACGCCCATAACACTATTAACTTTGAATATTTTGCCAGTGAGGCTGACACTGTATTAGAATTAATTTGCTTACAGATATTATTAGAATTTGTATTGTAAGATTAAACAAACACACTTTTTGACAAGCTTTTGGTCAGAAAGGTCTTGTCCTTAATCAGAAGCTTGGATATTGCCTTAGTAAATACTGTACGTGTTGCACAGATCAGTGCATTTAGATAAGTTTGCCCTCATTATTCATCCATCATGAGGAGGACATTTTTATGTGATAGTGAAATTAAATGTTGATGTTGAGCTAAGGTGATGTTTGTAAAAAAATCTTCATGAAATATGACAAACCTGTGGAGAGTTATTTAGGATGCTTAATAACTACTAAGTGTGTGTTAAGCGCATTTGTGACAGTTTGTTTTATGCAGCCTTTTTCGGTAGATATCAGCTGGAGTGCAATATACAGTCACAGTGCATTTGCAGAGTCATATTATCTTGGCTGTATTTCCTTCCTTTCTGTTCAACTTTTATTAATGCACTGTTTGTACAAACTCTCCAGCCTGTCCACTTACATTTCCTGTCAACCTTTGAGGGTGTGCCAGATTACTTTTGTTGGGGCCTGTTGTGCATATTATCCAAGAAAGATTGAATATGACATCCAGGGAACTTTTTTATGAAGTGTTTCATTTTTGTTTTTCAGCCCCCAGTTTCTTCTGAAGCAAAGAAACGTCGTGCACCTAAAGGTACAACCACACACATACAAAAAGACCATGCAACAGCTGCTTTCCCAGTACACATTTTTAAAAAAGAAAATTATTATGATTACAGTCAGTTTGTGAGTGTTTGGCTTACACTGAAACTGAAAGAGTTTGGAAGTGGTTGGCCTGCAGATGTCACCCTCACTCTTCCGTGCAAACAGCTGCTGAGCCATATTAAAGATATTTCAAGCATTGGGGAATGTTTAAAGTCCTCTGAAGCTATTTTTTCAACTTAATTGCACCCTAATAACCTATTAATTACTTTATCCTATAGATCTTGTTAGATCTTGATTAAGCCTTTTCCTTTGTCTTATTTCATTCAGCCTTGTAATTATCAGAACTTCAAGCCCTGAGGAAGCAGTTGATTACATGCTGTGATGCTGTGTAGTATTTCCCCCGCAGTGATGCTTCATGTGGCATGGAAGTTCTTACTAGGATGTACTTAATATAATTTCAAGCACTAAATCAAATGGAAATGTGTTAATAAAATTAAAGGTGACTGAATGATTGATTAATAAAAACACAAAGATTTAATTTGAAGTAGAAGTGAACCGATGGAGGCTGTTTAAACAGGAGGGGGGTCATGGTTTTCCAGAGAAAATGTTTTTTTTTTTTCTAAAAAGAAATGACTTCAGATGAGGTTTGAGTTAAAAAAAATTTACAGATTGTAGTAATATAATGTTGCTGCTGCTTACTATGAATTACGAACTGCTCTTAAGTACAAATCTGTGGCATGTGTACTACAAACTTTAACAATGCAAGATTTATATAACAACTTTATTTACAAGTTACTTTTCACATTAAAAACTACACAGTTTGGAAGTGGAACTAAAACATTTGATTTTTTTATGCAAACTTAATCTCTAAAGATAATCTTAAGTGATTTTATTTTATTTAAAAACACCAAAACCCTCACAATTTAAATACGCAAATCAAACATTGCGATGGAATGTGTTTAGAGCTTACAAATGGAGAAAAATAATCATCAGATTTATGAAACTACGCATACTTGCAACCTGACATGTAATTATTTATAACTCCACCTTCAACAATTATACCAATTGAACACTGCATCAATACCCAACATTTGCATGTACGATAATGGATGGCTGCAGTAATGGTAATGTATCAGTGTAATTATTTAAATTACAGATATAAGCAATGATGTGTGCAGTTGATTCAGAAAATATAAGCAGTGCTTTATGACCAAAGACAAAATGTCTGTTGACCAATCACAAAAATAAAACATAAATCCATCAAGTCATTAGGCATCAGATGTAGTGTGCAGCAAGTTGTTTTATTTTTTTTTATTTTATTGACAGAGAATTGTCATTTGTTTGACTTCCAGTCAGTTTATCCATAAAGACAGCTTCTGTTCACTTTTTCATAAAGCACAGAGTTGGATAAGTTGCTCCTGAAGTGCACAGAATAGTCAAACAAAATACCAAGAGTTTTAAGTTTGTGAGGTTATTGGAACATATCTAAATGTGTTTGAATAATTATGCACAAATCTGGAAAAAAAAAGCAGATGTATAGTATATACTGTACACTTCTAAAGCTTTTACAGTATAACCAGGGGAAAGTTTTAGCAAATTTAACTTTCACAAAGTTGGCTCAGACTTAAAAATCTGCTGCCCTTCATCACTATGAAGATATGAAATGTAAAAACTAAGCCTGTCGATCATGACGATTGCCTAAATGCAACTGTTTAAAGATGGCATTTTACAAAAACACATGAATCATTTCAATTCACCAGCAAACATGTAGCTGCATGATATACAAACAAACAAAAATATCACATTTCCATCAACATTTCTGCATCATTTTAATTGTTTTGCAACTTCAGCTATGGTTTAATAATGCCAACTGGTTATTTTTTAGGCATTTCTACTGTAACATTTGTTAATACGTCAAACACTCATCTCGTTTAAAGCCAAATTTAAAAAAAAAACACACAAATAACTTGTAAGAAATAATTTGAATATTGCCATCATGAATATGGCTTTACTGTAAGTATTGCTAATATGACTATTATAATAATGGTATAAAATGGAGAAACAAAAAACATAAAGAGCAGTTATTTTATGATAATTGATCCAGTTTAATATTTGCTAAATGCAACGTGTCAAAGGATGAAATGGTTCATTGAAGGATGAAAATCTGGAGTAAAGTTACTCACAAACAAACCAAAAGTGGATCATCTTCATACTTAAAGTCTGAACTCCAGAAATAATAGAATTTTAAGCCATAAATCTAATATTAAATGTGACGACAGATGCCATACCAATCCCGTAATCATTACCATAAAGCAGTCTCAGTTGCTTAATGTAAACACAGTTATTTATGTTGTCCATTTAGAATATTTTATCAGATTTTGTGTAGAATAAATCAGTCCAGTTCCCTCTTACTGGGAAAAACACCCACAAGGAGCTGCAGAAAGACCGTTTCCTCTACACCATGTTTCAGTTGTGATAAATGAAGTGTCATTTTATTGACACGACCACTACAATCTGCCTTATTCTGCCTTTTCTTTTTCAAGATAGTGACACTCGTTTCTGTCTGTGAAAAACAAGTGTCAGCAGCTCAATGTGAAACTAAATGACACTGCAAGATGAGGGGTTTTTGAAGTTTTTTGGGGCAAAACTTCCAAAATAATTTCAGTCACATATTTCATTACTATCTCCCCATGTGTCTTTTGATCTCAGCATGCCTCTCCTCTGCTCTTATCCTCTTTTAACACATGGCTGAAACACAAGGAAGGCAAAGCTGTCTTAGCATTAGCCTGATCAAATGCAACAATGAGCAAATTCCTCAATGTTTGGGATGAAGTTTTCACACAGCAATATTTGGGACACCTCATGCTGCGCTCTTCTTTTCTCCGCCTATCTTGCCTTTTTTTCATGCAATTGTTGTGTCTCACCCATGTATTCCATCCGTCTTCTCCAAATCTGCCCTGCTTTATGCATGCAGACGCTGAAACATCACAGGACCACAGCTGAATCCCAGAGACAAGAATATTATTGCTGTCTCAGCAGGAGGAAAGTGGATTAAGTCTCTACAAATAGGTCCATTCCGCATCTTGATGAGGCAAACGTGTAAAACCCCACGCGCAGATTCACACTGTAAAGCATCTGGGATAAGCTTCAGTTTTAAACCAGCAGAGTTCTGCTTGAAGTGTTGGTGAAGAAAAACAGATGGGAGGTGAAATTGTTTGATTCATACTGCATTTTAACGCAGGATGCTCCTTAATTGGGATAATCATTAACTGCATTGTCAATGACAGACTCAAAGCTAGCACTTCTGTCACGATCTCTTGAATCCTATTTTAGCCTTGGAGTACAAGGTAGTTGCTGCAAAATAATGGGATTACGTAAATCAGACTCGTTTCCACTGGAGTTACATTTGCTTCCTTGTGAAAAGGAATGTTGCACTCCAGTGGCATAAAGACTTTGTGGTTTATCTCTTAAGGTTACCTATTCTTTCTAAAGCTTTGCATTGTGCTGCTCATTCCTTCAGCCTTCCTCTCTGTCTGTCTTTATTCCCACTGTTCTGTCACAAGCACATGGCTCCTGAAAGACATTGTTGCCCTGGCAACAGGAAGACTATCTCAACCTGCTGAGATGTTAAGAGAGAAAAAAAAAAGCCGTATTTGTTACACAAAACTTGCTTACAAGGTGACATTTACAGCCTGGCTGGTGAATTGATTTCGGTTTAGCCTCAGGTTTTTAGTTGAGGTGGTAACACCTACAGTATGTTAACTGTCACATCAAAGACCTGCTAGTGACTGCAGAGGTTGGGTGCTTTCCGAATTATTTATTCAGCTGTCAAATTAAAAAAAGAAAAAACAGCCTCCATACATATACATAGCTGTTTATAGTCTGAGCTGTCTGTTCATAAGTAAAAACTTGCTAACAAGCAAAGATTTCCAGTGAATCCTGTGAATAGACTGAAGTTTAGCCTGTGGATTTAGGTTAGGTGTAACATCCACATCCTCTGTCAGATCAGAGACTTGCTAATGACTGCAAAGGGAGGGCACTTTCAGAGTTAAACATTCAGCTTTCAGCCAAGTGAGACATCACCTGAACAGCAAAGTCTAATGAGCCCAGCATTTTCCCACATGTGTCTTTTCTTTCAATAGTGTTTTGATTTTGTTATGTTTTCCCACCCAGCTCCAGATCTTCCTATTGTTGAGAGGAGAAACTGGCTAATCCACCAGCACTATCTCCGCAAAGACTATGAGACCTGTAAGGTACGTAAATTATGGCTTTGTTCATTATAAATGCAGTTCTGATTCAGATGGGAATAAACTAATAATTATAATCTGGTGCATAAGATTGTGGCAATTATGTTTAACTGTAAGCTGTCTATTTTAGGTTAATGAAGATGAACAATTGACAAATTCACATCTCTATCCTACATTATACTTAATTGTATATTGATTGCAACAATTGCTGTATTTCCTGATAAAACTACTTGATAGATACCTACACTTTAAAATGTGCAACAGCACTATATACCTTTTTACTTCCTGTCTCTGAAAACTTTGTGCAAGGTGATAAGAAAACACACTCCTCGTGTGTGGCTTGTTAAACTG
Source organism: Atherinomorus stipes (assembly GCA_023101725.1). Lineage (NCBI taxonomy): Eukaryota > Metazoa > Chordata > Actinopteri > Atheriniformes > Atherinidae > Atherinomorus > Atherinomorus stipes. The sequence continues at coordinate 2,859,869 of JALJCO010010650.1, read as the reverse complement.
CTCAAACTCCAGATCTAACCAAAAGATGTAATCTTAAATCCTAGTGTAAAATATCATTGATCTTTCTTCCGAAAGGAGTTACGATGTAAGGGATTTTGAGATTGTTTCCAGATTTCAAACTAAATATTTTCTCTCGAAGATAATATTTAAGATAATAATGGCAATTGAAAAAACATTTATGTTTATGTAAAAACAACAACAACAACAAAAAACAGCTTCACTGTCATTTGCATTTAGGATTTTTCACTTTTGATTCAGTTCACTGCAACTGCTTAGTATTTTTTTATTAATCATCCAAGATTTGAATATGTTTTCTTTATTGCACTTTATGTTTGACACTTTGTAAATTTTTGCATGGAATTAAGACATTTCTTGCTTCTCCTTTCAGTTTTGTGACATTTCTGTGTATAAAATATTGTTCACTGTCATGATAAATACAACAGACTATCTGCTCATGTGTTCTTTTTGACACAAAGAATGTATGTTAAATTAACCAGATCTTAAGTATTTCTTTTCCATCTCCAGTAGTTCTGATAAATACTTAAAAAAAGAAGAGACAAATGTGTTTAATTAGTTTATTTAATGTTTTCAGTTTAATACTAAAAGACAGCACTGATCAGTTCTGTCTATTAAATTCATGGAGGTTATCATTGTGTTTTTCTCAATCAGGGGTGCTTTTTTTTTTTAATTCTATTTTCAAACTCATTGAAATAAGGGATGATGGCTCTTTTTTTTTCGTTCTTTTCTCCTTTTTTTTCACTAATATCCAAAATACTGATGTTGTCTAACTCCGAATTTTCTGATATCCAGTGTCAACAAATACCAATCTATGCAGACAGCTGTGACGTTGTATCTCTCTTATTTGAGAAACACAACTATATTCTGCACCGAGCAAATACCCAAAATAGCCTTAACTCAGCCAGAGGAGTTCATTTTGGATTTAGGTTGGATTTTTGACTGCCATATATCAGATACTAGCAGGTGTTAGCCAACATGTGGCTAAGTATAATGTTTTTGATAACCTGGTAACTTTGGAACGAGTCAGTCTGTAGCAGCAGCTGCACTGTAGTCACATGACTCTAAAACAGTCTCTCAATTCCGGCCCCCAGTACCCACTGCCCCGCATAGCTTTGATGTGTTCCTCCTTCAACACACCTGATTCAGATGAATGAACTTCCTCATCAAGTTCTTTGCAGTGTGTTAACGAGCCATTCATTTGATTCAGGTGTGTGAAAGCAGGGTTGCCTAAAAGTTATGCAGGGCAGTGGGTCCTGAGGGCTGGAATTGAGAAACACTGCTCTAAAAGGAATGCTGGGATATGAAGTTTTTCCAGAGCAACAGGGACTTTTTCTACATGCCGAACCAACAGAACAAGATCTAGTGAGATTTCTTAACGGAGTAATGAGATCTTGCGAGATTTTGTTGGTAAAAATATCGATGCAAAAAACCTGACACTGATATTTTCCGATATCACATTTTAATGCAGATATCAGCTGATAAATTCGGACATTGAATTAATATAAAATGCACAATATTAGTTTAACAAAAGATGCATGAACTGCTGTAAGCTGAGGCTTTAGACCAGGGCCGAAATCCAGCAGGTTTTCCACCTGTCCCTGCAGTACACCTGAATCCAATTAAATAGATACAATAGCCAGTTACTCATTAACTTGTGTTGGATCAGGGAGACATGGAAAACCTGTTGGATTGCGGCCCTCATAGGGCAGAATTGAGTTGCCCTGCTGTAGACTTTATAAACAACAGAAATTTTGACTTGACACTGTCTGATAGGCACAAGTTTAATTTGCTTAGTGTTTAGTATTTCTGCTTTTAAATATTTACACTGAGAAACTCCTTTTGACATTAATTGACTTAATATGGCTATTAAAGTGAATAATGTACCACTTTCCTTTAAGAGATCTCATTTTTCTAAAGGCTAGATAGTTGTGTTCTAATAAATCTTACGAAGTGTAATTATCCAACTGCAACAGTGGTAATTTGACTTGTTTCAAATCAGTATCTTTTTAAATTAAGTATTTATTTATTCCATTGAGTTGAAATATACCAAACAGAGTGTAATGCATTTGTTAAGTCTTGGCTTTGACTGTAATTATTCTGAAACTAAATTAAAGTGAAGTTAGTATTCGTGTATAGTGTAATTGTGTTGCCATACATTTTAGCAGTGCTCCACTCTGTTAAGGATCATTTCTGTCTCGCATCTCTGTTTTTATAGGTGATAATTAAAGAACAACTGCAAGAGACCAATGGAATGTGTGAATACGCCATATATGTTCAAGGTGAGCCGTCATTTTCATTTCAGGCTTTCCCCCTCACAAATTTAATGTGACTGATGTTAATTAACAGCTATACTGAATAAAGCCTCTGTGGTTGTCAGCTTCCAAGCTCCCCAGTATGTCGTTTAATTTCTCCAAATCTGCTCTTCAGACATCATGCTGTTCCTTTGATTTTTAGTGTCCTTTTTTCCCCCCTTTAAGTAGATGAAGATCCTCTAATTTTTTTGTGTGTGTCTTTATTTCTTGCCAGCACTAATCTTGCGTCTTGAGGGCAAGATCCAACAGTCCCTGGAGCTCTTTCAGAGCTGTGCCATCCTTAATCCCAACAGCTCTGACAACCTCAAGCAAGTGGCCCGATCACTGTGAGTCTTCTGCTTCTCAGTGCATGAACCCATCTCCATTAGCTAACAAGAGAGAAGTGGGAAAGGAATTTACAGCAATGATACTACTGTAAAAATGTTATCCAGCATGCTGTGACAAAATTGGTTGATTTTACCTATTGATCATTGTTTATTCTTCCCTTAGATTTCTTCTGGGAAAGCACAAAGCAGCTATTGAATTTTATCACGAGGCTGCAAGACTCAATGAGAAAGACTGGGTAAGAAAAAAGACACATCAGTTCTGAGTTTCTGCTTTCTCTTGAAGTTCTAAGGAGAAAGTGTTATGTGGGCCCACTTGGCATCTTTTACCCTGAAAACGCAGCATGAAGTAATACTCTTCCCATTTAAAACAGGAAATACCCCACTGGGGTGTTTTTCCCCCCTCTACAACAACTTATTATTTGTGGCTCTTCTTTAAAGAGTCATTAAAAGTTGTGATAAAATGGATGCAAAGCAGCATTAATCGTTCATTAATCAGCATACACTGCCTGGTCCAAAAATAAAGTCGCCACCTGAATTTAACTAAGCAAATAGGTACGAGCCTCCTATTGGATAATGACTGCATGGGCGATTATCTTTCAGCTGGCATCAAGTTATTTAACCCCAACTGGTGCAATGAGTTGCTTCTCATTTCCTAAACAACCATGTGGAAAGACACATCTCGTGGTCATGGAAAAGATGTTTGTCTGAGAAGAGTCAAATCATTGTTGCATCAAGCAGAGAAAACATCTAAGGAGATGCAGAAACTACTAAAATTGGGTTCAGAACTGTCCAACACATTATTGAAAACTGGAAGGATAGTGGGGACCCATCGTCTTCCAGGAAGAAACATGGCTGGAAAAAAATCCTGAATGATATTCATTGGTGGTCACTTAAGCGTTTGGTGAGATCAAATCATAGAAAAACAACAATAGAACTCAGAGCCTTGTTTAATAGTGAAAGTAAGAGCATTTCCACTTGCACAGTGTGAAGGGATCTCAAGGGACTGGGACTGAACAGCTGTGTAGCCGTAAGAAAACCACTAATCAGTGAGGCTAACTGGAAAAAAGGTTTCAACTTGCAAGGGAGCATAAAGATTAGACTCGCAGTGTAAGAGGGTCATTTTCACACATGGATTGGCCACCACAGAGTCCAGACCTGAACCCCATTGACAATCTTTGGGATGTGCTGGAGAAGGCTGTGTGCAGCGGTCAGCCTCGACCATCATCAATACAAGATCTTGGTGAAAAATTCATGCAACACTAGATGGAAATAAATCTTGTGACATTGCAGAAGCTCGTTGAAACAATGCCACAGCGAATATGTGCTGTAATCAAAGCTAAAGGCGGTCCAACGAAAATGTTAGAATGTATGACCTTTTTTTGGTGGCGACTTTTTTGGGGGGGGGGAGACGGGGGGACGGACTGTTTTTTTTAAGCATTTTTATTTCAATGAAGCTGTTCGACTGGTGTGCAACAACAATGCTTGTAAAATATGGCATTTGACATTTTCTCACCCCAGGAGGTCAGTCATAATCTGGGCATGTGCTATTTCTTCATCAAAGACTTCAAAAACGTGAGTATGCTGGACACTTAGCAGTACAAATTGTAGTCATTGCCTGGAGCTTTGATCATTTTTGATCTTCTGTCTCTGTCAGGCTGAAGAACATCTCAACACAGCTCTCCAGATAAATAAACATGACAAGACTTTCATGATGCTCGGGAAGGTTCATTTGCTGGCTGGAGAAACTGACAAGGCCATTGAAGTGTATAAAAAAGCAGTGGAGTAAGTGAAGTGTAAATGTTGACATGGTTAACAATCACCAAGAAGAATTTTAAAGAGAAATCTGGTCAGTTACTCTTTAAATTACTAAATAACCTATCATTCATTGTGCTACTTACTGCTACTGTCATTCAGCAAGTAGACGTTTAAGTCAAACAGACTGCAATAAAAGGTGGCCATGTATTTTCAGGTTGTTCTTATCCAAAGACTTTCTCCTGTATCTCTGGAGCTCATTTCAGCAGGTGGTCTTCATACACAGCTCAATCTTTGCTACATTTTCACCCAAGGTCCTTATAACCCCCCATATAAATTTAGCTCATTTCCCCTTACTGATGTTTAAGCACTAGGCCATGGTGTAAATAAGAAAATGACACCAGTATCTGCAATAGAGCTCATTATGGCTACCTCCTGTTGGGGATAAATGAATTAATCAAATGCCCTAATACTGGTGTCGCTTTTAATGAGACTTACTGCTGTGAGCCTCATTTTAGTGTCTCTCTGCCTCCTCTGTACTATTTGTCTTTGAGCTGCTCGGGTCATAATTAATACTCAAGAAAAATGGCGAATGAAAACTTTATTGAACAATCAGCTGATTTTCGGAATATCAACCATGTAGACATGCTCTAATAAGGACAGGCATTAAATGCATATCCAGGCTTATTGGGGCTAAACCTTTGTCATTAATTTTGTCTCATTTTCATTTCAGTTTCTCTCCGGAGAACACCGAGCTCCTGACCACTCTTGGCCTGCTGTTTTTACAGGTTAGTAGAATTTTTTTATAACCTTCTCTGTGACATGACATATAAATGACACTAATGCTCCCCTGTTTATTCAGCTTGGGAAATACCAAAAAGCATTTGAACACCTTGGAAATGCCCTCACTTTTGATCCCAACAATTACAAGGTATGTAAGCACTTTCCTAAACATTACACTTGAATATTAACTGTGTTTGCCTCTAATTACCTTCAGGCAGTGCTTAGGAATTTATTTTAAAGTCAGTGGGTATAGAAGGTCATTTACTGGCAGATGTCTGGCTTTCATCATGCGCCATTTCAAAGGTTACATCTTCCTCTAATATCTAATCACTGTTTTTTATTTCCAGGCCATCCTGGCTGCAGGCAGCATGATGCAAACCCATGGTGACTTTGATGTGGCCATGAACAAGTACAGAGTGGCAGCCTGTGCTGTGCCTGAAAGCCCCCCTCTTTGGAACAACATTGGCATGTGCTTCTTTGGAAAAAAGAAATATGTAGCTGTGAGTAATCCAGTTTTTTTGGGGTTTGCTTGTCATCTTTGGGGGGGGGGGGGGGATTGCTGGAGTGCAAAATACAGTCCATAGATCAGGGCTGCTCGTGGGATTTCCACACAAAATATAGAAAATAAACCATCTCTGTTTAAGTATTAAACAAAGACTAAATTACATTTAACTAATGAAGCCAGGAATAAATACAACATGTAAGGGATAATGCTGAATTTCAAATCGGCAAGCGTCCAAAAATTCCATTAATAATACACTAACTTATATCCATCTTTAATATTAACATTTGTTGCACTGTTTGCCTGGTAACCAGGTAAGAGCTGGAGTTGTAATTATAATAGTTACTGCCATCTGTGGAGCCTCTAATGACACTAGTGGGAAAATACTTCAGTATTTTACTAAAAGCAAGTCAAGGCAGGTTTATTTAATGTGTGTAATTTCATGTGTATTGTAACCACTGCCTCTTGGCCAGGACTCCCTAGGAAAAGAAGGCTTTTTTTTTTTATCTCAATGGAATTTTCCTGGTAAAATAAAGGTTAAATAAAAAATAAGAAGATGTACAGTTGTGTTTAAATGTTTACATACCCTCTTTTTTTTTTAAAAAAGGGCTAAATTCATAATAGTTATTCAAATAAAAAGAAACTGAAAAAAGTAATGGTAAGTAAAAATTTGCTAAATTATGATTTAGTGAAATGAAATATTGATTTTGAACTGTGGTTAAAAATAAATAAATTGATAATAATAATAATAATAAAAAAAAATATTAAATAAAACAAATAAACAAGACAAAGAAGACAAATTATAAATAGACAAATTGGAGCATCTTGCTCACTGGGCCAAATACCTGTCAACAGGTGCAGAAGTCTGATTTAACATTACAGAAAACACTCAGTTGCAGTGATTGCCTCAAAGTGTTGCTCAATAAAATTTAAGTTCAGGAGCCCCATCATGTTTTCTTCTTTTTCCAGTCATGTTGACCACTCAAAGCGCTTTACACTACATGTCAGATTTACCCATTCACACACATTCATATGTCATATGATGTCTGTTTGTATACAAATAGGCATCAATTAGAAAAATTCATCATCACCACCACATGTGGGAGAAGAAAATATATTTTGAAAGAAAAAAAGAACAGAAAAAAATCCCTATCTTATTAAAAGTGACAGCAGATAAAAGATTTTAGATGTTATTTAAAAGAGCTAAGGTAGTGTAGTTAAGTAGTTTGCTCCAGATATTTGAGGCATCAAAATTAACGCTGAGAGCAAAAGAGCAAACAATATGTAGACATGAGTCGTTCTTCGTGCTCTTTGATACCATTTATTTAGTCAGACTAATTGTAATTTTCACACCTGCACTGATTCCAATAAGTTGAACAAGAATATATACGTTTTAATTACATTTATGTGTACCAACTTTATATTTATGTTTTTAGTGTATTTATTTACTGAATGTCTGTTTATGATAAGTGTCAATTTATAACGGTTTCAATCACATAGGAACAGTCATCAGTCAGTCATTTTCTGTACCGCTTATCCCTGTTCAGGGTCGCGGGGGTTACTGGAACCTATCCCAGCTATTAACAGGCGAGAGGCGGGGTACACCCTGGACAGGTCGCCAGTCTGTCGCAGGGCCAACACAGAGAGACAGACAACCATTCACACTCACATTCATACTTAGGGACATTTTAGAGTGATCAATTAACCTAACATGCATGTCTTTGGATGTTGGGAGGAAGCCGGAGTACCCAGAGAGAACCCACGCATACACTGGGAGAACATGCAAACTCCCCACAGGACAGGACCTGGCTGCACGGTGGCGTGGTGGTTAGCACCGCAGTCTCACAGTAAGAAGGTCACTGGTGCGATTCCCGGCTGGGGAGGGGTTCGAACAGTTCCAACTGTGGCCTTCCTGTGTGGAGTTTACACAGGAACAGTACTGAATTAAAATGTTCCTTGTCCATAAATGTCTAGTCTTAGTTTTTAGCTTATTTTACGCGAGCAAGATTCAAAGCCAGTAAGATCAAAGTGAGTTGATAAAATAATGAAGTGATTGGTCATTGTAAATGACTATAAATACTATATACTACACTCTTAACTGTATTTCACTGCAACCTGAAATAATATTACTGAGTTAAGTTTGCTTTTTTAAAATTATGATATCTAGGTGTCTGCAACCATTTGATGATAATGATTAAAACAGATATCTAGAAGTCTGGTTCCTGTAGGGGGGTCTTCTTGTTAAGGGTTTCCTTCCCACTGTTGCAGAGTACTGACACTGATAGAATTGTTTTTTTCTTAATACCCACATTTATTTATTTACTTTATAAACTGATTAATTAATTCAATAAACTGAGGCTGATGCAATACAGTACATTACTACTTACAGTCTAACTACTCAGTAGACTCCTGACACCCTGCAGCCAATCCGACTCAAGTTTTCCCACAGAAGGATCTATAGTTATACTTATTTGAGTTTGATTCATATCCTGAAAGTATTTCAACTCCACCTGTAGAGTTACAATATTTGCCTTTAGTTCCTGACAAGCTTTCTTTCCTGACTTCACTAATCCCACAGGCCATCAGCTGCCTGAAGCGTGCTCACTACTTGTCTCCTTTTGACTGGAAAGTGTTGTACAACCTGGGTCTGGTCCACCTGACCATGCAGCAGTACGCTTCAGCCTTCCACTTCCTCAGCGCAGCCATCAATCTGAACCCACGCATGGGAGAAATCTACATGCTGTTGGCAGGTACGGCGTCACAGCAGCAGAGAAAACATAAAGAGAATATGTTTTTATCGGTTCTTGCCTTTCACATTTTCATCTTTGGATTTTTTGTCATTTGCTACTTGGGTTCAACATTTTTGAGACTGGAGCATGTGAAGAACGTCTGTTGGTGAATTTACAGTTTAAATACTGCTTTTATATTTAATAGTAATCTCTTTCACATATCTATAATTAACAGTGGCTTTGACCAATTTGGAGGATGTGGAGAACGCCACCAGAGCATATGAACAAGCTGTGAATCTGGATGAGTGAGCTGCTTCAGTTATCTGTGATTAAACATTACTTACTCTAAAATGTGAATCATATCAGATTGTTGATTTTTTTTTTTTCTCCTTTTTTTCCATCCCCCCTGCCTTGGTGACCAATTTCTTACAGATCCAATCCCCTGGTAAACCTGAACTTTGCAATCTTCTTGTATAATCACGGTGACAAGAAGGGAGCTCTTGATCAATATCAGGAGATGGAGAGGAAAGTCAACGTGCTTCGGGACAGCAGCAGCAACTTTGAGTTTGATCCCGAGGTATCGTAGATGTTGGTCTCTGAAGTCGATTGTCTTTACATGTCATAACTTCTTGCCAAGCCTCTTCTTTTTATCACCAACAGCTGATGGACATGGCTCAGAAGATGGGAGCTGCCCTGCAGGTAACAGAGAGTCTGGTGTGGACCAAACCAGGAAAGGACTCTAAATTAAAACCAAGCTCAGCAGCAGCAGCAAAAACCCCTGGTGCTCCTCTGGGCACCAACCAAGCCCTGGGTCAGGCCATGTCTTCAGCTGCGAGCTACAACAAGAACATCCAACTTCCAACAGGTACAAACTACCAGTAATAATTATTAGAAAGTGTGAAGTAATCTCTCAGTGAAAAAATGTATGTGATTAATTCAACCCATGCTGGATGTCTAATTTTTTCTGGAATCCAACTTATAAGAATCCACCCCCACCATGACCTGATGCTCAATGTGTCGCTTCAAACAAGAACTTAAAAGGTCCATTCTCAGCCTCCTCTCTTTACTCACACAGCAGATTATATACATGGGCAAAATGAAAAGCACAAAAGAGAAGTTAACCGCCTTTTATGAGTTCCTGGACACCAGAGAACCACTTGTGAAGAAAATGTTTCATTTAAGGTATTTAATTCATTTCGACTGTGTAGATTTCATAGATGTCCGCAGCCCTCAGGTAAGTGGATACGAGTGTTTGGTCTTACTCCACTATTAGGCAGGATTAGCAGCTTAGTAAGTTGACTTCATTTCTGGTATGGTATACAAGTTAATGCTTTTAAAAACTGAAAGTTAAGTTTTTTTTTTTTTTGTTTTCTGTTACAAGGATCACCGAGCAATAAAAGATTCCCTGCAGTCCGTGTATAGTATGTGTATGTGCTCAGTGAATTAAATTCTACTATTCAAACTACATTAAATATCTGTATATTTATATTCATACCCACATAAAATAGTTTTAAAGAAAATAAAACCCACTGGACAACTAAGCCCTTTTTAGTTAATTTTTTAGGGCCAGTATAATTATTACATATAACCCCCCTGGATGGTTTTAACTGCTTTCCTGTTTGTTCTTTATTTGGTACAAAGAGATTTGAAAACTGCCAGTGTTGCATCTGACAGAATAAGACTAAAACTTAGTCTTACTTTGAGAATACATCTGCAACATGCTGATTTGGGTTGTGGTAAACATCCTCGAATCATTAGATCTATTTTTGAATTAATAATGTGGATCAGCTTATTATATAATGCATTTACATGGTGGAAGCAGTGTTGCTCTTCATCCTCCAAAAGAGAGTTTGTGATTGGTCATTTGATGCCAACACCACCTCTTTTATATGAGCACATGTTCAGGGTCATAAACTTGGACCAAGTTGATATAAACCACCATCACAGTACCAGTTAGTTAGAACTCTGTTGTGAGGGTTAGTTGAACCAGATCATTTGCATTTTATGCTGGTATCAGCATCGGCTGATACGTCAGGTGTGTTGGCCAATACCACCACTCAGCATCATTGCATAATTTATAGACTTTATATATATATATACTGTGTGCATATATATATTACAAGTTTGATGTTTCTATTTAATATCTGTTTGAAGTGCTTTGTTCTTTTTTATATTAGGAGTTGTAAAATTATTTTTCATTGTATCCTTCATTATATTATTTGGGAGTCAAATGCAGTATTGGTCCCAAATTTTGGCCCGAAATATCATCTGGCTATATTGGCTGAGGCTGATGACAAAATATCGGTATCGGCCCTAAAGTCTGTATCGATCAATCCCTAGTTAAAATGAGTAAAACATAACCTCAGATTGATATGAAATATTAAATCATGCTACTTAACAAAAACTAAGCAAAAATGCAGAAACTGTGTGACAAACTGAGTACAGGCATAATTCCAAAGTTTGTAGACCCATTTTTTTAGTTTGATTATTATTTTTAACTGCAGCTTGCTGTTATATACAGTAGACATGCTGGAGGGTGTTCAGACACATTTCCAGTCCCTGGTAAATTCTCCAGGTTTTTTTCGAGCATCTTTTAGCAACATAAAGTTGCCGGAACTCTGTTGTTATTTTCCAGGAGTTTCCAAAGGACCCTCCATGGCTCTTGAGACACAGGCTGATGTAGAAAACGATGCCAGCCCACACACTGACCACCCAGGCTCTAAAGACTGACAGCTCCAAACCCTGAACCTCCAAAAGAAATCTGAGATGGGGAGAGGAATTCACTTTGTGGTCACTGTTACATTCCTTGTCAATAGATCACTCTCATGATATTAGATCTGAGATCATGAACACCAACCAAGCTTCTGTACTTGTGCTTTTCTAGCTCCCTGTAGTTAGATGTGCATCCTTGACATGAAGACTTCTGCTTTAGCTGCAAAGAAATTTAACGTCCAGTTTAAAGGGCAAGGTCAATGTTCACATTTCTCAACCATTAACCTCAGAAATACTGAATGTCGGTACATAACTTTTGACTGAAAACCAAAACTCTGAGATGATGCTGGTTTTTGTTCTGTGGATGTGGCAGGTTCTGTGTACGTCAAAATCAACTCCAGCAGATGTCGCAGTTTAAGATTGTTTCGTCAACAAAATGAGAATATTGGCATTTCTAAAGTGGTTTGCTTCATTATCTCAAGGGGATTAGCAATAAGGTGACATTCCTACAGAATCTGATGTGTGTGAAGCAAATGCTGCGACAATCACTGTTAAAACCCAGAAGGAGAACAGACAGGGATGTTTTTATATAGTTCCAGGAAATGGCTTATTTGTATGATAGGACTTGAATGTAAATAGTGATACATGCTTTTATATGTGGATAAATGTTATGTTTATAGAGAGTAATGTATTTAATATTAAATAAGAGACTGTAAAGAAAATATCTGTCTGATTTCTTTTATCGGGCCCACATTGTGTTGTTTTTCTCATACCCCTGTGTGAATGTGATTGAGTTCAGCAGACACCACAAACAAGTTATTTAAGCTTTTGATGTTCTGTTGAATGTATAATCCCTGCCTGGTGCAAAAAATAACTCACAAATACAGTTTTACTATCCATGTGAATTGAAAAGCTGTCAGCATAGTTTTTTCTCTGAAACTAAAAGTTTACACACTAAAAAAGATACCCAAGCCTTTTTTCCTCACTGCCAGAAATTAAATCAGACGAAACCTCTCCTGTTTTAGGTTCGTTAGAATTACAGAAGTTATTTCTATTTGCTAAATGCTGCAATAATGGGAGGTAGGTATTTCAGTGATTTTTTTTTTTTTCTTTGAAGTCAGACGTTTGCATACTCCCAGATAATGATGATGATCGCATGGCTTTGGGAGCTTCTGATAGGTTTACTGGCAACATGTGAGTTAATTTGAAGGCACACCTGTGCAGGTATTTTAAGGCCACACCTCAAACGCACTGGTTCCTTGTTTGACATTATGGGGAAATCCAAAGAAATCCACTAAGATATCAGGAAGAGAATTGTGGAGCTCCACAAGTCTGGTCCATCTTTAGGTGCAATTTCTAGATGCTAGAAGGTGCCATGGTCATCTATTTAAATAATTATCTGCAAGTATAGACAACACGGGAATGTCCAGCCATCATACTGCTCAGGAAGTAGACGGGGTCTGTGTCCCAGAGATTAGTGCGTTTTGGTCCAAATTGTGCAAACCAACCCCAGAACCAAAGCTAACAACCTTGTGAAGATGATGGCGGAAGCTGGCGAGTGTTTCGTTATCTACAAATGAGTCATGCACCAGCACGAGCTAAAAAGGCCTCTCATAAGAAGCCATCACTCCAGAAGCTACAATAAAAAGCCAGATTAGTTTGCAAATGCACGCGGAAAGTGGAACTGTCTGAACATAATGACCGTTGTTACATTTGGAGGAAAAAGGGGAAAGCTTATAAACCTGAGAACACCATTCCAACTGTCAAGTATGGGGGTGGCAGCATTATGTTGTGGGGCTGTTTGCTACCGGACGATAGCATGAGGACATTTGCACATGACAGATGGAACCATAAACCACATGTCCTGGCATAGAGAAGCTACACATATTTAAAAAAAGATCAGTTTATATTGAGAATCACACTTTTAAACTTATTTATAAGACTTGGAAGTCATGGATGCAGCAACCAAGTCAGAGAGCATGTTCAGTTCAGACAGTATTTTAGTTTGTTTTGTTTTAGTTTTTTTTTTTCTTTTCTCCAGACAAAATGTTGTCAGGTCAACATTGCTGCTGCTGCCCTCAGGTGTTCTGCATTGTGGCTTAAACAACACAATGCAACTCCAAGTGTTCCCTTTATCTTTTTGATCAGTATATTTAGTGCTGAGTTTTCTTCAATATACCATTATTTAGTAAGAACTCTGCAGCATGCTCTGACTGAACATATTCAGGCTTATCAATGAGTCGTACAAGATTTTAACTTTTCAACTCAATCCCCTCAATGAATGTGAACCAAAAAAGATTTAAAATTGTACTTTTTTTCTTTTTATCTAGTTTTGTTGAAGGATAAAAAGCAGAAAATTCCCTTCGACCCAAACTGCTAAGTTAGGATGTTATGTTATGCCAGATAAATTTATATAACCAAATCAAATTATGTTGTCCCATAATACTTTCTGATTCCCAAAAAGATTATTGATAGAGGACATAACAATGCACTGGTATGTGAAATATTTTTACCATTTTCCCACAGTTAAATAAACAATAAGTATCTGTTGATTAAATAAAACTGAAATGACTTGTTGTTCTGCTGACTGAACCTGATGAGGACTTTCTGAGGAGCAAAAATTTAATAATCTGCTGCAGAGACGGGAATTAAACTATTTTCATTTATCTGTTTTTGTTTGCAAAGATTGACCACTGACCAACCAGCCTATGTAAATGTTAGAGGTTTGTTCTGCTCAAGCTGTATTCATTACAATCTCAGAAATCTGCTCCATTATTTTGGCTTTCTCTGAGCTTTTTGCTCAGTTGTGCTTAAAAGTTTACATCCCCTCCCGTTAAAGAAAAGTTCACAATAGTAATTTAAATAACAAGAAACCAAAAAAGCATGATTTGATAAAAATTTACCAAATTATAATTTAGTAAAATAAAATACTGATTTTGAATTCTTGTTTAAAAAATAATCATAAAAAAAACAAACAAAACTGTCCCAGACAAATTAACACACCGTCATGAACAGTGGACCAACATACTGTCAACAGGTGCAAATATCTTATTGAACATTACAGAAAACACCTGATTGCAGTGATTGCCCCAAAGGGCTGCTTACAAAATTTAGCTCAGGAGCCCCATCATGCTCGTCGTTTTATTTTTTGTTTGATTGTTTTTAATATTTCTGTTGAACCGCAATACAAAATCAATGTCATGATGTAAATGAAATTTTATCATTCTTTTTGTCAATTTCAACTTATTTCACTGACTGCTGTTTGGGAGGGTAAACTTCCCAGCACAAGTTTATGACCTCTGATGTATTCTTAGTTTCACTAAGTCAGTTTAACACACTTATCTACATGGTGACAGTGCAGATCAAATCTGCTTGATGATGCTCTGCATCGCACAAATAGAATAACACAACAATGAAGACTGAGCTCCAACAAGACCATCATTTGACCCAGAAGATACAGAAAGAAGTCACTGATCCTTCATGACGACCACATGCATGACAATTATTGCCAAGAGACTGTAGTTTTTTTTCATTAGGCGCTTGTTAAGCTGTGCCTGCCACATGGCCTGTCGTCCCGCGTTTTACAAGCTAACTGATGGCCTAAAACTCACCGCTCCTGCTGCAGTCATATTACAGTGCAGCTGTGGAAGATTGCTTTTCCATTTCTCATCTTCCTACAATTCAAATCGCCTCCAGAAAATTCTCAGTTCATAAAGGGAGATTCATATGAAGTTGTCTGGCTCCAGGGAATGAGTTGGGTTGTTATTTTTCATTGCAGAGTTAATTTTTGTTCTAATCTTGCATCTTATGGAGAATATTCCTTATATTAAAAGGTCCTGAATGAATCCAACGTTCTTATCCTGATGAGTCACTGGGATTGTGAAATATATTCATTTAAAATTGTTATGTTTATTCCATGAAAGCTGGATTACATAAAGTGGCCCCCACAAGCAGCAGTGACTTACTATTGTATTTGAAGGTCTCTGTTTTATTTGAATTGAAGTATTTTGCTCTCATTTAAAAGATGGGGGGATGAAAGTCTCTGGATGCCTGTGTTGGTTTAGTCAGGAATAACTTGGTAAGGCATGGGCAAGAAAAAATTTAAATACTAAACATTTAATAAAAGATTGACAAAGAGACGGCACAAAATCAGATCCCATGGTCCAACAATTGAAAAAAAGAGAGTATTCGCTCATAAAAACCCCTAATCAACTTAAAGTGGAAGAGTGATTACTATCACCGTGAGGGAAGGACGTCCTCACACCAGGTGGAAAGTGGTTGAAGTGGACTTCCAGCCAACTTGTCATGGTTCACATTTCCACCATGTCTGTCTTGACAAGTGTTTTCATTTCATATTCTCTTGTGTTATTCATGCAGACACTGTTCACCAATCACCTCGTTCAGCCCACCTGGGCTTTGCCTGATTGTCTCCCTGCATCAACGGCGCACAGTACCACATAAAATCTCTCCAGTCTGCTTCTGTGCCAGGTTATCAACAGCCAGTGGGTTTTTCTTGTGCCTGTTTGTTTCAAGTTGCAGATCAAGTTCACTTTCCCTGGATAGCCCTCACCTCACCTACCTCGCCCATGATGGACCTCTTCTGCTTTCTGAACATCGACCCATGCTTGATTCTTCACCACTGAGTCTTGTATCTTGATTTACATCCTCCTGTGTTTGACCACTGCCTGTCTTTTCAACAATTATCTAGATTTTGGATCGGTGATTTAACAGGAGTTTTTTCAGTGTCCAATATTCAAGCTGTTATTCTGCATTACTTCCCTGCTTTTCTAACTGCCAGTGTCTGTTGGTGCTACTGGGGTAGCACTATATAGACGAGTGCTGAAAAATCGTTTCCATATCTTCCCATGTGATCGGCCTATCACCCCAGAGTCCCCCACCAGCCACCATCCTCTCTCTCACATGGCTGTGGCATCCCCGCTTGTCTCGCACCACTGCAGAGCTACAAGTGGCATTCATGAGATTTTTTTTTTTTTTTTTTTTTTTTTGGCTGATATGCCGGAATGTTTTTCATATTTTCAAACATGGAGTCAACAACTGACCTCTGAAACTTTAACTGTGGGGCAGATGAAAGCAGCTGAGGTCTGCCTCCATCTCTCCATCTTCAGTGACGGGTTTGATGTGGACCAGTTTGGTCTAGAATATTCAATGAAAGAGCTTAAGTTGGATCACACTGGCAGAAACAGATGGAGGAATGAAGTCTCTCTAAAACTTATTCCTACTCCACATCCTTACACTAAAACTTGGTCTGTGGCAGGCATCTGATTTTGATGACAAATCTCAAGATGCTGTGTGAGTATATAAACAGTTTAGTGTTTCTTCTTTTGGCACTGCCTAGCAGTCTCTGGGCCGTATCTATCAAAGGTTTGCGTGTATAAAAACGTGAGCTTTTTCACTACACACACACAAAAAAAATGTACAAACTGATCTATTAACAACGTGCTAAAAGGGTTTGGTCATTAAAACGTGCTAAATAGCGCCTCTTATCCATTTAGTACTTTTTCTGCAATGAATATGCAATATGGGGCGTTTACACGCAAAAATGTGTGGAATGTGGGGAGAAAATGGAAACGTATATTAATTTAGCACTGGCAATGTGATTTATCAACCGTGAGACGCATCGCCTTGCTGGTTTTTTGCGTCTATTTTAGTACATCTGAAATGCAGGTGCAACTTGCAGCTTTGTGCACAAAAGGCTGCAACTTCTTAGAGGGACAATCCTGGGCACACACACATCTGATTCAAAATAATTTATGAGCAGTGAGGGCAGCGTATTTAGTTCTCATTGTTAATTTAAAAAAATCAATACAGCAAAACACTTTTTAACACGGGTGTAAAATATTCTGGTTAAATTAAAGTTTGCAGCCACTGTGGAGCTTAATGAGAACTAAAGCTGCATTAATTGTGTGCATCTCCTTCCTCCACTAATATCTCCCTTTGTGGGTCGTATTTCCTTTTGCGCTGTTGTCTCTCGCAATTCGCCACACGCAAACCCTCATTTATATAGGGGCGTTTCCAACACGTTTGCGCCTGCTGTCATTTGCGCCTTCATTCTTCATAAATCACTCGCAAACCGTAGTTTAGCCCCTCGCACAAAATTTCAGATTGCGTGGGCAATTTACTACACGCAAATTTGGATCTTGATAAATCCGGCCCACTGTGTTTTGTATTGTGGCTGTTTGCATAATGACATGAAAGCAGAAATAACTGAAATATATGAGAACATTTTAAACATCCAACTATTTCTTTGAGGGAGATTGGCTACCCTTTGGTCCAATGATGCTGTGGTTGTAAAATCAGGATTTTAGTGTAAGGGATGACCTAAAATAACCACAAGTTGACATGTAGTCTTAAAGGGCTGCTTTTCACATTGGAAAAAAGACCACTCTTAAAGGAATAGTTCACCCTCAGAATGATTTAACGATTTTCCACTTACCCTGATGGTAAGCAAGACTCTGGACCACTTTTTAATATGTCAAACGCAGCCGGAGATCAGGATGACTTCTTGTTTCCTCCCAATGGAATTCCCCAGCAAAAGGTCCAGTCCACAAAAAATTGTCAATATTCCTCCTACTGCTCGTCATGTAAACCAAGTGTCCTGAGTGGATAGCGTCAATTACTCATATTTATATTTTTAGAGCCTAAAAAGGAGTATTCTTTAATTCCATGAAGCGTGCACATGCGCGGTCACAAAACTACAGAAGGCTCGGCATTCAGAGCCTACTCTGCCAATAATGCAAGCGTAGAAGAAGAAATTCACTGTTTACATTGTGGTGAGAGCGCGAGAGCTCTAGACAAACCAGGACAAAACACAGGAGGGGTTGGATATCGATCTAAAAGAAAGAAAGAAAGAAAGAAAGAAAAAGAGAACGTGCAATCTCGTCTGCCGTGGCTTCCGTAGTTTCGTGAACGTACATCGGCGTGATTGTTAGGCATGCGATGTAGTCTTGTTAAGACTCTAAAAATATACTAAATGGTGTAGTTTCAAGTAAATTCTGGACACTACCCACTCAGGGCACTTGGATTACATGGGACGAGCAGTATGGAGGAATATTGACTATTTTTTGTGGACTTTTATGGACCTTTTTGGCTCGGACCCTGGCAAACTCCATTGGGGGGAAACGAGAAGTCATCCTGATCTCCGGCTGCATTTGACATATTAAAAAAGTGGTCCAGAGTCTTACTCACCATCAGGGTAAGTGGAAAATAAAGTTAAATCTTTCTGAGGGTGAACTATTCCTTTAACTGGCAACTTTCACACTAATGGCTGCAGCTTCTAAAGGACAAGAACCGTATCATTGTGTCAAAATAATTTCTCATGAACTGTGAGGACAACACAACCACTCATTATTTGAAATTAGGGATGCACCGATGCATCGGCTGGACATCGGTATCGGCCAATGTTTGCCTTGTTAACTGCCATCGGCCAATAAAAATGACATTCGCCGATGGCAGTGGCCAATTATTATATAGCCTATATATATATATATATATATATATATAATGATTTACATGTGTCATCAACACTGTGCTTAAGAAAAACTCTTTTTCCCCCTCTTTTTTGGGCGGGTGGGGGGAGATACTGGTAGAAGGCATCCACGCACTTTCCTCAGTAGAGAAACGAAGATGGCGGCGGTCGTGTGGCAATATTTTACCGTTTCAGCAAAAGATCAGCGTTACGCAGTTTGCAGTACATGCTCAACAAATATTTTTTATTGGGCCATGAAAATAATCTTCTTACTGAGTATGTTTTTGTTTATTAGGCTAAAACCACTCAGTTTTGTTGGGCAATATACTGAAGCATATTTTTAGTGATTATCAGTCCCAGGTTTTTGAAAAGTTTTCAGAAAAGAGCTTGTTATAACTAATGTCAACCACAAAGTGACATTAAAGGTTGTTTCTGTTTCATAAATCGGTCTGATTGAATTTGTGCTCATTCAAGGATAGACTGATGAGGAGCTAAAAAGACTTTCTTTTTAAATTTCTGTGGCACAAAGGAAGTACTAAATAAAAATAGAAAACATCGGCCAAGTTGTTATGTTAAACATCGGTATCGGTATCGGCCCAGACTTTCACAATCGGTGCATCCCTATTTGAAATAAGTTAAAAAGGAACTGAAACAAGTTTTTTTTTTACTCGTTTAAAAAAAAGAATTTGCTTGTCATAAACAAAAAAGGTCTGCCAATGCACCAATGAAAATTCTCTTGATACGATTTTTTTTAAATAAGACTTTCAGCTGATTTTAAGTTGATCTTGAAATTAGCTGGAAAAACTCATTCTTAGCTATATTTTACTTGTATTGTGAAGTTTTGTGTCTCATAAGTTTGTTTCATCTGAGATATGACTCAAATCAGGATTTTTTTCAAGACTATTTCAGGTCAACAAGATATTGCATTGCCTAAAAACAAGTTCCCAAAGCTCACTAAAACGGTTCTCTTTAGGTGACTATGTCTTTGTATTGAGTGTAATGAGATATTTTGACTAGAAACTAAATAAATATACTTTGTAAGATTCACAGTTTATGCAGTGCAATCAATTTGGAGAGTGTATTTGGCCCAGTTTAGCTGAGTTGAACGTTTACTTGATTCAACTCCCCAACCTTCATCATCAATTGTTAGTCGGGCTATGAGAGCTTTGATTTTGGATGATTTTGGCTGAACCAACTTTACATGCAAATTGTGAGCCTACTTTAGCACTGTTCTGTGTTCCTTGCTCCTGGATGGGAGTTCAAGGTGAGTCCTGCCTTCCTGTAGGGGTCAGATAAGTAAGTTATCTCTTCAAAATGCTTTTATCTGACTGAGTCTTACGTTTTTGCTTTGCACTGTTCTGGGTTCCTTACTTCAGTTTCTTCATTCTTTTTCTTTTTAACCTGTTTTTGACCTCCAGTTACATTTTAAATTGTAAATTTACTGAGAAAAGGAGGTGGAAATATTCGTTCTTCCTACTTAGTACTTTGTATTTAAAGTATGGAGGCATATTGTAGTTTAATATTTATGGGTGTGGGCTGTTTGGAGCAGAGAGAAACTTTAGCCTGCCACCATTTTTCCACATGGCAGCTTTATAACCTCAGCCTTACACTTGTACCATATCTAAAACTACTCTAATTCTTTATGCAGCACCTCTTGCAGTCGCTGTGCATGTGTGACTTGTTTAAAATAGCTCCTCAGATAATCATAAAGTTTCAAATATCAAGATCAGTCTTTAACTGAGGTAACGTTAAAGTCTTATACAGTATAAGTACCTTGCAAATGTGATTAAATTTCACCTGAAGACTGAAATTATCCCACTAACTTCATGCTTTTCCATCAATGAATGGAGATATTCCTCATCTACACATATTTATGCGTTCAAACATTTGGCATGTGGGCAGCTCATCCCATCCTTTTCGCATTCAGACAGTTTAAATATTTTTTATGGATTTGTTCTGATGAAGCACACAACTTTTGCAAATCTTTGTATAGTGATGGTGAAAGAAAATGTTTGTTTTTTTGTTATATAAATAAAAGTCAGATGCACCTTCATTAAGGATTTGACACTCACAGGCTACTTTATTAGGTCAACCTTACCCCTGTTGGACCCCCTTTTACCTCCAGAACTCAATATCTTATGCTGTACATCCATGATGAGAATCTCCCATTCCACCATCCCAAAGGTGCTTTTGGATTGAGAACTGACTGTGGAGGCCATTGAGCTTCCACAGTCAGTTCTCAATCCAAAGAGGGGCCTAATGTGTGCACAGAAAATGTCCCCTGAGCCATTACTAGGGATGTATATCGTTATGATTTTATCTATACCGATACCAATATCGATACTCCTTATCGATACTGGTATTTATCGATTCTCTTATTGATACTATAACATAACTTAGAGTAAATAATAAAGACATTACAAGATGTTACAAGATCCAGCGGTGGAGAATATTTGTTCAGATGATGTTGAAGAAGCCTGGACATAGAAGTGGGTAAAGGACAGCTGGGAGAATAAGGGAATTGTGTCTGTCTTAGTCCATCATTGTGATTATTTGACTGCGTAATGATAACTCGATGGTTAGGTAGATGTACAAAAAGTATCAATAAGAGTATCATTAGTCCAGAATCTTAACGGTACCCTGGTATCGTTAAGATTAGAACCTGTACCAAACGATACCGGTACTCGGTATACATCCCTAGCCATTACACCACCACCAGTCTGAACTGTTGATACAAGGCAGGATGGATCCATGTTTTCATGCCAAATTCTGACCCAACTATCTGAATGTCACAGTTGAAATGGACTCATCAGACCAGACAATGTCTTTCCAATCTCCCACTGACTAAATCTAGTGAGTATGTGTGAATTGTAGCCTTAGTTTCCCGTTCTTATCTGACAGGAGTGAAACCTGGTGTGGTCTTCTGCTGCTGTAGCCGATCCATCTGCTTCCATGTTTGACGTGTAGTCTATTCAGAGGTGGTATCCTGCATTCATTGTAACTGGTAGTTATTTGAGTTACTGTTGCTTTTCTGTCATCTCCAACCAGTCTGCTCATTCTCCTCTGACCTCTGACATCAACAAGACATTTGGCCCAGACAACTGCTGCTCACTGGATATTTTCTCTTTTTCAGACTATTTTCACAGCAAAAACTCAAATCTTACCAAGTATATTTTTCTAATTTCTAGTCAAAATATCTCATCACACTCGATATAAGACAAAATCACCTAAAGAGAACCATTTCAGTGAGATATAGGAACTTGTTTTTAGGCAATGCATCTTAAATATTTTGCTGACTGAAATAATCTTGAAAAAATCTTGTTTTGAGTCATATCTCAGATGAAACAAACTTATGAGACACAGAACTTTACAATACAATTATAGCTAAGAATGAAAAAAAAAAATCTTGACAACTCTTAAAATAAGATTGAAAAAAAGGAGGGGGGGGGGGGTTTGCTTGTACTAAGCAAAAAAATTTCTGTCAATAGAACAAATGAAACTTCTTGAAATAAGATGCACTTGTCTTAAAAGAAGTTCATATATCTCACTGAAATGTTTCTCTTTCGGTGATTTTGGCTCATTTTGAGTGCAATGAAATATTTTGACTAGAAATGAGAAAAATATACTTGGTTACATTCGAGTTTTTGCAGTGCTCTGTGAACCCTACAGATGGTTGTGAGTCGAAATCCCAGCAGATCAGCAGTTTCTGAAATACCCAGACCAACAACCATGCCACACTGAATTTAATTTCTTCCCCATTCTGATGCTCAGTTCGAACTTCAGTAAATCATCTTGACCATGTCAAAATTGCTGCTACGCAAGTAGCTGATTTGCTACTTGTGTTAACAGGCAACTAAACCGGTGGACCATGTAAAGTGATTACCATGTTTACAGAACATGTTTTGCATCTAATTCAAACCACCTCAGGAATACATCTTATCAAACTTACACAGTTATGCACTTCTGATTTTTTTCTATACTGAAAACAGAGAGAATTCAGTCATGAGCCCATCTGTTTTCTTTAAATTTTACTGATGTTTTGAGATGTCAAACCAGCAGCATTAAAGTTTGAGGCCACTTTGTATCTGATTATGCAGTCTGCATGCAGCTCACCATGGGGGTGGATCGTGTGTGTTGTTTTTATGCATGGACAAACTTCAGCACAGCAAGAAAGTAACGCATCATTTCAGCTATAAGCTTGCTTTAGAATCGATGCACATCAACCTGGCGTTTTACAGAAATCCAGTTTTTTTCTGCATACGGTGTGAAAGGTTGTTAAGAGGCCGCTGTGCACATCTTCAAACCATCTCTTCTCCTAATCAAAAACGTAAAAGTGAAGAAGAGGCTTTTCCCTCTCTTTGCACAGCTGTCCAATTACAGCACAATGTGAGAGTGAATGTCAGCTCGTCATTTTGAAAGAGTCAAAAAGGAATGTGACATCACATAGGTAATGTTGGGTGTCGGGTGTTTCTGAAGTTATTCAACCTCCCAACAAGATCTGAGGAGGCACAACCCAGTCTGTTCACATTTCTGAAACTGTAAACAGATAAGATGAAAACGACCACTAAATTTAACCTTCAGACGGGTAAAACCTGATGTTTTATCTCCCTGAGTCGTGCAGCTTGTAGCCCAAAAACTATTAAAAGCACATCAGTGCATTACACCATCAAACAAAGTGACACCTGGTTTATTTTGAGTCAAATCCTGCTGTCCTAAATACTAACTAGAGCAGCAAACACTTATTAATCCACGGCTGAAAGTAGTCAGTAATTAATGTATTAACTACTATCGAAATAGCATTTACTAAACTATATTCAAGGGTTTTTTTTTTAGACATTCCCATCATAAGCGTAATGCCACAGGCAGGTTAACAAGTGCAAAAGAAAAATTATTTGCTGGTTTGGTCGGTTTGTGACGTGCTGACAGTAACAAAATATAGGCTACTAATCCTTTATGATACTGTCTGAAAGGCTTCCTGAGAAGGCTTTGATTCATTTTAAACAGAGCAGTGTTTCGACATTAGTGATGACAACACGGGAGACTAGATGGAGGGAAAATGTAGTTCACAGCTAATCCTGTTGCCTGCGTTGTGATGTTGGTTTCATCGGCCGAAAGCTTTCTGCATCTCAGGATACAGTGAGTAATTGTTTTACCTGTGAAAGTGATTAGTGGGTCTCTGAGTGAAAACCTGGCCTGTCACGCCTGCAGCTGGGGTGTTCTTCAGCTGGAGTTTGATATATAATCAAGTGAAAAGGAAATCTATTCTCATTAGGCATTAATAAGTGCTTATAATTAAGGCACAAGATGTCACGTCTGTCATTAACTTGGATGGATTAATGGCAAGAAAACATAAAAGACAGCTTCATCTGTGTGTTTATGGTGAAATATCCATATATTGCAAATCTTGCCAGGAAATCCCAGCATTATGGATTAAGATAATTATTTATTTCCATGGCTAATATTCAATACATGAACTCAAAGCAACCCTTAACAATGTTGCATTATTACACTATATTTTTAATAGGGTAAAATGCCATGAATGAGGTAATGGAACTGTGAAATACAAGACAGACCCACCATTAATCAAAATAAAATATTATTCCAATCTCTAAATTTTCATTGGAAACTCCAACCAATCCTTGCAGTGTGACCCCCGTCTAGGATTGGCCGAGGGACCTGCCTGTCAGACCTTTGCTTCTGCATTAGGAGGTGGATGGAATGGGGGTGGGTCTTAGGAGTGAGGCATGACTGTTGATATTCAAATTATTTTGCTGACCTGTAAGAGCTGCTTTATTGTCTGTTTATATGTATATCAAGATTTTAATGTTTCCCTCTTTCCTTTAGTGAACTTCATTTTGTGCATTTATTAAAATGTCGCAACTCTACAAGAAAGGAAGTTTTTTTTCTCTAATACAGAACAATGCTCCAGAGCTACTCTCCGTGTTGTCTTTTCCTTTGTTACTTAATGACATCACTATTTGCATAATTCCTGTTTCTATTTGCTGGTTTGGCGCAAAGTTTGTACAAAGAATGAGCTGCTGTCTTGTTCTGTACAGTATGTTAGCATCACGTTCTCTTTCACCTAAACTGCACTAATTGGTAGCTTTTCACATAAACAGTGGATCAGATGAATATGGATAGAATGAAAGTTGTCACCAGGGGAAAAAACGCAGGTGTAAATTTTAGCTTTGGTTAATCTCTCTCTCTCTTTCTCTCTCTCTCTCTCTAGCTTGATGACGTGCCTAACTTTGTGCGTCATAAAACACACAAGCATCTGAAAACGTCTCCTTTCTTAGCAGTCCCCAGTTGTTCCACTGGAAACGGGGAGGTACAGACCTGATTTTCAGATGTTTGTGTGTTTTAAGACGCACAAAGTTAGGCACGTCAGCTAACGCTAGCTATGAAGTGCCGGTGTTGTGCAGCACCGGCTACAAACAAACGTGCTACGTTGTTTTATTATAAGGTTCGGCCCTTCACTCTATCGAATCGCTTTGATCCACTTCTTCCTTAGTATCACTTCAGTCTGGAATCCATGAAAATTTAAGTAGGGTTGGCGTTTATTCAATTTACGAAGTGGAACAGGGCAGGGACATTGAACTGGCCCGGAAGTGGACCGTCTAAGTGTTTCAAGTTCCGGAAACCGGAACACGGAAGCGTGATAATCCCCTATAGACCAGGTGAGTGCAAGCAGAACAGGGCCGAAGGTTTTCCAGTTAAATATCACAGCTGCATAATAGTCGTTTAGTATATAATGTTATTATACTTGTAAGTTTAGTTTTTACTTTTTTTTTTTCTACAAACTGCACCTGTTAAGAAATGAACACCTTCCTCACAGTAATCAATCAAGGTGAAGGCAAAGCCAGACTGACACCGGCAGTATCACTGAGCTTTGACAATTATCTCTGATGTTACAAAATAAAAAGCCTGCATGTTACTTACCACCAAAATGACTGCCAGCTACTAACTAGTGAACAGGACTTTGTGGAGGTCAAATATGGCAGGGATCACCAACTCCAGTCCTCTAATCTGCTGTACTGCTGACTTTTGATGTTCCCTGCTGCAACCGGAGCTGGACACACCTGGGGCCTGTACGACGAAGCCGGATTAACATGCCCGGGATTTCTCTCTGTTACCTGGGTTGACTTAACCAGACATCTGCGGTCTTGATAAACGGTACTACGAAGCTGGTTATCAACTCGGTAATTCAACCCAGGGTTTTCCAATCTTAATCAGTGCGCGCTCACATAAAAGAGGCGGCGTTGGAAGCATCTGACCAATCGCAGACATGGAGAAACAGAGAGCGACATATTTCACCATGGAGGAGCAGACGATGATACTTAACAAATATGTAGAATTCAGGATCATCATTCCTGAATGATAACACCACATTATCATTCAGGAATGATAATAAATGGCTCCATTTATGCTGCGGCAACACAGTCGCCGCAGCAAAAGCCAGGAATGAATGCTGGCTGTCAATGCGCAGCAAGTCCGTGCGATTGTACAATCATGGAACAATATCGGACTCTGATCATTTAGTGTTCATCACACTGCAGCGCTTCCTCAGTATATTTGCTTCTCATACTGTGCATATGGATATTTTAGGCTCATATCGTTGAACGTGTTGTAACCCTTCACCATGCCCGCATGGGTGGGTGTGCGCTCCATAAATTCATGTTTTCTACATGTGTGACCTCTTAATCACATTATTTCAGATGCAACCCCGCAGCGCAAGACGATCATCCCACCGAGCATTTTTTGGTCTAAAAGACGTCTATTAGACGTCTAAATGTCCTTAGACGTCTCGGCTAAAATCGGTCTACCAGCGGTCTAAAAGTGAAAGTTTTTTAGTCGTCTAAGTTTAGACTAGACGTCTAAAAGACGGCTACGTTTATACGCCTCGTCTGTTCTTAGACGTATATTAGCCGTTATTTAAACGGCTATTTATAGACGTCTAAATTTAGACGTTTGCCAAACGTTTATTTTTATACCAAAACTATACGGCCGTCTAATCTTAGACGTTTAAATGACTGCTAATAACGTCTATTTATAGTCTAAATTTAACGTTTGCCATACTTTACTTTTATACCAAAATTAAACCCTATTAAATCCAGCCATACAATCTTTATTTACAATAAACCTAGGTATAGTAAAGGAAATTAAAGTTGTTAAAATCTAATGTTAAATTAAGTGGACCAAATTTAACCTTGACTTTACTTTTGTAGTTCCAGGATGTTATGAAAATTTATTTACATCATGGGTTTTTTTTTCAGATCCTTTAAAAAGTTTCAGTAACACTTCATTCTTATTTTTCCACTATATATATAACAATATACATAGCCATTTTAATTTTTATTTTTAAACATACATTGCAAAAAAAAATAAAACACAAACAAATATACAATATTATCAAAACATAATAAAATTTATTCTTTAAAGATTGTGGTGAAAAACTACAAAGTGAAATATACAAAATTACAATAATAAAATAAAAATCTAGATTTATGTAAAACCAAAATCAAAATATATACACATATGTATTTATTACACCAGTGGTGTCCTGGGCTGGCTCTCTTATACCCCCACCACCTTCAGCTGACCTTTTATAATGTATGGCCAACGCTGAGCTGATCATGTCATCCAAAGCCTCTAACTTTTCCAAACAGCTTCTAAAACAAAGAATACAAGAAAGAAATTGCAAGTGTTGCCTATAAATGGACCTATATATTACAAAAATTATCCAATAAGGAAAGGTAAGCTTCAAAGGACTTATTCATGACACAACATCACACTTTTAACTTAAGTTAAAATGAAAGAAAAAGAAAATGAATCATAGCTACTTATTGTAGTTAGGTTCTCTTTAACAAAACACACCATATTACAGAGATTACCTATAGGCTACACCAACAAGTTGTTTTCATTTGCATTTAAGTCACATTTCTAACATAAGAACTAGTTTTTCTATTTACCATAATAACAGAGAAGAAGGGCCCTCTTTCCATGTGGCCCCCCATCTTACACACTAATTTTCACATTATGTCATTTTGCAACAGATTAAAGAAAAAAAAAATTGTAAACAGTAAACTCATATAACCTGTATTACACTACCACATTTAAACATCCACTGTATGTGGCCTGTCCTTCATGCAGATATTAAATTAAACTTTTTTGTTATCATACCTGTCCATGGTTGGTGCACGTCTTCACATCCTCCCCTACATGAGTCAGCTCTGCAATCTTATAAATTACAAATTATCAACAGTGTCAATGTGCCTTACATTACAAAGAAAGAAATTTAAAGTAAATAACCTAACAAACTTCCCGCACCCACATCCGTGCAACACATATAACCTTAACGTTTGTGGGAAGCACTTTTCTTCCAAATCATAAAAAAAGAAAGAAAAAAGTACGAATGAAAACAACTGCTACAAGCATTTGAGGGTAACTGCAGCTGCTAGGTAGCAGGCGAGCTAACAGACGAGCTGCTAGCTAGCCTTTAGCTTGTTCATTAATGACCAAAAACTGCAGGACAAAACAATATATCAACAACGTACCCTTGACACTCACCTATAAGCAACTCTTCTTTCTTTATGAGTTCTAGTCGACGCTTCCTTTGACAAAAACCCCGAATTTCTCAGAGTGATTGTTCGGAAGGACGCTGCTCGGCATCAGCCTGCCGAGTCCGACCGGAGCTTCCAGCGTGGTGCTGCCCCCTGGTGGGGAGGGACATAAAGGAAACACCGCTCCTACTTATCTCTCTATTTTATTTTAATGTTTATGCAACTGTCTCCCATCGAACTGCCGCTTTATCTTTCTCTTCACACATACATATACCATTTAATTTCTAGGAATCTGCATACTCACAATAAACTATCCAAACTATTTATCTATAGGATAGAGAACAATTCTAAACTATTTTGCACTGCTTAAAAATGAAAAATAACTAGGCTCATATAAAACTGGCTAAATCAACTTATAAACTCAAAATCAAGACAATTAAACCTTATAATGGCATAAAATATCTCAAATGACACACTAATTTACAATTTTTTCAACATGTAGTTATTTAATGTGTTCAATTCAATCCTAATTTTATTTAAAAGACGTCGAATGGCTTTTAACCTAATCAAGCTAAAAATTACTTACTATATTGTCGTGCCATCAAACCATTTAAGTCCAATATTTGACACGGTTGTGCAATTTTTTTTGTTCAGTTGTCGTTGTTTTACGTTTTTAATTCAATGGTCTAAATTTGGTCTAAAAAAGACGTTGATATGAGGTCTTGATTTAGACGTCTAAATTGAGTATAAATCTAAACTACTCTGTAGGTTGGGAAACTGTTTAAAATGTTTTTATTCAACATTTGCCATCATTTATACAACTTACAGTTTTTTTTCCAAGAATATTTAACAATTAATGGATTATGCTATAGTCTAGATTCGGGGTTAAATATAGACCGATTTTAACGGGCTAATTTCGGTCTAACCTTACACGAACGTCTAATAACGTCTTGTGCTCAGATGGAACAAGTAAAGAACAAATACAAATATATAATCCAAACCGGCCATTACGAGATTCTATGCTCCACACTCTTTCATAATAATGGAATTTCATTTAATATTTTGCACCCACAGGAAAAGCGGGTATTACATGACATTTTTTGCATATGTTTTCAGTGTCCCAATGGTGTGCATCAAACTACCAGTAATGAATAATAATGAATAAATGAATGACGTTTTACTGAGTGGGACCGTGAGCATAATTCGGCCGCAAAAAATAAGCTTTTCAGCTACATCAGTACAGCACTAATTTTTTTTTCTCTCGAGGTGAGGCGTTGCTATATCAAAATTAATTCAATTAGTCTAACATTAATAAAACCTCAGTGTATGCAGAGCATCTTGGTGTTGTCGGTGTCCGGCTGCGATGCGTTACATTAGTGATGTACGGCTCTAACAGCTACAATGTAACGGAGTCCAGCAAGGAAAACCTACATCTTTCATATAAAGTGTCATGGCAAATCAAAGGGTTGCACCATCTCTAATATTCTCTCTTCTAAGAACTCCTCTCACGATCTGCCACCGGCATCACAACTTCTAAAAGTGGGCAGGCCATTTTCCAAGGTGCTATTGTCATGGTGCTTCATAGTCGGAGACTCTTATCCAAACTAACCTGTCCAACCAGTTAGCGTTCACATAAGTTACCGAGAAGAACCAATCAGAAGTGAACCAGCGTCATAACAAAAACCCAGGGTTAACCCTAAGTTACCTCATAAAAAAATCCGGCTTCGTCGTACAGGCCCCTGGTCTAGGAAGCATAAATCCTGTCCAGCAGTTGTTCCTTCCCAACAATCACTAAACCAGCTGAATTTAATTAGCACAGCTCCTCTGCAGGTAGATGAGCTCGTTAGTGAAAACACCTGGTTTAAATGTACAGGCAGATCCAAAAACATGGCAGGATTTCTCATTAATCTGACACTATATTTCCCTAATCTAAAGCCCCGTTTCCACCAGCGGGTCTGGGTCAGGTCAAGCCGGATCGGTCCAAGTTTTTTTACGTCTCCACAGAAAAAAACCTGTGACGGGTACCCTTATATCCGACCCAACCCAGCCTGCTTTTTCGGTACCCTTTGGTAGGGGTACTGATCTAACCGATCCGGACCAAAGAGGTGGAGCTAATACAAAGCAATCTGTTGATTTGCTCAAAAATCCGTCACTTCCCACGGACCCAGCATAAAAACAAAGCAGGGGTGACTCCTTTGTTTCTGTCACCTGTGGTGTGGCGTATTGGTTAAAAGGCGATGCACGGGGATGATGTCACAAGATCACATAGCAGTGTTGTCCAGTTAATACTGGACAGCACAGTACATTTTTTTGATGTACTGTTTTGATCCCCGAGGGGAAATTAGTGCTCTGCATTTTACCCGTCTTTGTACAGTTGTACCAGAGAGCAGTGGGCTGCTACTTAAGGCGCCTGGGGAGCAGTTGGTGGGGGCTAAGGACCTTGCTCAGGGGTCCACAGTGGTACACCTGAATGTCGTGTCGGGGACTCGCACCCGGGTCCTCCGCGCCAAAGCCTGCGACACTACCATTCATTTCATTTTCATTTATATAGCACAGATTTCTGCATCCAGCTGGATGCCCAAAGTGCTTTACATAGCAGCACATCAAAAACAAGGCTAAAAACATATAAACATAAAAACACATCACTTAAAAAGAGAAGAATTCATAAAACAATAATAAGAGAGAAAAACCATTAAGAAGGAAAAGCCTGCGCCAAAAGATGGGATCTGAGCATGGTTTTAAAAGACGTAATAGACTGAGTTGACCTGAGTTCGAGGGGGAGTGCATTCCAGAGGCGTGGGGCAGCAACAGAGAACCTGTCTGATGCTGTTGCTTTCTATCAGATGTGTCCTTGTCTTTTTAATTTTTTTTCACCCGCATTTTCTCCTCTGTTTATTGTCTCCTTTCTTTAGCCCCATGCCCCCACCTCGCCAGGTTCAGCTTGTAAATTCAGCTATAGACTAATTAAAAGAAAAAAAAAGAAAAGCATAATAGTTTAAGTATCAAGAAGGGCCTTAAGCCCCTCCATAAAGCTCCATTTGTTCAGCACAACACAGCAGCCAAAACATCATTCTATTTTCTATGATGTTGAACAGCTTTTTAAAGTCTTTAAAAACTGAAAAATTTGCGATATAAAGCTCAGTGAACTTTCTCAACAGGGAAAAATATCACCTTTTACTATAACTTTTATGCTCTTGCCTGATGTCCATTTTCAAGTGTAGGAAAATGAAACTACAGAATTTCTGAGGCGGTTTATTATTAATTCATGACCACTCACTGTAAACTTCGGTCCGGTTTCACTGTAACCGAGTTTGTGCCTCGGAGGAGACTTCAAAGCAGCAAGTGGATGTAAATCTGATTCATCAAGCGAACATATAAGAACTTGTAATCGAAACCTAGCATGGCTCAGGAGATCCAGATTTAATTTCTGCCTCCCCGCGTCAGTTCTGCAAATATGTTTTCAATGAATAATTAAACCCACTCAATCAAGCATGTTTGGTTTAAAAACTCAATTTTGTTTTCATATCATGAGAAGCAGTCTCTTGTTTGAATTTAGGTGGTTGCTTTTCTTTGACATTTGACAGTTTTATGGTGCATGCTGAATGGCTGTGCCTTGTCTGGATGTGTGCGTCATTTCTGATGAGGGACAACAAACAGCATTAAAGAATAAAAACTAAGAAATTCCCAGTGGAGAGCTCCTTCTTCTTTCAGCCGATGATGATGCAGCTGTAAACAAGAAGGCAGATTCTGAGCTAGTGAGTGAAATAAGACCCCAGTGCTGAGACTTCAGAAACATGATATTATTTACAACCATGCTGTATTGCAGACGTGGCAGGCTGTTTCTATCTTGGTGATCTACTGTGTTGGTGGTAAACTTGTATTCTATGAGCCGAGGCTGGAGATCTGACCTGATTTTATCTTTTCAAAGCTTGAAATAATAATATCAGCTCAACTATAATAATGCACATGTTTCAGAAATGTCTGTTACTGGTCGCAGGATTGTTGTAAACGTCTTTGCAGCGTACTTTTCTCTGTAAATTATTGTTTTATAATGTATCATCCTACTCAAACTTTCATATAGAGTTTTAATTTCATATGAAGGAGGACTGCAACTTTTCTTTAATGCTCTGCTTGTATTTGAATTTGTATAAAAACTAAACCATACATGGATGTATTGCAATTTTCTCACATGCCAGTACGTAAGAGTTACTGACATCCAGTGGTAAAGACGGGCATTTGAAAGAAAATATGTTTTCTTTCAAATTACTTCATATTCCAAGCACTGTTGTGAATGTATGGTGGCCGTTAGTGGCCAAAATTCTCCCAGACATAAAGATGTTTTCATCTGTGAGTGGATCCAGTGGTTTCAGGTGTAGCTATGACTGTACTATGAGTAACTACTTTTTATGTCTTTTAAGGCATTACTTATCCCAAACAGTGCTCTAACTCCCATTGAACAAAAGTTCAGAGGGTTCTTACTTCACACACCTTGGCCGTTTCTCAATATGCGTACTTTTGCGGACTTGCATTCTTGTGTACTTTTGAAACGTCATCAGTAGAGGTCCAAGTACTGTTCCAATTCAAAGAACGCATCAAGACAAGTACGCTCCATATTCCCGGATGTGTACTTGCTCCGCCCACTTTTCCGAGTCTGCATTGGAGATGACTTTTGTGGACTTCAGACACCTTTCTATCCCATAAGGCATTGCGGCACAACAATGGTGGAGGAGAAAAGCAATTGCTATAAGTGCTGAAAATACTCATTATTTTACGTAACGTTGGTTTTATATAACTTTTCTACAACAGAGTTGTTTTACTTCAACTTCTTGGTGGTTTGATAAATTTTAAACCGTTATTAAAAGTGACTAGCGGTTTCACAAACGGGCTGAACAGCCAATGGTAGCTAACAGTAAGTAAGACGCTTGAGCTGATTAGCTGTGTTTAACTGCCACATTCGAGCAGGGTTATTGCTACTTATCATTTTAATATTAGATATTTGTTATGACACAACTTCAGCAACGTCTTTGACGTAATCAAGTATGCTTCTGTTCCAAATGTGCAACGAGTGTACTTGCGTCCTTCCGTCCTCAGAAGTCTTTACTTCCAACAAGTCCATACTAGCAAGTACACAAGTTTGTTCTTAGCGAACTTGGTATTGAGAAACGGCCCTTGTTTTGTCCATTCAGGGACACCGAAGTAAAAATGGTGGAACAAATATGGCAGCCTCCATATGTGCACTGCCCAGCAAGTAGATATAAATGACTCGTTCTAAGAAAATAAACACATAACAGATATTGTAATGCAGTGATTACACATCATTTGAAACACAGTTTTGAATTATCACATTTTTCTGCCATTGATCTTTGATTCTTTACAAACTGTACCTTTAATGTAACCTAATTTTCCACATTTTACAGAAATGACAGCATTTCATCTTCTGTACAAGATGAGGGTAAGTCAGTGACAGTAACAGGCACAATGATATTTTAACTTGAACAGCATGAATGTATTACTATGTTATAAAAAAAAAAGGCAGAGAAAATCCAATCCACTTTATTTCTATAGCACATTTAATATAACAGAAACTGTTTCAAATGCTGAATGATAGATAACTAATTCGTCAGAAGGTCTGTCAAACCATAAAATAATAATAAAAACAAAAATAAGGAGTAAGACAAAGGGTAAAATGGATAAAAGACAAAATGTAAAAGGATGAAGAAGACAGAGAACCAGACAACTCGTGTTAAAAGCCAAAGAATAAAAATGGGTCATAAGATGAGACTTAAAACAGTTTGTAAATGGAGGGGCAGAGCGTTCCACAGGCTTTGGTCACCCACAGAGAAAACTTCTGGTCTAAAGCCTTGTCTGAGGGACCACAAGGAAAATGTACTCAGAATGTATACAGGAGAGTAAATTTGGAGGACCTATTCTAATAAGTAATCAGACATTTTTTAAGCTAAGCAACTACATTGCCTGATATACATGTCATTAAGAAGCCCCCCCCCCCCCCTTTTTTTTTTACGATAACAAACTAAACTTGCATTCCGTTAATTCTTTAGATTTGTGTAATTGTGTTTTTGAATAGTCGCAGATAGTGTTGTGACATGGATTCAGCTTGAGATACTGAGATCTCTATAACTAACGTAGGCATCCTTTGTTTTTGGCAAAGGGATGTGATTTCAGCAAACTGCACAGTTTCACTTTATCTATTTATTTATTTATTTTTCATTTATTTTTCACAGTTCATTTAGTTAACTGTATTTACATCTCATCCTTTGAGTTTGGCTCCAACAAACCACAATGAGCAGTGCTTTGTTTCCTTATTGCACACCCATATCTGTGCACCTAAAGATATCAAGATGCAGGAATTGTACAAAAATGGCATGATAACCTCTGTACCTTGAAGTTGTAAAGCTTGTAAAGCTGAAAGAACATTTCTACATCCCAAGTGACAGAAATTAGCCTTTCATGCTCTTGTACAGAAGTACATTCATAGGAAACAGCCACCACACCAACAATTTAGACTTACCGTTTACCTAACATACATGTTTTAGGCCACTGTTTCTCAAATCGGGGTACACATAGGCTACCCCTGTGGGTACTTCAAGGCATTCCAGGGGGTATGTGAACATTTTCAATATCTATATTTTTTTTATAAACTCAATAATATCCCTAATAAAATTTATCAAAATTTATCAAATAGAGTTCAATAAATGTAAGAACTGAACTGAGTTTGAATTCAGTGTCACACTATTTCATTAAAAACCTATCTCCACATACCAACATGATTTGACCCAACCTATTATAAGCCAAGAGACATCAAACGTCAATCACTGTCACCTCGATAATGCAAACAATGGTTGTGCTGAAACGTAGCAGAAATCTGACTGAAAAGAAAGAAGACTACAGGCCAAAGAAGACAAAATTACTGTTGTTTTGGACGGCTCCAGTTTAATAAACCAGACACAAATGACAAAGTGGAGTATTTTTTTTTCTTTTAAAGCTAGGGTTTGCAATGCTGGAAAAACAGTTCGAGCAAGCTACTTTTAAAAAAAACCACACCACCCGAAACCCAACCTTCAGAGCGCAGCTGTGTGCACCGATGTTTAATGAGCAGGTTAACAATAACAGCCGAGTGGATAGCTCGTTAGCTTGATAGTAAACAGCTGACAAACCATGTTTCTAAAAGCTTTAATCCACTCACCTCCAACTCCTTTTGCGGTTTAAAAAGATCACACTGAAAACGCCTACACTTCCAAGACTTAATCCTTATCTGTTGTTTTGTTTTGTTTTTGGTGCAGCAGCAGTTAGCAGTCCGTTAGCTACATTTGTTTACAGTGAGCGGTGCACAGGGGGGTCAAGTGGGGACCAGGTGGGGACAGTGAGAGGGGAGGGACAGAGATGAGACATAAAGGCTTTGATTCAATCTTTCTATACGTTGCGAATGATTAATTCTTTTTGGTGGCAGGGGTTGGTCAGAGTTTTTACAGAACTGCAGCTCTCACAGAGGTCTGACTTTTTTCCTTTCTTTTTATAAATACATAGGCTAATGTATTGACTACTGTCAGGATGGAAGGACCATTTCACTCGGTATAACAAAAAATGTTTCTGAGCAGGATTACCAACTCTGGCTTTAATCTATTCTCCAACCCAAAACTACTTTGTGGTTGATGGGGGAACCAGGCTTTAGATATATTTCACAAGGGGTACTTTGTAGAAAAATGGTTGAGAACTATTGTTTTAGGCTAGGGGAAATGTTTACAATGTTGAACTGGGAAGTTAAATTTACTCTTTTTCAGAAGCTAATTTCAGCAGGAATGTCCCTCAAGTTGTGTGTTCCTGTATAAAATGCTGTGAGCATCTTACAACCTCAAATGGTTGTTCTGCTTATTAGGCGGTGAAATCTATATTATCAGAGATATGAGAGATGTGGTGACATGCAGTCCAAGGACTGTTCAATTCCCTCATATGGAAAAATTGCTATATTGCTTATATGAGCAAAATTTAGTGCAGAGTAACCACATTGCTATTTTGGCTAGCAACACCATAGCTAATTAGCAGACCCTGCTGGTTTTTCCAACATGTATTGGAACATGGTCAACTCAGGTATGACATCATTTCCACTTCTGTCATCCAACTTTGCAGTCCTTGGAGTGGGGGGGAGGGGGGGGGACACTATAAAGTACTGTTTCTCCATCTCTGAGCATGAGATTTATTTGCTTGATCACATGTTCCATTGAATGTATCGTAGATCTGCCTTTGAATAGTTAATTACAATGCTTTACTCTTTAGAGTGTTTAGTAAATTGCAGAATCGTTTGACTTAACAAAGTCTCTGTACTTTCTTAAATTCCACTTGGCTTAAACACAAACCAGTGTTTGGGATTTAGGCCTTCAATACATGGATTAGAACGTACAGACAGAAACGAAAGACAAGCCCCCGTTTCCAGAGTGCCTTTGAGGTGCTGTTTCATGTAAGTAATCTGCCTAGCTTCCCAGACTCGCACCATATTTCATGATGACACTAATAATGCCTAATTATATGATGTTGCAGAATCTTGGTTCGTGTTTAAACATGTAATTTAGGTAGAGTAATGGTGCATAAAATGTATTTTACTTTTAATTACTTTGGCTTTTTCATAAGGAGCTGAAAGAGTGAGGCTTTGCATTTTAATAAAGCCACTCGATCATTGAGGATGCTTGTTGCTGTTGTTGTTTTTCGGCAGATAGTGTTTACTCTGAGCTCTGCCGCCCAGAATTCCCCCCTCCGCTCCTTTCTTGGAGACAGCTCAAAGACCTCCTGCTGGCAGCTCAGCAGAGCAGCTTTATCTGGGTTCTTCTCTCTCCCGTCTTTCCGCGAGCCTCTTCTCTTTGTGTCACCCGAATGTTTCAGCCACAGGCTTCAAGTAACAGTCACAAACTGCATGTCAGGGATGAGACAGCCATTCATTACAACATCACCACCAGCTCTTTCAACAAAGGCTCACTGTTTTATCTCTCATCTCTCCACTTGAATGTAAAGTAATATAAATAATGAGGCAGGAAAGTGTATGTTGTGCTGACAAAAGCTGATGAAATTCACAGCAAAGCAGCTGAGAAAATGTTGAGTTTTTCTCTTAAATTGGATACATCCAGGCTTAATGCTGTGCAGAATATGTACAGTGCCAGAAGTGCACGAAGCTCAATGTCTTAACAGCTTTAAAGTTTTAGATTAACGCCTGTTTAAATCTTTGATGGCTAGAAAACCTGTCTGCATTGTTGCTCCCTGTCTTTGTGGAGGATGCATGGAGGTTTGTGTCATTAGTTATGCATGTCTAGACTTTACTGATGCTAAACCTGCTCTTTAACTGCTTATCCTATAAACAAAAACCCACAAGACCTTTAAAGATTTTATGCAGTAACCACTGTTCCATACAGGTTATGTTTTTATTTATGGTGCGATATCATAATAAATAAAGTAAAATCTTGACAGGCAACCGGAAATTAAGAAGTAGATCTTGTTTTGCGTTCCTGAGAACTTTTGGACCCCCCCCCCCCAGCACATTTATCTAAATAATCACTCATCTTAAAATAAACTATCCCAGCATCTCAGGGAATAAGGGAACTTTGCTACAGCAGATCAAATTCAGATCCAAAATTAACCAAATATGATGGTGACCAAGCATTTTTTCAGCATTAATCATCTTATTTCTTTGTTTTTGTTTTAACTGCAATGACAGTTTGTTATGATGCATGCTTTAATAAATATACAGAATGTGAGAAAGTAGATTGTCAGTTTTTGTAGATCATAAGAGGCTATAAATGAATTTATTTTTTAATCAGAATAAGCTGAACATAAGTTTTACATCAGGACTATACATTTAAGCTTTGTGTTAAATTATGAGACCATCACATGATGGCAAGCATCTGATTTATGTTTATCCCCTAAGAAAGAGACATCTTCTTCTCACAGGCCTGTGGCAGAGTAAAATACTGTCCTCTTACAGAATAAAGCTGGTTTGCTGAGTCATATAAAAAGGAGATGAACATATATCACCAGCCTGTCCTCCCCCTCCCTAAACCTCCATCCCATTCCCTCCAGTGTATTCCCCCAGATTTTTATAAGATGTGATATTGCCCCACAAGAATCAACTCATACACAGTTTTAACATCCCTTTCCCCAGAAGCCTGGAAAAATGAATTTCATTCGTGTAAGCAAAATACTGTCGCTGCAGTAATCTGGTAAAGACTATTAATTTCATTTTGCTCTGGCAGCATCGATCTGTGGAGCTATCTGAGCCCTGTGGTGAGATTGTATTCCTGCAGAGTCCACGCAGGCAGGTATGCAGGAATGATGCAGGGCAAAGCAATGTGTCAGGCTTATTGTCATGCAATGAATCCCCCTGCCCGCCCCAATCCTTCCCTCAGTTCCCTCCTTTGTGAACACATTGAAAATAGATTTAAATGCAATACTTCCTGTCACGGATGCTTTAGTGGTCTATTACAGAACTGAGGTAAAGATTTTAAATATTGACTTCCTGTGTTCTCTCTATAATATATTACTTTAAACCACTTCCAGTGTTGGCTGATTTAGTTTGTGTTTGAATGGAATGGAAGGTTTATATGAGGCCTGTGACTTAAACTTGTATCATGAAACAGTGACGTTCCCCAGTGACTTCTAAATTAGGCTTTCAAATTGGATTGGAAGTGAGAAAGACTTAGACTAATTAGAGAAGTCTTACTGTAGTTCAACAGCTGGATAAGCAGCTCTGTGAGGCTGTAATGAGCACAAGTCAATGAGTGATGGGGCATTTTTGCTTGAAAAACTAGTTGTAAAAAAATGCATCAAGGTATTAATAAGTGTGTCAGTGTGTATCAAAATAGAGTAGACCTCATTTGCAGATGTTAACATAAAAAAAATTTATACTTATACCAAAGATGATTGTCTTAACGGGGTAATGTAATTGTGATATCAAGCTAAGATTTTAAAAAGTGAATTGAAAGAGTTTGAAAAAAGTCAGCTGGACTTTAAAACCGCTATTGAAGATGTTTTAGGCATTTTAGAAAGCAGAGACATTCCATTCCATCCTCCCTGCTACCAAACTCTGGAGGTTGTCTGTGATGATCATGGCTCTGTGGGGGAGAGCGTTGTCATCCTGAAGGATAGTTACATCCCAGCGTCAATTCATGACAATGTTACCACAGTTGATACTTCAACTTTTATCCAGACCTGCTGAGAGAGGAGAAACACAGTTAAGGATGCAATACTGTCACAAGTTTCTACATGGAAAAGCAGAGATGAGTGTGAAAGGAAGAACCCAGTGCATCATGAACATCCCTCAGCAGTCTAAACCTAGGGCAGCTTAAGGGATGGCTAACCATCCCTAACTATAAGACTTATCAAAAAGGAAGGTTTTAATCCTAATCTTAAAGGTAGAGAGGGTGTCTGCCTCCTGAACCTGAATTGGTAACTGGTTCCACAATAGGGGGGCCTGACAGCCAAATGCTCTGCATCCCATTGTACTCTTAGAGACTCTTGGAACCACAAGAAGACCTGCAGTCTGAGAGCGAAGTGCTCTGCTTGGAATATATGGAACTATGAGATCTCTAATATATAATGGAGCTTGGTCATGGAGAGCTTTATAAGTGAGAAGAAGAATTTTAAATTCTATCCTGGATTTAACAGGGAGCCAATGAAGAGAAGCTAGAACTGGAGAAATATGATCTCTCCTGCTGGTTCTAGTCAGAACCCTAGCTGCAGCATTCTGGATCAGCTGGAGACTTTTCAAGGGATATTTGGGGAGACAATAATAAGGAATTGCAGTCGTCCAATCTGGAAGTTACAAAAGCATGGACTAGTTTTTCCAAGAGTACCTAACTGCAGTTACAATGACTGACAAGAGTGCCGCCATACATCCAATCCATACAGGAAGTCTCATGCAGAAGTTAGTTAAATACCGCCAAAAGTAAATATCTGCAACTTGCAAATGGATGTGTATAGTGTAGTCGGGTGGTTAGGGTTAGGAGAAGGGTCAGGGGTAGGGTTAGATTTTAGTAAGTTACATGAAAAAGAAACTTCCGACTGGGACTTCCGGCATGGATTGGATATATGGCGACGTACTGTGACTGCAGTTGGGTCCCTCTCAGTTTTTCTGCATCGTTCTGAGAGGGGATATCCCTAATTTTAGCAATATTACGTAGGTGGAAAAAGGGTATTCTAGAAACCTGTTTTATATGTGAGCCGAAAGAAAAATCCTGGTCAAAAATGACTCCAAGATTCTCTACTGTAGTGCTGGAAGCCAAATTAATGCCATCCAGATCAACTATAAAGCTAGATAATTTAGTCCTGGAATTTTTCAGGTCCAAAGACAACAACCTCGGTCTTGTCTGAATTTAGAAGCAATAAATTCAGAGTCATCCTGGTCTTTATGTCACTAAGACATCTTTTGATCTCATCTAATCTATTCAGGAATATATTTTACCTAAATAGTAGAATGTATTGACAGCATGTGTGTGAAGAGCTCCAAACAATTCCTGCACACAGACATGGATGTCAATGCCTTGTCTCAGTCTGTTTTCAGCCTTAATGCCAACACACAGATGAGACCTGGATTCAGATACTT
This sequence comes from Atherinomorus stipes, assembly GCA_023101725.1. Taxonomy (NCBI): domain Eukaryota; kingdom Metazoa; phylum Chordata; class Actinopteri; order Atheriniformes; family Atherinidae; genus Atherinomorus; species Atherinomorus stipes. The sequence goes on along the minus strand of JALJCO010010650.1, from coordinate 2,819,088 downwards.
GGGTAAATCTTGAAAACTAACTAGGCTGACAATGAATGTTATCAAAGTTTAAAACGGGGCATTTTTCCTTTTTCTAGGACATGATGATCTTCTAACTGCACGACTGCTACATAGAGAATTGGACTGAAATGATGCCAATTCAGTCAAAAGTTAGTTTTAAAAAGTTAAGAGGGATGGATCAAAGCTGAAGATGTTCAAAAGACGACCACTTGTCATCTTAAAAAAGTCAGAAATGGGAATCTGTGATCAGAGACGACATGTCCTCAACAAGAAGTAGCAGTGAGATTTGGGCCCAGAGTGAGAATAAAATCAAAGATGGAGCCGTGATTATAGACTCACAATTTAAAAATTCAGAGACTGTGCTATTCAAATCTCAAGTTGCATGTATGAGCAGGGACCATCTCAAAGAGCAAACCAACACTTAGTTTGATGAAAAAGGACGCATTTTAGGTAACTCACAGATTGCACGGTTATTTTCAAACCTGAGTCCATCAAAAGTCTGATCAATCACCACCAGCAGGAGAGAAACATTTAAAATGTTTTTGCCTCCAACATGGCTCCTGATCTTGAGAAAGCTGATAAACAGCCTGTAATCAGGAGGCTCACTTGGATGTGTTAATCGCAGCATAACCTCGTTTTAGCCAAAACAAGAAAAAAGAGCATCTTATGAGGGAAACCTTTTAAACGAGGACGACGAATCATCAGGAGTTTTCTTTCTGATATCAATCATGTAGCGGAGAGAAGCTGGCACACTCAGAAGATTATATAACAGAATAAACAAGTTAAATAATGTAACAGAAGCTGGTCACTAGCAAGGACATTTTTTTGCAGTCATTATCAGTTATCAAGTGGCCACAAACATTTCTCATCTGTATATTGTTGAACATCTAAACAGAACAGCAGGCATTAATCTGCTATAACATCCTCCTCTCTACAGGTTTAAGCTTTGCACACATTTTAGAGTCTGGTTGGAGGGATTTGCTCTGATTCAGCTACAGGAGCATTAGGCCTGTGGAGCACTGATGTTGGGTGATAAGGTCAGGCTTTTTGTCAGTGTTCCAGCTCATCAGAGAGGCACTACATGGGGTTGAGGTTGAGGCTCTATGTAGGTGATCCTTACAAGAGAACAAAATGGCTAATTTTAACTAATGGTTTCAAACCAGAATCATAACCTTGAAGAAGAAAAAAAAAATAAAACCAACCACCCTGATCACATAAAAGAGGAAAATAAATGCAGGTAGTTAGCATAGGACAGGCCTACTCACTTTGAGAATGAGAATCGCAGTCCTGCAGGTTTTCAATGTGTGCCTGCCCCAACACACTTGACTTTAATTAAATGGATCCAACTGCAAATGAAGTTCTGCTGAAAGACTCATTAGCTTGAGTCAGGTGTGTTGGATCAGGGTCAAAAACCTGCAGAACTGCAGCTCTCAGAGTTGAATTGAGTAGCCCTGGTATAGGCTATGAAGATTCAGGGTTCAAACTTTGTGGCCACCTGGGGTGTTTCTGTTTGGAGTTTGCATAATTTCATTGTCTCTACCAGTGTTTTGCTCCAGGTGTGATGTCTGCGACCCCGGGAATGTAAGGGAAATCCCCCGAGGCTGTAGCGCATGGCTGCACCTCTACGAAATTGTCGGCTAATAAATACAATACTTGAAGGGACATCAGACTGTGAGGAGGCTACTGTCGCCTATAAACAAACATGTTTCACAAATATGTGTTACCCTTGGGAGCAGTTGGAGTCACTCGTAGGTACTCCCACCAATTCTGAAGGAAAAAAAAGCAGTTTCAATTGTGGTGGCTTTCTGGTAGGTCGGGGTGGGCCCCTCTTCCTCCGTCCCTCCACTTGTTTTGTCCACACTGTGATGGTGAGTAGCCGTCTTTCGCTTCACATCCAACTGCATGTCAACCACTTCTTATTTTGGCTTGTGTGCACGTCACACACTCTCCCACGCCCCTCTTCTGTTTGCATGTAATGCTGGAAGACAGCGTGCCACAGAACACATTTTTGCCCGTTTCCATTTTTACCGTTTTCAAGCCTCAAGTTCGTTCTCAGACTACGTTCACACGACGACGATCAGAAGAGAAGATGCAAAAGCAGCATCTTCTCTTCATCTTTTTATCCGCGTTTAGATGAGCGTTGTCACGAAGAAATCTGCATGCATACGAGGACGAAAGAGTGTGTGGAATTCGATTGGATATGCACGCCATGGCCACTCCATAGCCTATGTAGTCCGCGCATTTTGAAGTTGTTTAATTGTTTCTGAAATGAGATGGCCTAGTCCGACATTGTCGTTTTTCCTGTTTGTGTGTGACATCAACGCGCATGTGACGTGAGCAGGGCGTGAGCAGCTCCACAATCATTTTTGTGTTTTGGGGCGTGCAGATGAGAACGCAACAGCGTCGTGTCTACAGGAGTTCCTCTTTGGAATGAGTCTTCAGATTTTGCGTTTTCAACCCAGAATAACACCATTGCTGTGTGAACGAAAGGCACTTCTGATTAAATATTTTGTCATTTTAACCTGCAATCTTCCTCGTGTGAACAGCCCCTCAGTTAAATTCATTATTTTTCTTCACTGCCACAGTCACATTTTGTCTTTCTGACCGTGCAGAGAGGAGACTCCCCGGTGCAGGTACACATGTGCGCTCAATTCCACGTTGATTGGAATGTACAAAGGAGATGGATCTATGCGTATGCATAAATTTATACATCTGAAAATTTTTGTACATTTTCAAGATTTGATCATATAGCAGGATTTCAGTAGGAAGTCCACACAGCTCTTTGTACATAAGGTCACTGGTTTTTGCATTGGCTTCCAGTTGTGTGTAGTTAGCACTGAATTTCAAACATATTTGACTGGCCTGATCCAGGCCTGCCGCAGATCATGTGACTACCAGCTGTCACCTTGGCAACCAAAAAGATGTCATGCCAAATCAAATCCAAATTCTTATGTGAAAATATTTAATTTCCTTACATTGTATCTTATGCCTGCCACACACGAGATCTCAAGTTGGCAGCTGTCAGTTGTCATGTAAAAAAATCCAAATATTGAAGGCAGAGAAGTTTTGAAGATCTTTTTTGTTAGAGACTGAATTGTGTTATAGTGCTTAATTTTTATCCATTTATTTTGCCTTCTTCTTAAGTAAATTACATGCGACATACCAGTATAATCATACCAGTTGGTGGCAGCAATGCACCTTTGATTTTGCAAACCACCATTAAAGGAATGGTTCACCCACAGAATGATTTAACTTTATTTTCCACTTACCCTCATGGTGAGCAAGACTCTAGAGCACTTTTTTAATATCTCAAATGCAGCCGGCGATTGGGAAGGCTTCGCTTTTTCCCCCAACTTTCATATAATGGAGTTCGCCAGGGTCCGAGCTAAAAGGTCCATAAAAGTCCATAAAAACTTGTCAGTATTCCTCCATACTGCTCATCCATTGTAGTACAAGTGCCCTGAGTGGGTAGCATCCAGAATTTACTCGAAATACATACAGACACAGCCTGTATAAATACTCCTTGGCTTCTTTTGCTCATTGTCATATCCTTGTTAATCCTGTCCAGTTTTTTATAGGTTCTCCCTAGCTCTCTTGTCAGTCATTCTGAAAATACTTTTTTTGGCAAGGTAAGTTTATTTGGATAACACATTTTGTGTACACCACAGTTCAAAGTATTTTACATTACATTAATAGCATTACATCTTGGTTCCCATTCTGTTTATCTTGCCAGTTGCAGCACCTTTTTTGTTTCTTTTGATAAAACTTGCTCCAAAGTTGCAGACATTCAGATAATATGCCACAGTCTCACTCTTTCTTAAAGGAGCATAAAAAATTTAAATGTTCAATGAAATATGATCATGGAATGTGTTTATGCGAGGTTAAACCATGAGAAATGCATAATGGGAACTCAATTAGGAGCCAAAATTAGAGTCCCATGCTGACAACGTTTTGACACTTAGGGAACCAAGGAAGCTTTACAGATCATGACATGAATTCTGATGACCATTCCTTGAGTTTGTCTTTCCATCCCCCTTTTTTATGATGAATATTGCAAAATAATGTATGGATTGAACAACTTAAAAAGTGCTGAACAGCCGTGCAGCAAGGACGAGGGCAGATTAATGATTAAAGGAGTCCTTTCAAATCTGGGAGAAGTTTTCTCAGCTGGGATCAGTCATTGTCCAGTGGTATGTTCAAGTGATGGGATACAGGGGCCCAGCTGTGATGTATGTTGTCACAGAGTTAACTTTAACAGCCACATCAAAATCACTGACAGGTAACCCAGCTCATCTTGCTGGAATGGTATTTTCAGATAAGAATGTGGGTATTTGGATTTATGGCAACAGCACTCCTCTATGTAGCAGCTTTAATTCCTTTGCAGAACAACTGCGGGCCCCAAAAACTGCTTAGGAAAGGCTAAAATAACATTAGAAAGAAACCAAATTGTTTACCAGGTCTCCAAACTCCAGATGTCAATGTAATTAATCTGCGGAAAGCAACCCTAGTTAACTAATAAATCAAAGAATGTGTTGCTAATCTCCAAGTACCACCAAGTCTAGGATGCCCTCAAATGTTGTCTGTCTCTGCTTTGATTGGTCAGAATTCTCTTAGTTGCATTACAAGAATCAGGACCTACTCAAATTGATATGGCTGGTGTGATGTAAACTACCAGGTTTTAGATTTTATTTTAAAGTTGAGAAGAAAACAATGGTTGAATGAGCTGTTTTTGGTTACATTTGCGAACCGTGAGCGAGGTGAAGAGTGTAGTTTGAACTGTAAGCCCCGCCCCTAACTGTTTCTCCCAGTGAGAAACGCTCCTGCTCTCGTTTTTCTCTCCTCCCCACTCAACATGCACGAAATAATGTGCACGTTTCATACTCGTGCACAAAGAAACTCTCCAGAGAAAACTTGCATCTTCCAGTGAAATTACTGTTTTGGTTGCAGTAAATGGCTGCGGATCAGCTAAATGACATTTTCTATTATAACCGGTAGTTTACCGTAACTACAGTTATGTAAACAGATGCACAGTTATGACGGTTATATGTTAGAGGCGACATTACAAAATGACAGCCTGATAAAGTTTCTAACCGGCCACTTAGAGAAGCACTGATGTAAAGCTTCGTCGTGTTACGTTGTAAATATCACTATGTATTATATACGGTAGACCAGCAGAGGAAGCGCCAGCACCCGAGGACGTAAATGTTACTGAAAAGAAAGTTATTGAAAAAAATACCTGTCCAGGCGGACTTCGAGTCCATATTCTGTCCGAGGCGTCCAGCTGCTCTCCACCTTCAGTACAATCCACCGAGAACACAAACTTTATTCCTTCTTTGGTCTCTCCTGCGTTTCAAGCCTCTCTCCTTCTCAGTTTTTATGCTTTCAGGCTGTTTTGCTGAGGTATTGCCACTTTCCCTTCGGTAGACGCCATGCAGTTCTGTTTACAAGTCTGTTATCAAGGACGCTCCTTGATAGAAAACGCTGTGAGTGGCTGATTGGAAACCGAAACTTATGTAGAACGAACTGCATTGGCATGAAGAGAGCATCACGCCATCCTTAGAAACCTAAACTAAAAAGGCCTGGATTCATGCTTATCATGCTTATCAATGAGTGATTTATTTTTATGAAATTACCTCTTTTAACACACATTGTACCATGTAGAAAGCATTTCTCTGAAAGAGATTAAAATAAAATCAGGTACAGGGCCTTTAAGTGTTACAGTTTCTTATTTGCTTTTATATTCAGTAGTGACTTTATGTGGTGCACTTTGCTAGAAAAATGGGTTGGATGCCCTTTTTCAAATGAAAATTCTTAATGGCATAGATTGCTTTGTGTTGGAAGATTTGACAGCAGATTTGTTGGCTGCACATCCATGATGAAAGTTCCCCATTCCACCACATCTCTACTGGATTTACAGTAGATCTGGTGCCTGTGGAGACTATTGGAGTACAGTGAACTCATTGTTATGTTTAAAAAAGCAGTTGGAGATGAATTGAGATTTGTGACATGGTGTATTATTCTGCTGAAAGTAGCTATAAAGGGATGGTGATGGCCAGTAACAGTTCTTAGGTAGGCAGAATGGACCCAAGCTTTCATGTTGTTTATGGCAGATTGTGACCCTACCACCTAGATGTTGCAGCTGCCATCAAGGCTCATCAGACCAAGCAAAGCTTTCTCACAGCTTCTAATGTCCAATTTTGGGCCTGTGTGAACCGTAGGACACTTGCTGTTCTGAGCTGTCAGGAGGAATAGGACCTGATGTGATCTTCTGGTGCTGTAGCCCATCATCTCCAACCAGTCTGCTCATTCTCCTCTGATCTCTGACATCAAGGCATTTTGGTCCAGACAACTGCTGCTCACTGGATATTTTCTCTTTTTTGACCATTCTCTGTAAACCATAGAGATGGTTGTGCAGGAAAAACCCCAGCAGATCAGCAGTATCTCAAATAATAGGACCAGCCCATCCGGCACCAACAACCACTATCAAAGTCACCTCTCTTCCTCATTCTGATGTTCAGTTTGAACTTTAACAAGTCATCTTGACTGTCTACATAATACCAAATGCACTGTGTTGATGCCATTTGACTAAGTCATTAGCTACTTGTTTTCAAAAGCAACTGAACCTAATAAAATGGCTGTAGTGTGAGTATATAGCGTACATTATTGCAGTTTAAATTTTAAATAAATACATTTATTGCAGTATACAAATTAAAAAGGGTAGATAAATAAATACATTTTAACAAAATTTTGTTACAGTAAGTAGCAAGTACTGCAGAGAGCGATCTGAATGCATTGGGATGCTGCATCTGTGGTCTGGAATCACCTGAGCTGAAAGGGACACATGCAATATCACCAGGTAATTTATGCTAACTGTTGGTAGACATAATAGAAACCTCAGTCAACAGTTCAATAATTAAGGTGAAAATAAAAACAATACTTTAATACTGTAATAACATGCATTTTCAGTCATTTTAACAACAACAAAAAAAAAGATATTTCTTGTATCTTTTTTTTCTTTCTTTATCTGTTTTTATGAGCCGAGCATTCATGGTTCAGTTGGAGCAGGTTCTTATCACAAGGTCTGGAAATCAATCTTTGGCCTCTCCATGTGGCAGGAACTCAATGGTGAGGTGAGCACCATACGTGTGTGAGTGTATGGGGCTGGATGAATGAGAAACATATGAAAAGCACTTTAAAACCTAACCAGGGTTAAAAAGTGCTTTGATAGTACAGACCATTTACTGAGTTTGCAATGACAAAATCTCTTTTTAAAGAAAAATTGAAGCATTGCTTTGCAGTGCAATAAAAACTCTGTCAAATAACAGGTGTCAAGGTGGGCACTGCTTTTAGCAGTCTGCATGGTGGCTGACTGACATATTTTTTCCTCTAGGCTTCCTGTGGCTGTATGCATTCATAAGCCCATATGCCCTACAACAACTATCACACACACTGATGGCCTGCAGCACTGCCCATACATACCAAAATGCTGCCTGTGCACAGAGGAATAACGAAGACACGGCTTGGGATATTGTTGAGTTTGTTCATAGCAGTACACCGAGTTTAACCTTTTTAAAAACAACTGCAACAGTTTGGTACATAACAAGAAAGTAAGTACTGCACAGATGGACTTTGTGATTTCTTTTCATTCTTATTTTTCTTTGACACTGACAACTGAAAATTAATGTTTAACAAAGAAACACATTGTATTTGGCTTAGTAGAGTTGACTATTATAGTTTTCTTAAAACAGCACAGGATCAATCAATATCTGTCAAAATGTTATTACATGTTGACATTGAACATTTCAAATGATTGGAAATGAACAAGTTTTTTGACAGCTTTTCTGATCATGGCTGACTGGAGCTGGAGGCTTGATGATACCAATTAGGGATGGATATCTGACAGATATATGAAGCAACCTTAAACATGAAAACGTCCTCATCATCCCTGCAGCATCTGTGTTTGATTGCTTCTCTTCCACAGGAGTAAATGATCTCACAATGTGAACATTTAAATGATCATCTCTGTACTCTGTACACATCTCTGTGTACTGGTGTGTGCATTCAGACTCCATGCACATTTGCAATTTTGTTTGCCATGTCATTCAGAGTGGTAATAAATCAGCCCTGACCTGGGTTTAATTGCCCCCTGAGTGGTCGTTTTACTGTTTTAAATGCCTCTCAACCCTGGCATGGCAGCACAATAACTTCTTGCAGCAAGCTTTTTGAGAGAATCTGGTAACAAATGCTGCTATTGGTGCTGGAATTGCTTTTGTAAGTCGAACTGAACATCCAGGCATAGCATTATGCCTCTTCACGAATCAATTTCCTAGAAAGGATGTTGCTCGAATTAGGTGTCTTTCTCAGAGTGTCTCTAAGCACTAAAGTGGCCCAATGTTTATTCATTGGCCTTGGATGTTTATCTGGGGGAAAAGAATCGATGAATGAAAGAGAATATGTCCATTTGAAAAAATACACTTTCTTTTCTTGATTTTCTCATCTGGTCAAGCAGATTCAAAGGAATAAAAAAATCTTTAAAACATTTTCTTTTCAACAGCACTCATCATTTACCTCTTATGAAATAGCAGTAACTATCGACTTGCTTCTTCCCAACTGTAGGTTTTTTTTTTTATACACACATCAACAAAACTACATAAGACTAGAATACATTTTTACATTTTAGATTTATCTGAAAATCTTACATGTAGCAAAATCACTGCACACGTTATGTAATTTTTTTTATAGTTTCTGGTACCTCCTTTTCCATTATTCCTCCAAACGCAAACATATTGACCAAAAAGCCCCACCATGCAAGTAGTAAGGCATTGGAAGGCACTGGCTTAGCCTGCCTGAGGCTTGGTTTTCTCTACAGGTTCTAAGCAGAAAACATGGCCATGCTCCGATGGACTGATGGCTACATCAAGTGATGAATATCAATCAGTCAATCAATCAATCTTTATTTAAAATGCACTTTCATAAAAAAGATTTGAAACACAAAGTACTTGAAATTGAAAACAAAAAGAACATCTTGTCTCATTCAAGTCCTCCAGACATAGACCCGTGAGTCACATACATTCACAAACACAAACAAACTTTTCTAGCAGCACTGTCTTAAAGGATAACTTTATTTTTTTTCAACTTTTGCCTTATTCCTAGGAGCATATACGTGCATTTACTCACTGGTAAAATTTTTGCATCACTTTGAGTCCTTCGAAAGATATTACGTTGAGTCGCCCTTCGGTGAACGTCCAGTATCATGGTGGAGACGGGGCAGTCACTATAGAAGGCATTATGTGCAGCAAAACTCCCTGATTTTCGCTAACACTTTAAGGAGAATGAACGAACGAACGAGTACGATTGTCCTGTGAGTCCAGATTTAGCTTTCTGTTAGTTATCAGGGTGTTCTACACACTTTCCGGGGCCACGCATTCATGATGTGCACTTCCGTAGTACAGCTGAGCAGAGCAGCTCGCTACCCAGACAACAACAAAAATTTGCGAAACTCTGAACTCACAGGACAATAGTACTCATTTGTTCGTTCATTCTACTTAAAACATTGATGAAATCAAAGAGTTTTTTTTTACTGCAGATAATGTCTTATATAGTGGCTGCCCCGTCTCCGCCATTTTACTGGGTGTACACCGAAGGGCGACTCAATGTAATATCTTCCCAAGGAGTCAAAGTGATGCTGAAACTTTACCGGTGAGTAAAAAAATGTATATACTCCTAGAAATAAGGTCCAGGTTGGAAAAACTGAAAGTTATCCTTTAACTCTCACCAACCTTTATGAGGGAAACTAAAACACTCAAAGTTTGAAGTTAATTGTCTTGTAACTTCTCAATGGGACTTTCCTGGTTAAATAAAGGGTAAATAAATAAATAAGAATTCAATTAAACATGTTAAGCTGGAATGAAATAATCCTCTAGAAAATGGAATGAGAAAAAAAGACATGGGTTTAGTATTAAAACAAGTTTATTAATAATGCTAAAATTACAAATGTGTTAAATAAGTAATTACTGAATCAACTGGTAAAACCAAAGATTCAAAAAATAAGGACATAGTATCTGTTTATGCCAGTAGAGCATTTCCCACTGCCATCATCATCAGAAATGGGGACTCTGTGGTCACCAATTCATGTGTGAAAGTTATGGGTCAGAGAAAAAAATTGAAAATTAAAGTATCAGGATATTTTGTTAGGCAATTTTCAAATATTTTTTTTATTCAAAAATAGGATTTTTCATGTATATGACTGGTGAAACTTCCCTCGATCACTCCAGCTTCAAAGTTAATGCTTTATAAATATCATAAACATAATAATTTGGAAGGATAACCTATTTTACAGCTTCCACTCTTCACCAAAAAGGAAATGAAAGGCGTCCAGGAAACAAATAATACCAAATCACATGTCATTTCTGTCCAAATCACAGAGATGCCTATTCGCATTGGATTAATATTATTAGAGGACTTTGGAGTTTAGCAAATTATAGTAGCTAATTTGCAGGGGAATTATTACATCATAAATCACAGACACGGCCAATTCGCACAGGATTAAAATCACAAACAATCTCTTTAATTATTACAAATTACATATGGTCCCTATATAATACTAATCCCGTCAGAATAGGGCTTACGTTTATAAACCGCATGGGGGAAAATGACTGCTATTCTCCTGCAAAGAGTGACATGTTTTCTTCTATCAGGTACAGTAACATGACGTAAAATCTGTTTCCGGAAAAACTTAAACAGAAGGCAGAGAACGGCGGACAACTTGGTCTGGTGTTTAAACAAAACAAACAAACAAAACAAAAACAAACTGAAAATCATGAAAAAATCTGTATCAGCGAAGAATTGCAATTTAATTCAAATTGAAACCCAAAATAATCATAAAAGGACACTTTTTCAAGATCTTTTTTTTTTACAATAAGCAAACAAAAGTTTTCCTAATAAGAAAGCACAAAGTGGTGACAGACAGAGAGACAGATGGACGGATGTATGGATGGATAGATCCACAAGGAATATTATTGGTCCTCACAGTGACAGTCAAATAATGTTCTTCATCATGTTCTTCAGAGTAAACATTAAAAGTCCTTGTCAGATGTTTTCTGTCCTCACGCTCCATCAGAGAACAAGTGATAGCGGCTCAAACTGAACTCAGTATTGAGGTCAGATTTTTCCGTGGAAGTGCTGCTGCAGCTTTCTGAAGCCAGACCCCCCGGCACGTATTTTCTCTCTGCCAGCCTCCAGCAGCTAGCAGAGATGAGCTGTCTGAAAAAAGAAGGCCAATGCGGCGCTTCTCGTCTCATCTCCTAATCCGGCATGCCCCCCCCCTTAATACTAACACACCCTCCACCCTTCACCACAGCAACCGCTTCCCCACCCTGCTCAGTGACACTTGGCTTTGGACAGGGCTTCCCATATATTCCATATCCTATTTCACTTTGCACTAATTGGAAACCTGTAGTCCGTCTGTGTTTCGTTCTCTTGCGAATTCATCTATTTTTTCATGTTTTTCTTTGCTCTTCCTCTACTCTCTTTGTTGTCTCCTCATTTCTATCATCTCAGCACAAGAGACAGACAGTAAACCAACCCCCAGTTGTCTGCGTAGTAGAGAAATGAGAGCGTAACCTGTGAAACTGAGCGTGCTCCTTATATTGGTTCATCCGCATGCATGAGAGGCTGAGAGACTGCAGGCTTTAATGGAACAGATGACCTCAGATTTATGTTTCATATATTATTATCACAAAGACAGTTTCACTTTGCCTTTTAGCAAAAGCACAGGCCTGCATACTTCATCTCCATCTTAATTTTATTCTTTTTCCCCTCTTCTTCCTCACATACACAAAGTGTAGAAAGGACAATTTGTCATAAGGGCTTTAGTCTTGGGACTGGTGCACTTAGACTAACAGCAATTACCTGATGTGCAGCAGAGGCCATGTGGAGAGTTCTGAGGAAATTGATCAAAATGCAGTACACCCAGTGGGCGTGTAATGAACTGTACTGCATTTCACATCAGTGTCTGGAACACTGTATTAGTCATGGTCAATAAAGGACTAATCTAAGTCTTTGTGTATATTTAGTAACTGGTATTCCAAAAGGCTTTCATTTTTTCCCCATTTATTTTATTTCTTTTGGGGGTTTTTTGTGTGTAATTAGCAGAAATTCAATAGAATTTATTCAGATATTTTTTTCCTGTGTGTTAAACCTTAAAATAAACTCATAAGCAGAGGTGGACATCCCTGTTTCAGAAAGTAACAATACTGTCCTTCAGTTATTCCCACCATTCATTAAACCAGCTGAATCTAATTAGCACAGCTCCTCTGTCAGATAAATAAGCTCGTTAGTTAAAACACCTGCTTTAAATATACAAGTAGATCCAAAACATGGTAGGATTTTTAATTTCTGTCACCTGGATTGTCCACTTCTGCATATAAGTGTAAATAGAATTGAAAGATAAAAGAAAGTAGTGGTTTAATCTTTGACTTATAATAATTCTAATATTGTGTCAAGTAACTTGAGCTTTTTGAGAATGATCATTATTGATCATCTGCTGTAATATCTAATCTAATAGTTCAATTAAAATGATACTGGAAATTTGAGATTAACTATTGGAAATTATTGGTATTGTGTCCTTTAGTTAATAAGTACAGGGACTGTCCATATTGCTACTGAGCTGAGCCACATTATTCCCCTGGCATGACTAATTTTCCCCTCTGTGAAACCCCCCCCCCCTGCTGTGTGGGTTTAATATCATCATGTGCCACCATAAAAATCTTATCTTTTTCAGGGACAGTTTTGCTTAATTAAACAAGACTTTATAAAAGCTTATAAATAACCTGCAAAACCATTAAATGATTATATATCATAAACAGAAATATGTTTTATTGACCCTGAAAATGTGGCTTTCAGCAGTGTAGGTCAATTGAGCTGTTTCTCAACACATTTAGCAGGATGGTAAAAGTGGTTGTCATTTTCTTCATGAAGCTACTTATGGAACTATTGATCAAATATATCTGTTTATTGTGTGTATATCTATCTATCAGTATCTGTCTGTCTATCTATCTAGTCCTCAAAATTATTCATACCTTACAATAAAGACAAGGCTAAATTCACAATATAAATTCAAACGACAAGAAATTAAAGAAACTAATAATAAACACAATTTTGCAAAATTAGAGTTTAGTGATACAAAATGTTGCTTTTGAATTGTGGTTGAAAATATACGAATAAAAAAAAAAATTACAAAGATGTAATTTTACAGAAAACACCTGATTGCAGCGATTGCCTCAAAGTGATGCTCAACAAAATTTTAGCTTCAGAGCCCCACTGTGTTTCTTTACTTGTTGCTTTCCATGTTGGCAGATACAAGATAATTAGGACTAGCACCCTAAGCAATGATAGCAAAACACACAAAACGCCCATCGGATTAGTCTATAGTCATTGGAAATTCTAATGCAAGCATGATTGCATTATTTTCGTATGTATGCAACACAAGTTAAATCACTGTCATATCACTCCACTAAAGGTGTCACCATAGCAACACGCAAACCAGCTTGTTCAGATCAGCTGGCTTTTTTTCCCTCTTGACTGCAGTTGGTTAGCATAAAACAAATAGATCGAGGTCAGCATAAAATAGTTCCTGTACTTAAACATAATTAGTTAGTTTAGTAAAATAAACATTTGTTATGTTTCCTCTGTGGGACCACGGTATAAGTGGATTAACCCTTTGAGCCCTGCACCTATTTTCAGCTCTCTGCTTGAAAATTGCATAATGAAATGAGTAAAAGACCTTGTGATGGCTGCAATCACAAGGTCTAAGTAAATACATTTGGAGTCCTGGTAAAGGGAACATTTGTGAGATTTGTTAAGATTTCAGTATAAGTTACTGATGAAGACAAAAACGGCACATTGCACAAATGTAAAAAGTTTCAGGCTTGCCTATAAAAAAAAACAGAAAAAAACACTTCCAGGATGAAGATGAGCATCTCTAGAATTATGTGGCTGTAGCTCTAAACCTCTATCAGGTCACATGTGGACATTTTCTCAGCAAAGCCAACTCTGATAATGAATGAAATTAAAAATACTTTATTAATCCCACAAGGGAAATTCAATAATGTGAAGCAGAACAAATTTAGAGAAGTTTTAGTTTAGGCCAGATCTCTGAAACAGCCATTTGTGGCAATATATGTCCCCAATTGGGGGACCTCAGGTTTTAAAAGGTTAAATAAGGAGCTGTGCCGCACATTGTGGTGTTCTAGACTCTGCGTTGTGCATTAAAATGCAGAGCTCCTCCTTGCTGTTTAATCCTTTCAAGTAAAGTGATTGCATTTTGATATTTGAAGACACTATTTCTCTGTGAGACTGCTATTACAGTAGATGCATCAGTCACTTAAAGGTTGAATATGGAACATTTTTATCAAAAGTTATATTTTAAAAAAAATAATAACTCCACAGATCGTTTGGAGGTGTACAGAATGAAAGTACAACATGTCCTAGAAAAATTATATTTAGCCAAAAAATAATTATAAAATAGATTTTTACTGGTTCGATAATGGCATTATATTTACATCTATAAGCCAATACACGCCGCCATTGCGGGTTGCCAAATATGATCTCTGTGTGACAACAATATGTCAGGCACAGTTGGGCTGGCACAGGGGGAAACAGTGATGACGACGAGTGAAGCAGCTGCTTCAGAGCCCTGGAGATATTGTTATCTGTTTCTGAGGAGGAGGGACCTGAGAAGAGCAAAACCTAAAGTAAATTTAGGTGAAGACTTCACTAAATGGACCCACATAAACGTTTTCCACGGCTTCAAAACACGGAAATGGTGACTTTTCTCCTTGATCGGTAAGCTAACTTGTTTGCTAACATGGCTAACGTTAGCTGTCTGTTATAAACTCCTCTGTGTTACTTGTTGGACATGCTGCAGACTGTTGGTCACTTGCGTATCGGCAGCGAGCCTGGCATCCCAGCTCGCTGCCTGGAGTTGTTTTTCTGCCGTTGCAACTACAACCTAGACACACGTGATGTCGCTGTTCTGTCCATATTCCATATTCAACCTTAAATATTATCAACCTTGAGAAACCTTTACTATATTTTTAGAGAAACCTTTTGTGTTACAGTATATACGGTAATTAGTGAGAATGCCATTACCGTTCCTCAAATCCATGCATTAGATTTACAGGATGTTTTTAAGATGCATTTCCTCATTGTGAAATTCAATTTTTAGATTACCTGGTGGGTTTTTCTGTATCTGCCAACATGAAAAGCAACAAGTAAACAAGCATGATGGGGCTCAGAGGCTAAAATTTTGTTGAGCATCACTTTGAGGCAATCATTGCAATTTCTGTAATATTAAAAAAAAAAAAAAAAAAAAAAAAAAACCTCTACACCTCTTAACAAGTATTTCGGTCCATTGTTCAAGGAAAATGTGTTCTAATATGTCTGGGACATTATTATTATTATTATTATTATTATTATTATTATTATTATTATTATTATTATTATTATTATTATTATTATTATTGTTATCATTTCCAACCACAATTCAAAAGCAACATTTTATATCACTAAAGCATATATTTATTTGTTATTAGTTTCTTTAGTTTCTTGTTGTTTGAATTACTATTGTGAATTTAGCGTTTTCTTTAATTATAAGGTATGAATAATTTTGTGTTGCCATGGAAAAGCAATGGCCTGCATTAATCTGTCAATCTTTGGAATACAACAATTGGTTGAGTTTATATTTGAGATATATTTTGGGTTAGATCTTAAACTATGAAATATTTCACCTATACATACACATCATGTGTTTTAAACATAAAAATCATATCATTAAGGTTAAATATGCCTGTCATTAGTATATGCCATTAAACAATCAAAATACTGGAAATTTAAAAATCACAGCAGGGTGGTTTATATTAATGCCTCCAAGGTGAAAATCACTGTGTGACAGAAGAATGAAGTGATTAAAATGGTGCTAATCCAGTTTTTCCACTCTATTCTCACTTTGTTTTTTATGTGACTTTTTAACGATCCAGTATCATTAAAACATGGCAATGTCTTATTTGCATATTTAATTTATTCCCTAATTTCTTCTTTTAATAAAAATGCTGTGATGTGCTAGTTTTCCTCTTCATCTAAAATGGCTGAATATGCACCCAAGTAGGGGGTAAAAGAAAAAGCGGGGGGCTAATACATTCTCTAATGTTGAGGTCCAAGATGATCTACAGTGCAAATGGAGTACTTTTATAATGGCTGAAGAACTTTTTATTTACATGTTTTTGGACTCCAGAACTGTTGCATACCAATCAGCCATTTAAAACTGCCACAAGTCCACTTTTGCATGATGTGAAACTGTCACATATGATCAAAAATAATAAGATAACAAAGCTTTAAGGTGCCAAATAAATTACAATCCTGTTTTCCTGTGCAAATTGCTCATCATTTTGCAAAGGATGTCACAAAAGTTAACACCACACAACTACAGTATAATGTCCAAGAATATCTAGGGATAGGAGAGTGCCACAATACAGCAAACTGGCACACCGAGCCCCATACTCAAGCTCCATCCAGGTACAAGTATTGTCCAGCAACTTTTCACTTTCCATCTTCAGTATAAGTTGTGATTGGTCGAGTTTAGCATTCGTTTACATGATCAGGCTGATTATTCAATTAACTTGCCATCCATGCACCCTGTTTTTAGTATAACAGGACTGCTGAACCCATCTCAGATGCCACCAGGTAAGAGGCAGCGTACCAGGGCTGGGTGCTGCTAAGAACTTAACAATTCTCTATTTCGATTCTTTGGGGTGCAAATCGATTTCAAGTCTACATTAATTTAAAGGTGCTATAAAAGATGTTTCGGCATTTATAAAAGCAAAGACTGTTAGTGAGTTTTTGAATAATGCGCATGTGCAAGACAAAACCTGCTAGATTCACAGCTCCCTCCTCCGGCCACAGAATAACGTTCACGAGCCAGTCCGGTGTTTAGCAGACAGCAGGTACAGATTCTCCATCATGTCACGAACGCAAGTAAATGGAATGTCGTTGTCTGAACGTCACTAACTGTTAGCAGAATGATGTTAGCTAACTGCTGTAAACATCAGATGAGTGCGCGCAGCTTCCGGGTCGCAGTATTGCACTCGCCAATCAATCACTCTCATTGATCAGTCTCGCCTAAATCACTTGTACTACGGTTGTAAAAGTGATTGATGAGCCAGTAGACAAATGAAAAAGTTAAAGGTAGAGTCCGACGTTTCCCCCCTGAAAATAAATGTTAGACTTGTGTAAGTGAAATCCGTCTCAAACCGCGCCTTTGGGCATTTACTCGCATGCCTTGGTGCGTTTGAATGCAACTCCCTCTCCCTCTGTCTGTAATTTGGTCTTTCGCTGTGTTATGGTCTGGTTGGGACGTCTCTGGGTGGAGATTTCTGTTTATATCGCCAGCTAATGACAGAGCTAAGGACATGACGCTGTATGGGAATAAGCTCATGATTGGACAGACGCCAATCACTCAAACTCTTGAAGGAAAAAGAAAAAGAAAGAAAGAAAAATGGCAGATGCGCCGAAGAAAAGGTAAGAGATTTATACTGTATAGTGCACGGGTTATTATTGGTTTGGCTTTTACCCGCTTCTGAGCTCTGAAGGAGAGACTTGAAGCTGAATAGGCTGAAAGACGAGGCGGCCGTTAGCCTGAGAGGGAGGGGCGCTCAGTTTGAATACTGTTGTTTGCAAACAGAAATGGTGGTGGGGGGGCTTCGGACTCTACCTTTAAGGAATGCACAGATGCGTTGGTGGATGTTTTTCCAGCCCCATTACTTTCACAGCTGATGTATAATAATATTTATATATTTAAAGCTTTTAATTAATCACAGCGTATGGGGTAGTGAACCCAAATTTACCGAATATTGCAAAAATTGTTGAAACATCTTCTATAACGCCTTTAAATCCTCTTATGTCGATTCAGTAAGAGTTAGACATACACAAGTAGAGTTTCTGTTGTCAGTTTTTAGTTATTTTCATGCCCATGTGAACATATGTGGGATCTCAGATTTTTGAGCACCAAAACATGGAAATGGAAAAAGTTGCTATTTTGTTGTTGTATGATCTGATGTGGCCTCTGTCCATACCACCTAAGTAGCACACACATTCAGTTTAGAATTAATGCATGATTTTGGTTAATGGGAGGAAGCAGGGAGAATAAACAAACTCCACACAGGGTGAGGTACAGCATGATAAATGCATAGATGACAGGTCAGTATTGTGCTATATGAACATTGCCTTATGTAGAATATTAGGTTAAAAAAAAGACCATCTCATAATTTCTGCAGCAAAGATAGATTTTACATTTTGTTTTGTTAGACTGTGAGGCTTACAAATGGGAATATGCAGAACAAGCCATTCCTGTTATAAATATAAAATGGCATGTACTTAAATGTCACTGGATGACTAAGATATCAAAGGGGAAAAAAATCTGAACCATATTCTTCCAGGATGCATAGAACAGTGTATGAGGCGCTGAAGGAGAAATCTTCAGAGAATAGTGAAGTGCAAGACAGGAATCTCAAAATATGTACATCATGGTTTTGTGTTTAGGTTTTATCTTGTCTCCAAGTACCAGTATTTTTTGCTTTATATTTTCCAGACAACCCCAAGGGGAAAGCTGGACTGAAAGTTTGAAAACTTGTGCTCTAAAATTCAGCAGCAAGTAACACATGAACCGTAAAACAAAAATCGGCTCTCGTCTTCTTTGTTTACTTTTTTTATTTGACATATCGGCTTAATTGGCATCTTCTGGATTTATACAAACAGAGAAAACATGCAATTACTTGTTTTGGGGTTGTCATGGATATGTGTTGAACAAACTTACTCAGAGTGGAAAACGTACAGTAAGTCATCCGTTTCCTGAGACGAGGCTGATGATTAGCACCTTACATGGGTTTTGTCATAAACCAAAGAAGTGGAACGTTTTGCTTCAGTGCGAGTGAATCGCTGGAAGGAAATATGAATGTACATGTTGGAAGTTTTCATCCTTATTACAGTAATTATCTTAAGAACAAAAATATCTACCTGCAGGTCACAGAAGAGGAAATGTCAGATTGCTAAGATTCATTATCTGTGTAACATCTATGCAAAAATAAATGAAAGATAAATCCCTCTGATTTGGTTCAATATGAACCATAATGCTGTAGCTTAAATAAGATCATTTGCCCTTTTTGCCACTCAAATCAGATTAACTGAATCTGTTGGAAGTATAAATGATAAATTTAATCTTTTTGTAACAGAATTAAATTCACAAGTTATCAAGCGCATCAGGGGAGTCAAACATATTGGGGCTGTTTTAGTTTAAAAAATTTTCTTAAAAGTAATTTGAATTCACTTTGAAACTGAAACTGGAACTCTAGAGAAATGTGATTTAAATTTTACCCACACATGATGATAATGAGGGCTGGACTGCTGCTGACTTGAAAGCTAGATAATTCTCGGTTAAATGGACACATGGTCAAATCCACATGTGTCCAGGATCCTCGGGTACCTGCGGAGGACCAGTGCTGTGTACAGGGGAGGGAAGCCGTGGGATGCTGGATAGAGAGGTGACGACTCTTGGCTGCGCTGAGAGGGAATTCAACGTCTGCTCAACACTAATATTCATAAATGTACACACACACAGCTCCAGCCAGGTTTTCAGGGCTTTTGTGGGACGACGAGGACAGATGGGAGAGGACATGACTGGGGTCTGCAGGGACAGCTGCTGAAGTCTGACCTCCTCGCCGCCTCACACCTGCTACACATCATGTCCGCTACAGCACACAGGATCCTGGGTGAACCCTGCTGCAGGATGCCACACGCTCTGAGAATTAACAAACAATACAACACACACACTTGTTCTTAAATGAAGTGATATCCATCCTCATTGTGACAAATTTAGTTATCCCTTACAGTAAAAATGCCTTTTTTGTGGCTGTAAACACATTTGTTGCATGTCCATTGTTCAGCTCTGAGTATGAAAAATGATTACTGGAATATTATCATAGTACTAATTAAAAACCCAGAATGATTATGAATCCTCCTGAGCTGAGAAATTCAGTTCATTGACTATGCTATTCATCCAGAAAGCCTTTATCTCTGCGTGAATTCGCCACTGAATTATTCAATTTTCTATGCACAAGAAGTCCTCTTTTAGAAGACTTTAAAGGAACCTCTGTCCAGCATTTCATATCTTTGAGTGCCTCAAGCTTCATCATGAAAGAGAAACTGAAATGAAAGGGATGTTTGGTCTTATTACAGACACCAAACATTATGGCTTAGTATTGCACATAGCAAAGATTTCTCACAAGATAACGGATACAGGCAAATATAATTGTTTGGCTGCAGTGTGGATGAGGGCTATCAGTTTTCTCCTCAGTTCTTCCTGCAAGATGGTGAATTTACAGTGATTTTTTATCTATTCTTATGAAGGAATTTAGACAGTTTGCAATGTTCTCTGATACAAATGAGAGCATACTGTGCCTTGTGATGTTTTAAACAGCATTTTTATGCCATATAACACAAAAGGGATTCTTTTATTAGCTAGTTTGGCTCATCCTCAATAGCAGCTAACTGAATTAGCATGATTGTCTGCCAGGCTTTAGAGCCATACGGCATAAAAATAGGAGACTGACATTAAATTGTTTGGAGATTTTGGTGCTCGACCTCCTCAGTTACTTTTTTTTATGAACCAGTAACTTGCAACGAATCTTGTGACTTTTTGGGCAAACGTCTCAAAGAGCAACATTTCTGCCTGCAACAAGAATGCCTCTTTTTCCTGCTCTGCACAGTCATAGCAGCTGTATCTGCAAGATGATTGCACATGTCCTGCATTGTCCTTGTGATGGATAAAGTCTGGACTGAGTGGAAAAGTTTTGAACATTTTTCCCCTCAAACTTTCTCTTTGGGAGATCTATGATACAACCACAATCACAGCACATACTGTATTTGGTCTCAACCTGCTCAGATGGTGGTTTTTGTTTTTTTTTTCTGAGGACACTGTTTATAAAATCAAGAGCTTATATAAACTTATCAGCAGCATCAAAATTTCATGGAGAATATATTTTGATAGAAACTCTTTCTTGGCTGCTTTTCATTTACAATTTCAGTTTCAGACTTGTTTTGCCAAAGAAACAGAGAAGTTCTTGGTGAGAGCAGCTTTGTTGTAAATTCAACCGTACTCCCACTCACTAAGAGCAGAAGAGAAGCGGAAAGGTGGAGCGCACGGGTACAAAGCTAACTGCACATATTGCAAATGCTTATAAAGTCAGTAGGGAACGGATAACTGCTGCATGTTTTATATTCTTAAAGCAAATGAGTTTCTGGATATCATTCTTTTTTAAACATATATGGCCGATTATATCTTATTTCCTCTGTAATCTATACATGAGTCAGTCAGAGGGCAATCATTTCTAAGGAAATCAGGGTGATTTTCTTCCATATCATTTTCAATATTATTTTCATAGTAACACTAATATTTAATCCAGAACTACTAAACAATGTGGATATTCCTTTTTGTCATACCACCAGAGGTAAGTTCTCCATCAAATGCAGTGTTATCATGATAGACAGCTCTCCTTTCTTACCAGCCTTTAAAAGGAAACTGAAACAGCTTCTGTGCTTCGTGGGATAGTGCTATTTTTACTTCTGATATATTGCTTTATTATTAAGTTTTTGGCTTCACTTTTACTTTAATTTATGTTGTTTATGCAATATTATTTGTACTATTCCCTTAGTTAGAATTGATATGTAATTTATTTTCTGAATATGGAAAAGTTCTCAATAAGCTCTTCAAGGGTTTCTTACCCCTGCAGCACTGTTTTTGGCTGTTTAATTTTTACTCATGTTTTCCTCTTGTGAAATACAAGAAATATTTATCTTTTTATATTAAAGTGCAAATAAAAAAATCTTGGAAAATTGTCACAATCATCTACTGTATTGGCTTTGTCAACAGGGCAGCTGAAATGTGAGAGCTTTTTATGCAACGTGAAAAACAAACACATTCTCGTTGACCCTTAAGATACCATATTAAATCTGGTTAATGAATATAATTTCCACCAGCTTCATGAAAGTGTAATAGCTAAAGCACACATGCAATGTTTGAGTGACACAATATGATACAGGAAATCATAATTAGCATTTAAGGATCTTCTGATAAACTTTGACATCGTCTAAATCAAACACTGTATGGTTGGTAATGAGTTATTGGAGAACAGACTCAGATACTGCATTAATGAATCATTAGGTAATTAATAGTTCATGGCTCACAGTAAAATTTACATTTCTTTCATGAATCACTCCTGATTAACTCTGAATCAGCCTCTGAGCAGTGCAAAACGATTAGCTACTCATTAAATTACAAATTACTAAAACATTAATATTTTTGTTTCCCCTTAGGTAAAATGGAGATAGCAGTTGGGACTTAAAATATTCTTTGTGACAATCTAAAAACATTAAAATTTAAAAATCTTGAAAATGAGAACAGCAAGAACACTTCTCTTTGGATTTGCTTTGAATTTACTTTGACTGTGTTTTACTGTGGATTTGACACACTGCTGTCTGTTTCCATACTGACAACTTTCTGCATGTGAGGGCATAAACAAGCATCTCTGTGAAGACGTGGTCTGTCAGTTCCAGTGACTTCAGTCCACATCTGATATGTTGTCATGGTGATGTCGTATTGTTTTCCCTGACCCATGTTCTCTTGGCTTCTGTGATTAAAAATACATCTTGTTTGTTACCAACCGCTGTCTGCCCGACTGCACGTGAACGCAGCATCAGTGTAACGTTCGGTTCCTCCTCACTGCACCACGGTGACTTTTCAAAAACATTACCTCGAACTGAGCCGACAACTCCGGTGTCTCCGGTGAGTGTCTGTGGTTTCCTACTGTCACGCTGCTACTGAACGTAAAAACATGGCGACACGACATGGTAGCCACCACCGAGCCGACCCGTTCCATGTAGATATATATGATACGAACGGCAAATTCAGAGCTTACAGGGGCACTTCAGTTGGTTGATAGGAGTGATTATTGATTAATGGAAAAACACTATTGAACCAAATAATACATTTTTGTGAATAGATAACAGGAGAACTTACACAATATCCCTTTAAAGGTGATAGCTAAAAGTTCAGTTCTTCCCCACCAGGTGGCACACGAAGGGTGAATCCCATTTCACCCCTTAGCCCTTCCCCTCCGTTTTGCGTGTTCATGTGTAGGGGCAGGGGTGTCCCAATACCTGTTAGGACGGTGGGGTAGGGCTATATACCCCTTCAAACGAAGATTTTTCGGGAGCACACTTCAAACGAAGGGGTATGTAAATCGCTGGCAAGATGGCTGCTACTGAGTCCAAAAACATGCACAAATATAAATATTTCTCCATAAATAAAATTTTAAAAGTGTGAAAACCATTGTATAGACTAATTTAATGCTGTTTAAATGTTTTGGTCATTTTTTTTTGCAAAATACTCATGAAAAAAAATTGTGAGTACTACATTGACGCTTCAGTTATATAAACGCTACCAGGCAGAAAACGAGCGGTGTTCTGCAGCCTGATAATTTACAGTGATAGATGATCAATGAACAATTCGGCAGACTGTGAAGTGCGGATTCGTGGGCTGCATACGTCACGGCAGCACACCAAGTCCTGTCCCATTTCAAAAATGTCTGGAGGATCCTCCGAATCCAACCTCCAAACCCGCACTCCGTTTGGCCTGAAACAAAGGATACATCGCATGTATCCTTCGTGGCCTCACCTATCCCAGAATTCATTGCACACAATATTTTGTTAAAAAAAAACTTTATTTACATAAGCAGAATGTACAAACTCTTGTGAGGGGAGTAACAAGGAGTTTTATACAATACTGTACGGTTATATCAAGAACAAATGCACTGAAAGGTTTGAACAATAAACCTACAAAAGGGTTTAAATACAATAAAAGAAAATAAGATATTTAGTGCACAATATACAATAAATTTTAGTTACAAAGCGATGTTAACACAAAGTTAATCATCATGACTGGGCTTAAAGGGAAATATTAAAACAAGAGTATAGGAGACTTTTTTTTAACAGATCTTTTTTTACAGTTCTACTTGACATTTTTTTAAGTGATGAGAAATATTGTAAAAATCATAAAACAGGCAAAGGTAGGTATTTTGTTTCATCCCACAGAAGATGGGAGGGAAGCTGCAGAGCTACGAGTGTAATATTTGGCTATATTTGTGGATTTTTAAGTATTAAACTTAAATGAAGTGTTTACTGGTAAGAAACAACAAATCTCTGTGGAAAATCAAAAAAATATGTGGGCAAGCATAAAAAAAGAAAAAGTTTTTTGCCTCAGAAAATCCACTTTGTCTGATATTCATGGGTTAACAAGGGGTTTGTGGGGTGTCCACATTCAGGTAACGACAGATAAATGAAAAGGAATAAAATGTATTCCATATGAGTTCTTACTCTTTTTTTTTCTAACAACGTAGCTGAAGGAATAAGCGGGAAAAAAGCCGCAACTAGACAGCTGTGGAGTCTGCAGTTTCTAGGCAACGAGAGTGGAGCACTATGGGTAATTCTCGTCTGCTAGGATGTCCCATTTCAGCAGCCTACCGTTTCAGGAGGCTGCTTCGGAGTGTGCGGACTACATAGCACACTCGGTAGCCTACGTAGTCTGCGCACTTCAACATGAGACACACCTAAAGAGGTCTGTTGCCTCTATGGACTACATGCACAGTTCCACAATTTCCTGACCTTCAGAAGGCACCTTTGTTTCCTGTCTGTCATCACTGGAGGAACTGATTAATCCAGGTGTGTCTGACCATTTACTGAGCACAGACACTTGTTAAAATATGGATATTATTAGTGCTGGGTCTTATTTGAAATTTGGCAGAAAAACTTGGGATAGACAGCTAAACTTTCGTTTAGGCTGTTAAAACTAAAATAGGCCACAACAGTCTGCTGTTCAGCAGCAGGTTCTGCTCTGGTGTCGTCTTCACCACCTCCATACAGGAGCAACTTTCACTAGTTTCACCAGGCAAAGACGACATTACTACGTTTGGAAAGGAGGCAACTCCAACTGTTAGGACTCACCTGCATTGCTGTCTGTAAGTCTTGCTGCTCGTGTAATGTTCTGCTTTGTGTGTGAAATTCTGGTAGACAGTAGACAGACTAGCTAACTGCTAACAAGCTAACGGTATAAACTCAAACGCCATCTGATTTTCAACCCCAGTACTTTATATTAAATCTCTGGGATGCGTTGTTATGCAGCATGAATGTTTGTAAACGGCTCCACAATCAGTTGTTTCTTCTTTTTATTTTCCGTGTCTGAGCAGAGGACGGCTGTCACACACAGCGACAGTGTTTACAGCTTACAGTGCTGTGATGCAGCCGTGAGCTGTGAACTGATAAAAGACTGATCGTGGCGGTGATACTGGTATTGTTGCAGTACCAGACAGTCTGTCGACTAAAACACAGGAATAATTTCTGCCACCGTGGTGGTTTAATTTGACATGGTGACCATAGTGAAAGACTAAATAAATCATGTAATCTAAACCTGCATAAGTTATCTGAGAGGGTTTTTTGTCACTCCTACTGTCCTGTTATCATCATTTTCAACTGTTTATATGCATTAATGTTTTGATTTTTGCAACCGAACAAATACCAGGACTCAAACATCATATTTCCCTGACACTTTCACGTCATATCTTGACCTCATCTGCATTAAAAGTCGAGTCTTGCATATAAAACACATGTCTTCTCATGGTTCAATAATGCTTTTCCTGTGTTTTCTTGCCCCCTGGTTGCGCACGCATCCTATCTATGACGTTGCTCGGAAACCCATCTATTCTTTCCTCTAACTACTGCCAAAGAACCCTGACTAGGACATCTACAGTAAGGGTGTCCTGGAGGGGTTGGTACTGGCACATTACCATTGAATCTCTTCAATCCTATGGGTTGTGGGGTGGGGTCTTTGTGGATTACACTCATTTCCCACAGATGGCATTAGATCCTGTTACATTATTTTCAGGAAAGTTTGAAAGCTTAGCACCTCAGCCTCTCTCTCAAGTTCTTTGAGCTCTTCATTTGCAGTTTTTGTGGGGCCTATTGCCCTGGGGGAGGCTGCTACAGGAACAGAATGCTGCTGCCTTAATGAAGGGCATGATTAGTCTTCAAAAGACTGATGGCAAGTGTCAAAGTGACCCCTATATGAATTTCAGGATTCAGGTTTTCCCAGCAGAACATAGCATTTTTACAAAATGAGCCAGGTTTCTAAATCAGTGGTTTCAGTGCTGTGACCAGTTATAAAGTTATTCTTTTAGGTAGAAATTACCATCTGTACATGCTCTTATTGAAGTGGAGCCGGGAAAAAAAATTCAAGTCAAGTCAGTTATTTCCATTTATGTGATAAGACCTATGTAAATGTGACATTTGACTTACCACTTTAACAAAATAGGAAGGAATTTCTCAAAAGGACAAACTGTCAGGAGGTCATGGTATTTCCAGCTCTCAACAGTTTTCTGAGAAATTCAGTTTGCCTTGTACCAGTAGAGAAAAAGCAGTCCACTTTGGAAAGCTGCCTTTCATTAGTGTTCAGGAGATTGTTGTAAACATTAGTTGAAAAGCTAAACTAACGGATGGAGGGCAATGGCAGGTCAGGTTACAGAGGAGAGAGAGGTCAAGTGAGAGAAGGGGTCACGGCTATACCCTAAGTCTTATGTTCATCTTAGATCTAGGGCAAAGAATTAAAGCAGTCCCTGGTAGATAATCCTGAATGATGAAAGAAATTCAGAATAACACGGAACAGCCAGATATATCTGACACAAAGATGATGCAAAGACCAAAATTGATTAACGTCTGGCTTTGTAAAGCCCACATCGCTTTGCTTCTGTCATCATTTTTCACTTCTATTCTCCAGTAAAGTATTTCTTTCCCACAGTTCACAGGTTATTGCTCCAGGCCTAAGAGGATGACTGTGTGAACTTGTTTGCTATAATGATGTCAAAAGTATTACCATGTTTCCATTACCTTACACATGCTGCAGAGGAAGGCAGATCTTTCCTCAGCAGTGCAGGATTAAGCTGAGCAGGTAAGCTGAAAGGAAGCCACAGTGTACTATAAATAATAGAAAAGTTGAAGAGGTTATTTCTATAACATGAGGTCCATTACAAATAATTTGGAATTTGGTCCTTGGCCTTAAATTCTTTTAAAGCTTACTGAATGGAGGTGGAGAACTTCTTTATTTATTTATTCATATATTTATTTATTTATATATATATATAACATATAAACACATAAAAAAAAGGGAGAAAATGGAGGCATAGGAAGTACAGGAACATGTTTAAAATCAATATACTGTCAGCAAGCAAGCAAGTTTATTGCACATTTCATGTACAATGACAATTCATAGGGCTTTACATAAAACATTAAAAGCATTACATGTGGGGAAAAGTAAAGCATCTAAAAGCCACAGAAACAAAATCATACTGATCATAACGAAGTTATATAAAATGATGAAATCAAATCATTAAAAAAAAACTGTTTAGGTGAGTTGAATTACGGTGCAGATTTCATAGGTGCCATTGCTTAATGACTTCATCATAGTATGTACCATAAGGAAGATAATTTCATGTTTTTCGGACTGTGAACACCTTTTTTAGTACATAAGCCAAGGAAATTCATTGTATATTTGTATTAAGAAGGGGAGTATTTGTCATCAGCTGTTCATTCAAAGGCTACAGTATGGTATTTGAGACAAAGCCACAAATCGATTGTTAAGAGGTGTAGTTGCAGGTAGCCTCCTGCACAGCCACACCTCACCTGTGGGCCTGAAAGGATAAACAGCTCTGCGTGTGGATTGCACAGGAAAACACAAGTCCGAAAATTCACCACAAATAACCTCTACAGTCTTACAATCTACCAGTAGGAGTCAGTTTTCCCCAACGTATATGTGTTTGGAAGTTGTGGTGAGTTGAACGATGTAATTTTGACTTAACGTGCTGATGATATGATTTTGACATTTTTTGCCATGTTTTGTAGACAAAAACGTTCTTCATGATGATCTATGTAACAGAAACAGGCGCACCCACATAAATGAGTAATTAGAAAACATCTGACTAGACTGTTCACCGAAACTGGATGTGACGTTCCTGCAGGAAGCTTTCCACCGCTGTCAGTATGGATTTTAATGTGTTTACTGCAGTTTTTAAGTTACTTTCCCAGTTTTGCAGATGGACAGTAATGGCTCAGCCTTCTGTTGTATTGCAAGTTAATGTTTAAAAGCTCATAAGGATAGCGTTATTTTATTTAAGTTTCCTACAGATCTTAATGCATTTGAAGAGGGAAAAACAGGTTCCAGTTATTCAGTGGGAGCCTCCTGCACATCTCTGCCAGTGAAATTCTCCTGTCTGCAAACACTGTTTACTGGACGTGATGAGGGTTTTAACACATGGGAACTGCAGTCATGTCTGCTGGAATATTCTTCCTCCACCAGTAATTATTATACATTTCTGCCTCTCCACTGTCACTCCTGACTCTACCTTGTACCAGTGCTGGTCTTGACCTGCTCGGTGCAAATCTAAGTTGTGGGTCCACTTGATGCTGTGGGGGTCTTGCAGACTGGAGCTGTAGCGAGTGGACTGACTGTGAGCTGGGAGGACCTGGAGCTGTAGGAAGATGACTTACAGTTCTAAAGACCAGTTCTAACCTGTAAGGTCTGATGTCCCCATATTCTTCATCACACTCTTCTGACCTGGGCGATGATCCCACCACACAAGTCAGTTCTAATCTAGCTGTTCTGGAGCATCTTTCATGTTTTCCATCGCTTTGATTATACATGTTAATCAATGAGCCGACGCGTTCTGCTTCTACCCATGACATTGTGTCATATAGAGGCTAAGTGCTAACTGCTAGCAAGCTGGGCCTTTTAAACATTGGATATTTACGTAAATATGAGTCTGACTTCTAACGGCACACAACTACTTATTTTGTTTTGTTGTAAAAAACATTATTTGAAATTAAGTTTGTGTCATCAGTACTTGTGATGCTTAAGAGATGCATAATTTTTTTTTTTTTTTAAGTTAAAGCCACTATACACTACTCACAAAAAGTTAGGGATATTTGGTTTTTTTGTATGATGTCAGAATGAACCTAAAATCCACTGCGACCTGTCCAAGTGAACTGAATTAGACTTTTTCTAAACTTTTACATGCACATGTACATTGTTCAATGGTTAAATATGAACATTTAATATTTTCCTGAAATTATAACCGAAAGTCGAATATCCCTAACTTTTTGTGAGTAGTGTATTTTAGTTGGATTAGATTTCTTTGATAATTCGAAATGTGATTTATTTTATTGTGGTTACTTTAAACTAAATTATAGCAGCAACTCATGTTTACAGTATGTCTGATAAATGTAAAGCTTAAAAATGATCATATTTTGGTTGTTTTACTAATTTCCAATCCACTTTATTTATAAAGCACATTTCAGTCAGAACATGTCTCCAAAGTGCTGCACATACAAAATACCCAGCAATAAAAATGAAATTAAAAAAAAAATTAGCTGCTGTCATCGTGATTAGTTCTGAAATTTGTTCATGTTTATCATTGTAGAGACTTTACAGATTAATTTATGTATTGTTTGATTTTAATACAACAGGCCATTTTTCAACTTACATTATTCATGCTTACTACTTTTTTACTACTGTGGAAGATCCTGTGATGGCGAGCTGAGCCCAGCTAGACTGCTGACAATTGTGGAAAGACATTAGCCATCACTTACTGTAATGACCTACATTTCTTTCATTCATTGAACTCGTGGTCAGAACTCTTATACAGTGTTATTAGCTATATAGACTAAAGACTAAACGACAAATGGCACCTTTCCATCATAAGATGCTTAAGATTCAGTTTTTTTGTTCTGTTTTCCATTCCAGGTAGTACCCTTTAACTGCATAACTGATATTTACGCTATATTGTGATCTTTTGTTGCTTGTTTTGAATAGTACCTGTTGTGGTCTGCAGATTGCAGCTATCAACCAAAATAACATCGATATATCCACATGTAATCAATATGAAATCCATTTGCTGAATCGGCTCACTGGCTGCAACCGCAGTAAAGGAACCTCTAATTCCTCTTATGAAGCACTTTTGCCGCCCTTCGTAAAAGGTTGTGTGGTAAAATGGCTTTGAAATAATAAGCAAAAATCACATCTTTTTTAGAATAATGAGGATCCAATATTTCTGCATTGCATGTGAGCTGTTAAAGTTCAGTGTTACGAGAGCGTGAAATACTTTGTGATCACTAGAAACACAAACTGCTATGCCAAGATAATGAAATAATCATTGTTTTCCTGTGAAAACAAAGCTCAAAAAGAATTATATCCACAGCCTCTGTAGCTTGAACATCATCATGCACTTCCTATTTGTAGAATCCCATTAGCATCAAAGCTGTTATCTTTAAATGAATTCAGTGTGCATGTTGGTGTGTATTGCGTTTTTCCTTTTTGTTACCATCTCTTTGCATCTTTTATGAGGAGTCTTTGCTTTGCCGTGGCGTCCAAATGATTTCCCCAGCAGACTGAGGCTCTGGTAGTTAGCATTGCCAGCTGCCCTGAGGCGAGTTTAACCTGAGTAGACGGCTGCACCTGTACAACATTAAGCTGGGATTTTTGTGCTGAAGCTCACTAAATCTCTGTCCACTCAACAGGTATTAAACTCCAAACAATGAAGCTCCAGGCTGGGTGCTGTGCACATCTCCTTGGCCCTGCTGACAAGCCTTTGCTTCCCAGTCCTGCCTGGCAGTGCCGTCTGTCAGCCTGCAGATTATTCCCAGAGCGGGTTGTAAGAAGCTGCACATTCATCATACATCAATTAAACATGTTTTTGAATTGCCTTCCCCCTCACTTATAAACGTAAACATTAATTGTGTGAACTTAGCAGCATGTTTAGGTGACCCAGGCATGGCGTGCTCATGAATGTTTGAGCTAAATGTACTCGCAGCGAATGATGTATATTGTGTGCTGAATGGTTTTGATTAAGAAACAGTCTGTTACTCATATTGCAGGGTTCATGCAAACATCCTGTCATATATCAAACAACCTTCAGAATCTGTTTGGCCCGTCACCACTGTCCAAATCATGCTCTCATCTTGCTTATCTGGAAACATATCTGTGATTTACTACAGTGTCTAAATTATAGGCTCATATGTTTATTGTTAAATCCACAAGCTGGAATTGAATATTTTGTATCACTTTCTTTGCCTGAGGCACTCTCAGTATGTGCTGCAGTTAAATTAGATAGATTACCTTGATTCTAAAGCCTTCAGAGTTACTTATGTCACAGTGAAAACTTCTAGAAAACTAATCACCAATCCACAAAATGTTACAGATAACTTTTTATGCTACACATTACTGATGTTTACCCTTCCTGTCATCAGAGGAGAGACGTTGTTTAGCCATTGGGACGCAGGTTTGCAGAAAGTGATTGATGGTGTGTGGTTGGTCACGATGAAAGCAGGTCAAAGCCAGAAGGGTTACATTCCTTTGCTTCATCTGTGGATCTTTATCGCTAATCACCTTTCTTTGCTTTAAGTCCACTCACAAACAAACAGGTGTTACTTAACGTGTCATGCTGATTCTAACAAATATATGAAGATTAAAATCATGATAGTAAAAACTATTTATATACACAGTGGAACAGTACACATATGATTTGTTGTAAAGGGGAGACAGTCTTCAGTTGAAGGGGGTGTAATATTTTTATTAGAGGATGATTTGAAACAACAAAATAAAAGGAGATAAAACAGATTGATTGAAGACCACCCTGTCTCCTGTGGAAACTTTTCAGACACTAGCTCTGTTTTATTCAAGAGTTCAGCAATCTGTACAAACATATTAGTTCCCATGTGTTTGAACACAACCTCCCAAAGATGAAATGGGAACAGGGCAAAATGCCCATTCCCATGCGCTTCACATTTTTATTAACTGTCACTGCACTCACTGACTGCAGCTCATTACAGCCCACAGTGGAGTGAAAAGGTTTGGCGAGACGGCCAGCAACACTACCTCCCATGCGGCTTTTCTTAGGGGTATTTCCTTTACCATAGTGGAGACTTTGTAATCTGAGCCCAGCAGGTATGTTGATGGAGCTGACATGAATGTGTATGTGTGTATCTCATGCAAGGGTGTGTCTGCATAGCAAGGCATTGAGAAGGAATAGGAGGCTGAACAAAGGAGAGAAGGCCTAGATCCACACATGGATTTTGCTGAGATTATATTCATAATCAGAAGCAACACCTGGTATGTTAAAAGTGTCCAAATGTGCAACAATTAGTAGGTACAAAAAAGATTTACGGCAGGGATGCCCATGTCCAGTTCTTGAGAGCTTCTATCCTGCTACTTTTATCCCTTCTCCAACACCTGAATCAAATAAATGTCTCGTTACCAGGCCCCTGCAAAACTGAATGACGTGCATGAGGGGATTCAGCCATTTGATTCAGGTGTGTTGGACAAAGTATGCTCTAAAAGTTGTAGGATAGTACTGTAGCTCACGAGGACTCGACTTGGACACTTCTGATTTACATTTTTAAATAGTGTCAAGAGCCCAAGTTCCTCCATGATGACTGATGTATTTAACAAAAGTATCTGAGCAGTATATTCCAAGTTGCATTTGTAATGTAATCTGTCAAATGAAATGAATTATATTGTCTTCTTTTACTTTTATTAAAGACCCACAACGTAACTTTTGCCTCTTAAAAACATGCACTTCTGACTCGTTTTGATGGCTCACCAACATTCATTATGTGCATTTTCGAGCCGTCTCGGGGCTCAGAAACCATACTACATAACTTTTCTATCCAGGACACGGCCGTGATGTTGCAGCCAACTATTGGTTGCGCACCACGTCACGTACTAGCAAATGGATATGAACACAGCGGGTGTTTTGAACGCACACCATGACAGATTTGGCAAAGAAATGTAGGGAAACATTACCGGAAGAAGGGCGGAAAAGAAAGAGAGGAAGGGACAGAACAAGAGTCAAGATAAGACAGTACAGGTACAATGCAAGATGGATGCTAGTTTAGCCATCGATAGGGGCGCTGAGAAAATTGCTAAAAGTTGTGTTGTGGGTCTGTATATAATGTAACATCACTTTTAATCATCGTGTAGGAAATGCTTTAAATTGGGCAAAATACCTGAAAGTCATTAAAAGTAGAGATTTTAAAAAGTTGAAAACCCACAGGAGAAAAAAATGCCGATTACTGTCAACCCCCCTCCCCCAACATAACTTGAGCTACGAATGAAAGAATGACATAAAGAAAAAACAAGTAAGCAGATTAAATGGAGTAAAAAAAAACTTTGTAAAAGCGACCAATCGCTTCTTTATTTGATAAACTCAAAGTTTCCAATTTTTCATTCACTCGTAATGACAAGAAAAGAGCGGGCCAATATGTGCCATTGAGATTAGCATATGTGTAATTTCATTTTTACTGCTGCTCTCTGGTAACTGGTCATGATAAGACCTTTTAGGCCTGCAGTTGCAGTTGGATCAGGTCTTAGGCTAAACATATGAGGATGGTATTCATTTTACCAACATGCAAGCAACCTTGAAGATGCAAAATATTTCAAAAGCAATCTTTCACATTTTCCAAAGTTAGTACGTTTGAGTCATCCTTTTAGTAGCATTTACAGCTGCTTGTCTCTAAGGGTTTGTCTCTATGAGCACATCATGCCACTGGGAATTTTGCCCATTCTTCAAAGCAAAACTGCTCCAGCTCTTTCATGTAAGAGGTTCATCTGGTTTACAGCAATCTAAGTCATCGTGCCATGGATTCTTAAATTGATTGAGATTTGGCCTTTGACCAGGCCATTCCAACACATTTCATCATTCCATTAAACTGCATGTGTGCTGCTTTAAAAGTATAGTTTTTTCATTTGTCTGAAGACGGAAGCAGGTTTACTTCAAGGATTTCCCTGTCTGTCGCCGTCCTTCATTCCCTCAATTCTGATGATTTTCTAAGTTCCTGCTGATGAAAAAACATCCCCCACAGCATGATGTTGCCACCACCATGGTTCTCCCAGGGTTGGTGTTGGGTTTGCGCCAGATATAAATAACACTTTTTTTTTTTTTTGGTGGCGTCAAGTTCAATTTTAGTTTCTCTTGACCAAAGGACCTTTTTCCATGACTGGGAAATCTCCCACAAGCCTTTTGATGAGTTCTAATCAAACTGTAGATGCATATGGCTTATAGTGGTGCTATGGACAGATATACCAGTCCCTGCTCCTTCATTACATTTAGTCTTTCTTGCCTTTCTCATCTGGCCCCTTTGCCTGTTCTGATTTTTGGTTGGCAGTTTTCTCAAGGCAGATTTGTTGTGATGCTGCATTCCAGGGGTGTCCAAAGTTGGTCCTCGAGGGCTGCTGTCCTGCAGGTTTTCTCAGATTAAATGAATCTAACAGCCAATGACGTTCCGCACAATGACTCATTAATTTGAGTCAGGTGTGTTAGAGCAGGGAGGGACAGAAAAGCTGCGGTATTGTGGCCCTCGAGGACTAGAGCTGGGGGTTGGTTGGTTTTTTCTTTTCTTTGCCTTTTTTCCTTTCCGCGGTGTTGAGTTTTGATGAGTTTTTAGAGTATGATATTGCTGTTTACTCTCTTTTTTATAGTTATTCTTCTTTTTCTTCCTTCCCTTTATTGATCTATCTATTACCTCTCGGCACCACCCCCTCCCTATCTTCTATTTTTTGGTTTATATTTTTAATTTTTATTTTAATAACTCCTCAAAATAGATTATTTATTTTATTATTATTTTTTTTTTTTTTTTGCTCTGTTCTCTCTAATTCTTATTTTTTTTTTTTTTTTTTTTTTTTTTTTTTTTCTTCACTTTCTCATACTAACGAAATAATAATATTTTTCTTTTTTTCCTTTTCCCTTCGGTTAAATAATATACAAATTTCCTTTATTTATTAAAGAATGTTGGAATGTCTCTTGTCTTTGGTTAAATTTTTTTTTTATTTTTTTTTTTTTTTTCTTCTTATTCTTTTTCTCTGGTTTTTCTATTTTAATTTTGAAATTTTTTTTTTTATTGTTTTTCATTTACTTGCTTCCTTCTTTTACTGCCATCCTTCCTTCCTTTTTTTTTTCCCGCGGCTTTGTTACATAATTTATTGGGGAATTAATTTTTTTTTTTTAATATTTTTTTTTTTTTTTTTTGAAAAATAATTCCCATTTCCATATTTTTTTTAATTATTATCTCTTCTCCCCCCTTATTAAATTTTTTCCCTCTCTTTTTCTCCTTTTCTCCTTTTGTTAAGATGCTTCAACCCTTGGAAAACCCTGGGTTGAATTACCAGTTGATAACCAGCTTTATATTCCCTTTATTAAAACCCAAATTTCTAGTTATTTAACCCAAGATATAAGAGAAATCCCCCGGATTTTTTTTCCGGCTTCTTTTTAAGCCCCCTGGACACCCCTCCTATATTCTATTCATTCAGCGATTTTTAATGGTGCTCTGTGGGATATTAAAGAAGTTTTGAATATTCTAATAAAACCCTGATTTTTGTGTGTGTGTGTGTGTGTGTGTGTGTGTTTGTGTTTTTAGGGGGGGGGTTCTATATCTTTATCTCTGATATGCTTGCGTAACTCTTTGGTCTGCATAGTATTGCTTGCTTGGTGGTGCCTCTTGATTAGTAGTGCTGCATACTCTGGCATTTTTGAGCAAGTATATACAGTGAGACCATGTGTTATTTGGATTGCACCCAATGGTTCAAGGTTTTTGTCATTTGTGCTTAACCAGCAGCAGTCAGACACATTGGACTTCTTGTGCAAAACTCTCAGATTCACAGTTTTAAAAATTAGATATAAAAATCACTATACAAGCAAGTTAAGACTTAAAAAATATGGAATGTAAAAATAAAAATACGATAAAGTGTGATACCAGTACAATACTATTACAATGAATATTAAATAAATAGACTGGTTCTGGAATTGTGAGATGGGTTGGATAGAGAGGGAGGGAGAGGCCAAGAGGGAGAGCAGGAGAGAGAGAGAATTGAGGGATATTGCACTGATGAAGTATTGCACGCGTTGTTCAACAGATGAGTTGCACATTGTATAACAATGAGATATTGCACATTTAATTAAAGTGACATAGTGTTTGGTTATTGGACTTTATTTCACTAATTATATAACTTCTACAGTATTTTGAGGCGTTTCATTGCAAACCTACTAATTATGCATGTATGTTTATTTCTGTTGATTTCACTCCATTAATTTGAATGATTTTGTGTGTCCCCATTACACATGGAAATCTACTGAAATGCCAGGTTGTAGAAAGAAAGAAAGAAAGAAAGAGAAATAGTTTGAATATTTTTGCAAACCACTTGGTCAGCATGTGAATAAAAAGATGTGTAGCTGAAGTAATTAGCTCATGAGTGATGATAAAGCAAATAGAGTCACAGAGGGGTGTTAATAGAACACAGAACTCTGCTGTTAACTTTAGAGAGCCAAATGCTTGATATCCTACATCTGTGTTTAAAAGAATAAATCACCTGTTTACTGTCAAACTGCTGTTGCTGGTAGCAGCAGGGAATCCATCAAGGCTGTACTCTTAGACTTCTTTATTTCAGTCAGCTTCTTAAAAATGTTGGAAGAAGAAAAATGTAGATGTTTGAAGGCTGTCCTGTGGTCCATTTGGTCTGCTCATTAATCATTTCTGCCTATCACACAGAGGCCTCTGAGAGTGCCAGCAAGCAAGTCATTAGAAACGTATCTGCAGCTCACTCTGCTCCGCAGGTTGCTGTCAGTGTGGCAGCAGGGTGGCGTGATGCTAGAAAAGGAGGAGACAAAGGAAACAGGATCCAAAAGAGGAATCTGCCAGAAATTGTAGGGGATATTAAGCTGTTCACATGAATGATAGATGGAGTCATAATGTGCTGTTAATGACCAGCTTTTATGAGCCAGTTGAAGGTTTTCCTTCTTAAACTCAAATAGCCTAAATTGGATGAGCAGAATCAGAAAAATACCATTAAGAGGGAAGCAGATCATCATTTTATCCTTGAGTCACATGAGAAAGCAAAAAAGAGACACACTTAAATGTGCTTTGCTCTGAAACTCTTTTATCACTTTGGAGCAGACGTCGGCGCCACTTATTGGAACTGCTCCTTCTGATGTGGATGTGTCAATCGTATCAATGATTAAGAGTCAGGTAATCCATCTGACGTGGAGATTATGGGATCAGTGCAGCACAGGCTCCAGGCTGATTCCCATGAATAAAATTGCTGTGTTAATCTGTATAGAAGAAGGCAGCCCTTAAGGCTGAAGAAGGGACGGAGAGTGCTGCAGCCTGGAGAAAGGCTGCTTGGCAGTGCATCAAAGCTGGAGCTGAGGCTGTCTGAGCTGCAGCTCCTTCCTCTCTGCTCATATTGGTGTTTTTGAAAATGACTGGGTTGTGTGGCTTTCAGTAAGTTATATGGAGTAATTCAAGCCAGATTTAGGTGAGCTGTCTTCAAGGTCACCACAAATAGAGGTACAGGGAGGGGTAGAGGTCACCAGAGCAGGCCTGGGAAAGGAAGTCCTCGTCACAAATTCACCAGAGATGGTGTGGTAGTTCTTTAAATATAATGACCCTTCCAGCCATGGGTATGGGCATCATAAAGAAAAGTGCACACTGCCGTTAGTGCTTCTTCAGGGTATAAAGTAACCATGAGCTTTAATGGTGAAATATTTGTTTTAGCACTTTAAATGGCTTAAATAAACACCAGCATTCAGGAGTGTGGAGCCATTACTTCCTGTAATGTTAGTCATGAGATTTGCAGTCAAATCTCTCAGGTTACTCTGCTACTGTCATATGTCATGTTTTACAACTGCTGGGTTTTATTATGGGTCCTGTGGTTTCTATTCAATGGGCCTCACAGTGGAATGCACCATAAGACCCGCCCTGCTTCGTGTACTCAAGCACTCACATACAGCCCCAGTCGCACATTGTGTAATGGAGACACTTATATCAGCAGTTACGCTGCTTGGCAGCATGGATATGCCACTATGAGTGTGTGCCATTACTGGAAAAAACAGAGCCGAGCAGGGTCAGGGCTGCTGTGTAGCACCTTATCAGTCAGCCCAACAGCCCCGAGGAGGGATTGTTTTAACTTGGCTCTGTGCCTCGTCTTGAGTTACGTCCAGATGGCTGATGAGATGTGGGTTCTTGCTTGGCCGGTTGTGGCTTCAATTTTGAAATAGCCGGTCGGTTCACATGACACCCTATAAGTTTTTCCTTAAGAACAAGTGAAAGAAAAAATATTGCTGCTGACGCTCATAAATTCGCTGCATTGTTTGAGCTGACTGGCCAAGGTCAGAAAAATGGGTTCTGGTTTATTTCATCAAAACTGTGTTGTATCCCAGTCCAGATGGCCTTCGAAGCCACATGAGAAGTGGCTTCACCTGCAAGGCAATCAAGACACTGGGTAGGTATAGTCATTAAAAACCAACTGACACGTTGCTAGTCATGTGTTATATTACTAAATAACCACAAAATACTACCTTTTTTTAGGCTTTTCAGTGGTTTTCCTGTTTGATATCATTTTTTGGAAACTAATGTGATATCAATATATCAAATCAAGGGACTTTTTTGAATGTCTATTGAATATCAACCATTTCAATTCATTCATTTAAGATAAGGACCAGACATATTAATGTAAATTTTCATGTAAATATGTAAAATTGTAGCCTTTGGCTAATTTCCATCTTTGGTCCCCAGGCAGGTAGCCACTTTTTCTTTTCTTGTCATTTTTTCTCAGTCACCTCAAACTTTGCCATAAAAAACAAAACAAATAAAGGCAAGAAAGTATATACACTACTCACAAAAAGTTAGGGATATTCGACTTTCGGTTATAATTTCAGGAAAATATAAAATGTTCATATTTAACCATTGAACAATGTACATGTGCATGTAAAAGTTTAGAGAAAGTCTAATTCAGCTCACTTGGACAGGTCGCAGTGGATTTTAGGTTCATTCTGACATCATACAAAAAACCAAATATCCCTAACTTTTTGTGAGTAGTGTATGTATCCACTTACAATGGTTTGAAAAGGGACGAGGAAGCAAAAGCTTGCCTGCCCCTTCCTTTCTTTATAGTGTCCAATAGTTAACTGATTAATCTCTCTTTATCAGCTATTACTCTGAGAAAAAGTAAATTACTATTCATAGCATATCAGTCATATCGGTTTCTGTTTCTACTCACAAAGAGATGTTGAGCCAGGCGTTGGTTTTTTGTTGCTCCTGGGTAATGTGGTTGCAGCCCTGACTGAACGAGCTGGTTGAATTCTCGCAACGCTAGGAGTGGAGCTTCAGTATTGTTAATGCTATCTCACCTGTGTCCCAGTTCTACTGTATCTCTGTCGTGTACGAGGTTTCTGTGACCTGGGATATCATGTTATGTATCAGGAGGACAACAGCATGACGAGCTGTGAAGTTACTCTGAGTAGATTAATCTTTGTTAAAAACCTATTTCTGCTCAGACATGAGTCAGAGTCGCTTCAGAACCTTGTCGTTGGACTGCTGTCTCAGTTTTCTGTACAGGTTCTACACTTGCAGACGATTATTTTATTTCACTCATTTCAGTATTTTCCTTTTGTTAGATAAATCCATTTTATGATTTTCACTCAACCAGACTGTTTGGTAATTGTTCTTTTTTTCTGCAACCAGTACTTCCCTTTGTGACTTTGTGATAGGAGAGGAGATAATTGCTCTTCAGCAGCCACAACATTCAGGATTTTAGTTGTATCACATGGATTTGTGTAAATTAATATGAGGAAATCAGGGCATGAACAGCTTTTTAAAACAATATATTTGATTTTATACCCAGGCCGGTGAACTCCATTATATGAAAGTCAGCGGACATGTTGGTATCGATGAGGATTATCATTTAAATTGCTAGCTATGTTGATTTTGCATCATTTAGCAGTTTTTCCATCGAATGTGTTTTTCACATCTGGTGAACTAGTGATGAGTGAAAGGGCAGATTACCTGCAGCTGTTTAATTAGACAGCTTCTCTCTCTCTTAGTTTTGAGTGGTCATAACCTGCTTTCACTGCAGAGGAAGGCAGATAAAGAACAAGAAGGAAAAGTCTGAGCTGTCTGCCCATGAAACACAGTAGTGCTGTGCACAGAGATAAGAGGGCATAAGGAGCCTCCAGGATGCAGCAGGTGGGAAGTGAGTCTGGGGAACTGGCTGAGGATGATGATGTCAATGATAAAGGTATACGTAGATAAAATAGGTAGAAGGAATGAGACTTGGGAGATGAGGTGGAAGAATCTTGTGCAAAAAAAAAAAAAAAGCAGAATGAGACAGACAAAAGACTTTGAGGCTTTGAGTGAAATCACAGAAGACTGCAGTGGAAAGATTTTGAAAAGAAAACAGCATGAGACAAGAGAAACCAGATGAAAGCAAAAGGAAACACTGGACCAGTCTAGACAGAGGGGTGCAGGGGACCCCTGGACGAGTCCGTTCAGAATGACTGATTCGTACGAACTATATTGGTTTCATGTTGGAGTGGCTGTAATTAAAGGGCACATTTCATGTTATTGTCAAAATCAGCCATGGCTTAGAGGTGATAGGATTTTTCCAGGACATTAAATATATATGACATCGTACAAAAATCAAATGGGAGTGCCAGAAAATTCCATATTGATGCCTTGTCTGATTAATTCAACTGCTGAAATGTGAGCATGCAATTCTGTGTTAGCTGCGCACGGTACTTTTCACCCTCACACAGCCAATGCTGCTAAAAGTATATATTATCAACTTGAGTTGTAGAGTGACATGAAAACCCACGATTCAAAGAAAGGAACCTTTATCTTCGGTCTTTGGTGGACTCAAAACCTTTGCAGACCTGCCTCTTATTAAGATATGTATTTATTTATTTATTTACTGTCTTATCACCTCCTGCATTTATTATTGGAACTCCCTCCTCTTTGGTCTCCCCCAGAAGTCTCTTCACAGGCTCCAACTGGTCCAAAACTCCCAGGTCTCAACAACAGTCCCATCATTCCTCCACGTCACCCCCATCCTGCAGCAGCTCCACTGGCTCCCAGTGAGTCAAAGAATTGACTACAGACTATTGTTGGCCTTTAAAGCTATCCATAACCTCGCCCCACCATATCTCTGACCTCCTCCATCCACCTCACTGTGCCCTATGCCTGCCTCACTACCAAGGGGAAGAATAGTTAAAGCTGTTCTGCTCCCAAACTCTGGAACCCCTTGCAACCTGACATCCTCAATGTTGACTCCTTCCCCATTTTCAAATCCAGACTCAAGACTCACCTGTTTAAGACTGCCTGCTTATTTTAAGTCCAACTACACTGTCCTCCATTTTCTTTTATTATATGCTGATTTTATAAATTGTCCTATCTGTAGTTGTTTTGTGAACTTGAGTTTCTAGACAGGTGTTTTCAAATAAAATATCAGAAATATAGAAAAGCACTCGGAGAGTGCAGACTTCTGCCAGGCAGCCCAAGTACCTTCCTGAATCCAGAAACTGATTCGAAACACCACCTGATGCGAAATGTAGCTGATAGAAATATAACAACACATGTGGCATTTATTGACACCGCTGCTACACACACCCCCCACCACCACCCCACCACCCCCACCCTGCCACTAAGCAAGTTTGTCGGTGTATTTGACATAATATTTAATATAACCACATCAATTTATCATCACGTATTAGGACACAGACGAGTATGAAGACGCAGATGAGCTCACACTCATCTGTGTGGGCCTGTCTAACAATGATAAAGAATCGTTTAAAAAAAATCCTGTATCCTGACGATGATTCGGATCAGAACCAAAATGTAATCATACATTTCATAACACACACCTTCACTGAAAATTTCAGCAAAATCCATTCATAACTTTTTGAGTTATTTTGAAACAGACAAACCAACACAGATGAAAAAATAACGCCCGTGCCCTGATGGAGGTAAAATTGATTAATTTGTTAGATGGCAATATGTGTTCTTAAAAAGAACATAAGTAATCCCATCAAAACAACCAAATAGATGTAGGGCTTTCTCTTTGTAAAATATGATTCATCAGTGAAAAGAAAACCATACTTTCAGACATGAGCTAAGAGCTTGACAACAATATATATAAAACAATTGTTTTATATTTGAACATTTACCATTGTCACATTCATTTAGTAATGCACAACACTTTTCCTGTCAAATAACAAATTATACTGTCGTACCCTGACAACATTTGCGACTTCCAGGTTTAATTTATGTTTAATGATCAGAGCTAAAATACATTCTTTTTACAATGCCACTGTCACTTTAGCGTATATAGCGTATATATATATATATATATATACACACATATATGCAGTATATAGCGTATATAGTCGTATATAACGACTTCTTTGCTCGCTTTGAGACAGACAACAGCACCCCAGCAAAGAGGATCCCTCCACACTCCAACGACCAGGTGCTGTCAGTGTCTTCGGACAGCGTGAGGAGAACACTCAGGAGGATCAACGCCAGGAAAGCCACCAGTCCCGACGAGATTCCTGGTCCCATCCTGAGAGACTGTGCTGCGGAGCTCACGGATGTCTTCACTGACATCTTTAACATCTCGCTGAGACAAGCTGTCGTCCCGACGTGCCTCAAAGCCACCACCATCATTCCAAAGACGTTGTCTCCCACCTGCCACAACGACTACCGCCACGTCGCACTCACCCCCATCATCATGAAGTGGTTTGAGCGGCAAGTCATGCACAACATCAGGTCTGCCATCAGGAGCAGACCTGATGGCAGACCTGATGATTAGATTATGGACGTTACCCACTCAGGGCACTTGGATTATATTGGACCCCCCCCCAATCTGGACCCCTACCAGTTTGCATATTGGTCCAACCGCTCGACCGATGATGCCATCTCCACTGCCCTCCACTCAGCCCTCACCCACCTGGAGACCAAGGACTCCCACGCTGTTTATCGACTTCAGCTCAGTATTCCACACGATCATCCCCCAGCAGCTCATCGTCAAACTGGTCCAGCTGGGACTCAACACCTCCCTCTGCAACTGGCTGCTGGACTTCCTGACCTGGAGACCACAGGCAGTTCTGGTCCGCAGCAACACCTCCAGCACCATCACGCTGAACACGGGGGCCCCCCAAGGATGCGTGCTGAGCCCCCCCCTCTTCAATCTGCTGACACGCGACTGCACTCCAACGTTCAGCTCCAACCTCTTCATTAAGTTTGTAGACAACACGACCGTGGTGGGTCTCATCAACAACAACGGTGAGACAAACTACAGGAGTGAGGTGAG
Source organism: Atherinomorus stipes (assembly GCA_023101725.1). NCBI lineage: Eukaryota > Metazoa > Chordata > Actinopteri > Atheriniformes > Atherinidae > Atherinomorus > Atherinomorus stipes. The sequence goes on along the minus strand of JALJCO010010650.1, from coordinate 2,775,749 downwards.
CCGCCTGGCCACGTGGTGCAAGGACAACCATCTACATCTGAACGTGGAGAAGATGAAGGAGATGGTGGTGGACTTCAGGAGAAAGCCTGCCCAGCATGCTCCACTGATCATCAACGGTGCTGAGGTGGAGCAGGTGAGCAGCACCAAGTTCCTGGGTGTCCACATCTCCCAAGACCTGTCGTGGGACACCAACACCACGTCCCTGGCCAAGAAAGCCCAACAGTGACTCTACTTCCTGCGGAAACTGAGGAGAGCAAGAGCCCCGTCTCCCATCATGCACTCCTTCTACAGGGGCACCATCGAGAGCATCCTGACCAGCAGCATCACCGTTTGGTACAGAGCCTGCACCGCAGCCTGCCACAAGACCCCGCAGCGCACCGTGAAAGCAGCTGGGAAGATCGTTGGTGTCCCCCTCCCCTCTCCATTGGACATTTACCACTCCCTCCTCACTTGCAGAGCCACCAGGATCGCAGATGACCCCGCCCACCCTGCCCACAGTGTCTTCAGCCTGCTGCCGTCGGGGAGGAGGCTGCAGAATCTCCGGGCCAGAACCAGCAGGCTCAGAGACAGCTTCTTCCACCAGGCAGTGAGGACACTCAACTCCCTCCCTGCCCTGCCCCCACTCGCCCCCCGATCCCCCTTGCTAATAATAATAACTTGCTGTACATGTTACAGTTACATCGTTTACATTAACTATTTATACTATTGTCCATCAGAACCACTGTAATGTTACATTGCCAAACTTTACCGATACGTTTCCATCTGTACATTGTAATCTTCTTTAGTATTTAAACTTAGTTTCGTGTTTAGATTTCTAGCTATCCGAGTGGATTACTATATTTTATACTTTTATTTTTTTATATGCATTTTTTTTTATTTTACATTTTTTATCCTATAGTTTTATTATTATATTTTATTATGCACCGTGGGTTTGAGAGGACTGCAATTTCGTCTGTGTTGTATGGCTAACATGGGGAACTTTTGACAATAAAGTTGAGTTGAGTATATGCCTTTTTGCTGGTTGCCTTGGTGACACGCCAACACTACAATGGTATGCTATTTTCACCTTGATAATCTCCACACTTAGACCTTAAATGCAGGTCCCCTCATATCTATGAGATATTTCCTATTTTGTAATTACATGTGATTATTGCCTGGATGTACATAGACAGTTTCAGTACAAAAGGTCTTTTATGTTATTCTGCTTGCCAAGACATGCAGCAGCTCAGATCAGCAGGACACGCGCGATATACTCACTGCAGAACGCTATAATTATGTTTACGAAGCAAAGTAGCTATGCTTAAGAAACAGAAACATCACACTCTCATTTTCAGAACATTTAAAGGCAGATCTTCTCACTTCCACATTATTAAAATATTGTTTTAATCGTTGAGACAAATCTGTCCCCTGAGATTCAAGAGTTTTTTTATTTTTTGCAAGTGAGTCTTCAGTGCAGATAGCAGCAGCTGTTAATGCTCTTTTCCCCCAATGCAGCACAAGCTTTAACAATAAATAGAAGGTATTGGTCTTTGTGAAGAAAATAGCTTCTCTTCTGAAGGATGTGTGCCTGCCTGGAGCAAAGCAAGAATAGCTTTTTTTTCCCCCATGAAACTATCCCATTTGTTGAGTCTTAGAGACAACAAAGCAGGTCATCCAACATGCATATAATGTGCGATGGTGCGTAATGGTTTTCAGGTTCATAATAAACCTCTATGCTCCATGGCAACGGTATTCAGTGCATATAAGCGCTGCAAAAATGTATAAATGTGGATGACAGTAGCATACAGTATCCAGCACAGACATAATATTGGTGGCAACAATTGTCAAGTTTGACCTGAGAGAAGTTAAAAACTTAGTTTTTTTTTTTATTTCTTTTTTTTTTGGGGGGGGGGGGGGGGGGCATTTAGCTACAGCTTTTACTAAATAGCTGAATATGAGCGGTGATACTATATGTTGTAAATGACGAATGAATACTAAGCACATGTTGCACGTAGTGCATTATTTTCTTGGGTATCAGCCAAATCAGCATGCAATGACAATTAGCACCACACTACACAGTAGTCATAGTTTGAAATTATATGAGGAAACCAATGTCTGACCATAGTATAACATTCCCATTTTACTCTATTTGAAAATAAAAATCAGTGAAAGGGCAACGATCAACAATCATTTCATAGAAAATAAAAATCAGTGAAAGGGCAACGATCAACAATCATTTCATAACAGAATTGAACCCATTGATAAATCAGTACAGCTGTCCCTGTAATTCTGTGATACTATATAATTTAAACAGCATATAATCAGTGAGTCATTTGTAGACTGTAGAATAGCCTCTTTTTTTTTCACTTTTTCGGCCAGACGGGACAGTGCACACCCACCTTTGATGCAAGATATTTGATTCATCTCTCTGAGCCTCGTTCATCATCACATCTGTCTGCAGTGGACAGAAATGGGATGAGCAGCTCCTCTGGCAATCTCTCATTCTATATTTCTCTTTACTCTCAGCATCTCTCTGCTGTTGGAAGACACCTCTGATGCCTCTCCAACTTCAAGCTTTTAGCCAGAAGCACATCTTTTGTTGCTGCAGGATTAATGCTGATGACCAGAAAGTTTCTTCAAACACAGATTAAAGAAGCATCTCCACGCTTCTATTTTTAAAAGCAACCCTTTTAATCCACTGAAGAGAACAGCATTCTTTGAAATATTTGAATATAAAACGTCAACTTCCCTCCACCCATATCGCCATCACACCGCATATTTCATGCAAATGGAAATGCCGCACAAAGGTCTAAAAGGGTTTATATGTTACGGAGGAGCAAATATATCTAAAGCTTTTATGGTAATCCATATGTTATTTGCTCCTCCATAATGTAATCTGGCCACCCCGGGGGAAAATCGTTGGTAAGAGGAATAAATGCAGATAAACCAGCATTGTCTTGTTTGGTAGATAAATGACTTGCCCCTTGATGTTGTGGCAGATTCACAATGGTGTTCAAGGTTAACTCTATCCTATTTAAGAAGAAAATCTATTCCAATCATATGCAGGCCTGCACAACAAATACTACCAGGGAAGTTTCTGATACCCTGAAATTCATCATACCAACTGAGTTATAAAAAACAATCTTCAGCAACAAGATTAATGAGGACTCCATAAGATAGCATGGCCCCTATAGAGCTCCGATCTTAACATAAATCTAGAATAAAATGAAGAGGCAGCTTTATAAAAGTGTTCCCAAGTTGAAGGTTTTTCTTTTTTACAGATTATCTTAAAGGGATAGTACACCCAAAGAATGATATGCCTTCATTTTCTACTTACCCTCATGCTGAGCAGGACTCTGGAGCACCTTTGTAATATCTCAAATGCAGCCTGAGATCTGGGGGGGGTTATCATCTGCTGAGTTTCATTTAATGGGGTGGCCAGCGCTCGAAACAAAAAGGTCCATAAAAGTCTACAAAAACGTTGTAATATTCCTCCATACTGCTCGTCCAATATAATCCAAGTTTCCTGAGTGGGTAACGTCCATAATCTAATCAAAACGACATCATTTAGTATATTTAGTATATTTTTATAACCTAAACAGTACTTCTGGATTGTACCATGCGAGTTCATGACACAACAACAACATAAGCCGCGGCGTTCAGCGCCTGCTCTGCCAATGATGCAAGCGTAGAAGAAGAAATTTGCTGTTTACATTTTGCTAAGAGCGACCGATCTGCGGACAAACACAAGAGGGATTGGCTATTGATTTAAAACAAAAGAGAAAAAAGGAAAGAACGTGCAATCTCATCTGGTTTGGTCTGCCGCGGCTTCCGTGGTGTCGTGAACTCGCATGGACGTGCATCGGGGAAGTACGACGTAGTACTGTTTAGGCTATAAAAATATACAAAATGATGCCGTTGGGATGCTACCCACTCAGGAAACGTGGATTAGATTGGACGAACAGCATGGACGAATATAATAAGTTTTTGTGGACTGTCATGGACCGTTTTTGTTGTGAGTGCCGGTCACTCCATTATTTGAAAGTCGGTGGATAATGAAAGCCCCCCCCCCCAGATCTCTGGTTGCATTTGATATATTAAGAAAGTGCTTCAGATTCTTGCTCAGCATGAGGGTGAGTAGAAAATGAAGGCACATCATTCTGTGGGTGTTGTTTCCCTTTAAACGGAAAAAGGGAACGCTTATGTATCTGTCCCTAGTGCAGTGGTTCTCAAACTGGGGGGCGGGCCCCCCAGGGGGGGCTCAGGGCTCTGTCAGGGGGGGCCCAGCCAGGCCTTTAGTTTCTTTACTTCTAACAAAAAATGGGCATATTCTTTAAAGTTCTAATGAACAAATGATGATTACTCAAAAGGCATTGCTCCCCACCCAAAATGCAGTGCATTTTGTATTGTATCTCATGGTAAATGTTTGGGTGCATATGGTAGCGGTGGTGGGATGGGGGGGCTTGACATTATAATTTCCAATTAAAGGGGGGCCCTGCAAAAAACGTTTGAGAAACACTGCCCTAGTGTCAGCTTTGTAAATGCACAATTTGGAAATCCTTTACTTGCAGTCTTGTTGAATCTGAAATAACTTGAATGTTTTTTCAGATCCCTCCAGCTGAACTTCCAGCTGAACTACTTACTCTTTAAAGCACTTGACTCATAATGATTTTTGATTATTACAATTACTTTATATTGGCTATGGCAACCACATGCACTTGACTTTGATAATACTTTTATCATATGATATACAGTATATAAACTAATTTAGTTATGCTTAAAAATAACGGAAACGATGGATTTGCATTTACTAAATGGATCAAGCACTTTGTTGATGGCTGCTGAGGGGTCAAAACAGGGCCAATATTTTACTAAATCTTTCCTTCTTGTGTTCTTTCTTTGTCTTGACCTTGTTGACAAGTGCTGAATAAACACTATTGATGGGTAACTGATAAATGAAAGCCTAGTGTTGGTGCTGTATCATTCTGGACTTCTGGACTTTGTGTGCATGCATGTTGTTTATGTCACAAGGGGCTTTGCTCCAGAGAACTCTGTCTTTAAAGTGCCTGTGTGACTATTGTGTGATTGCTTCTCACAAAGCTGTGTCCTGCAGTAGAGCAGAAAAACACCACTGTCACTGCGGGTCCACACCCCCTCCCCATCCCACCTGGCAAGGCTGTCAGATGCATGGCTCTGTGCCTTGGCATGCAACATGCCATCTCCCTGGCACATCCTCCGGTTGTGGGACTGGTGTATGGGACCATGCCAATCGGGGCATCTCCCATCACTGTGGTCGTCCACACTTTGGATCTTAGGATGCCCGCAGGCCAGCTTTTCCACCTGTTCAACAGGAACCTGAGGTGCACCTCCAGTGGCCCCCCCATATGTCACCAGATTTGCTCGCTGTGATATGTGAGTTTTTATTATAAGCTTTATGTCATACAGCAATTATAGTATCAAAGAAAGGTCAAGGGCAAAATGATATATAAAAGTATACTGAGCCATTTTACATAAAGAAATAAAGTGAAACCATTTTCACACAAAACTTAAAACAAAATCGAATCATGAGGTTTGTATTTTGAAACTACAGATTGTAACTTTTCATATATCATTATTAAAACATTGCTTCTGATTGGATACAGAAAAAAGTGCCTTCATAAACTTGAATATGTTATTTACTCAGCTGATGTTAGACACACTAAAAAGTACAGGAGCGGGGCTTGCATAGGATATAAATTCTTGTAAATATGGGTTCAGCTTGTGTTAAAATGTTTAGATTAATAAAGTCACAAAACTGTTGTGAAATGATCTCCTTTAACAAGATTTACACATGAATACACATGAATACACAATCATACACGTTTACTTCTCATTATTCTCATTTGCTTTTTGCACTTGTAATGGTTATTTTTTTTTCCTTTATTTGTTCAGTGAGACGAATGTACTGTTGTTAATATACAACAAAACAAAACAAGAAAATCCCAACTGCACATCACTGTCCGGCTGTTTGTATATCGATGTTCTGATTCTGTTACATTTGATTAATTTCTTTCAACATTTCTGCCCGTCCAACCTGGAGAACCACCTCACCTTTTCCTCATCTCATCCCACCTGCTCAACTATTCCTTCTTTCCTTCATCAGCTCCCTTATACACATGCATGCATGCATATAAAATAACTTTAAACTGTACCTTGCCAAATCGTCATTGTACACTATGCTTTATCTACTTATATCTCAGTTTTGATCAAGATTGATTTTTTATCTGTCTTGTTTCTAATGTTTTTTTTTGTTTGTTTTTTTGTTTGTTTTTTTTTTTTTGTAAAGGTTTCTTACTATTACATCTTCCCCCAGCCATGTTCTTGTGTGCCTTTTCTGAGAACCGTGACAGTATTTCACATAAATGGAAATGATTTCCAATTTCCCCTGAAGATATTAAATATCTTTTGCAGTTTTTAAGTACAGCTCCAGGAATTTTGGCACAGAAGATTTGCTGCTTTGTAGCTATGTTAGGTCTCATGTTGCTTTGAAACCTCAGATTGCCAAATGTGTCCTGGCAAACATCTTTTATAGCTGATAAACGCTGCGAGTTGGCATCATACCCACTGTGACTCAGCTTTGTGAAAATGTTTGAAATACTAATACTTTGATATTAGAATCACACAGGACTCAACATGCATGCTTTCCCTACTTTGACATGTCAAAATGTCTGCTGTGAAGAAGATCCATTCTTCCACATTTGCTGGACTTGCAATGGGATCAATAACCAGGTGTAAAGGCAGCGGTGTGACTACATGAGTTCCTAAATTTTTTGGCAGCCATGTTAAAGCTTCAAGTCCTCTCTGGCAAAATGTGATTGTAATAATGTTTATCCACAGGCATCGATAGTTGATTTGAATACTGAGGTGCAAAACAAATCTATGGAATAGAAATCATGGTCATTTGTGGCTTTAAAAGCATTGATTAGTTATCCATATGATTTTTCAAGCATAGTTAACTCAAACTCAGGCTCTTTGCTGCTTGTAGGAGCAGAGAAGAATTATAATCAGCTTTTATAATCTGTTCAGTCTTTGATAAAATATTGCATCAATAAATGGTGCTGGTATAATCTGTGGAAAATAAATTCCATTTTCTAAAGAGCTCTAACCATATGTAAGAAATTCAATCGTGTGTCATGTTAAGGTGATTTTAAATCCTAGTCTTAGCCAGAAATAACCACAAATATATCTCCATATGTGTGAACTGGGTTGTCACTTTTCCTCCATCCATCCCAGCCTTGATGATGCTGCTTGGCAGTAGTTCTCAAGACTTTTACACCACTAAGAGATTTAACCCCATCATACATTTTAGAGAACTAGTCCCCAGCATATTATGATCAGACTCATGTACTTAAATATTCTTTCTGTGCCTCACATTAAAGTCTGAACTGAGCAAGGATTTTTCCCTCTCTTGGTGACTTATGCTTATGACTCTCCCTGAAAGTCGCATCAATAATTGAGCATTGCCAGAGCATGAATTAGCAAAACTGAGCTTAAAAAATACATATGCTCTTGATAATGCCTCTCCTTAAGCTCATGGGCTAAATGTTGCTGTAAAAAGAAGGATCTTTTTACACTAAAGGCACTAATCTGGAACAGAAGTAATTGCAGTGTTCTCAGAAGACCTCAAAACGTCAGAGATGTGCTTTCCAAATAAGTACAACATCCGAGCTTTCATAAGCCAAGTTCACTGTCTTTGGGTTGTCAAAAGGCTTAATTGGGAATAGCAAGTGTCACATGAAATGTCAGCACTGAAAGAAAGGCTTCTGAACAAACTCCCTAGTGTGATGCTGATGTCAAGAGAGAGTTTCTGTAAGGTGCCCGGAGTTCAGAGAACAGTCTGGGTTGATTTCCTGTCATTTCTTGGGAGTAATTACTTCTATTGTGGATAAGGAACAGACCAGCTTTGAGAGAATATTCTACTTTTGCTTTTACTTAGGAATGAGTAGAACAAAGAAAAATATTCCACAGCACAGAACAAATTACAGTTATTGGATGTTTAAACTAAATGATCCATTTAGTAGCTACAGATTTAATTGCGTAGTGCTCAGAAAAAAACGTCTGATTTTAACCTCCTTGGTTATGGTATCTGGGCACCTTCATCTAGAGACGCTGTGTGCATATCAGTTTATTAGCTGCTGATTCAGCTTAATAATAAATCATCTTTTGTTGTCTGGCTCCTAATCTGTCAAAGATTTGATACATTTAAAAAGACAACAATCCAATTAGACACGTTGAATTATTTTAAAGGAACAGTGTGTAAGAATTACTGACATCTAGTGGTAAATGTGGGTATTTGAAAGAAAAGATGTTTTATTTCAAATGACTTCATATTCCAAGCACTGTTGTGAATGTACGGTGGCTGTTCGTGGCAAAATTCTCCCAGACATAAAGATATTTTCATCTGTGAGTGGATCCAGTGGTCTCAGGCGTAGCTATGACTGTACTGTGTGTAACTACTTTTAATGTCTTGTAAGGCATTACTTATCCCAAACAGCAGTCTAACTCCAACTAAACAAAGCTGGTACTGCAGTTTTCAGAGAGTTCTCACTATACACACGTTGTTTTGTCCATTCAGGGACACCGTAGTAAAAATAGTGGCACAAAAATGGCAGCCTCGATGTATGCGCACCCCCAGCAAGCAGATATAAATGACTCATTCTAAGAAAATAAACAACAGCTATTCTAGTGAAGTGACTACACATCAATAGAAACAAAGTTTTGAATTAGATATTAAATTTTTCTGCCATTGACCTTTGTTTTTTTTTTACACACTGTACCTTTAACTTATGTTAATATTTATGAGTTTACCATCAGGACAGTTATCATCTGCACGGCAAAGCTGCAAGACAAAAGCCAAAGCTTCCAAAAAGAAGTTGTTTCTTGTCTTAAGTTGGTTAAAAATGGTGTAAATAAGGCATAATGCTCCTTGGGAGAATAAAAGAGGTTTTGGGGCAGATGTGACTGAAATACAGTGTGTCGGTTTAAATTTGTTTTGTTCGTTCAGTGGTCCAGCTGCCATTGTTTGGGCTTTTTGTTGCATTTGGGCTAGGATTGCTTTTCATTGTGGCTGGAACTGTGAATTCAGATTTACATCAGTCCGTTCTGAAGGAAAATGTCAGGATATTGATTATTGATATGAATCTCAGGATATAATCTGTTTCGCAGGAAAAAAATCCTTATAAAGCTGATTTTCCAAAGAATGGTTTAAGAAGAGTAGAGTTAATGTTTTGGAATTTGTCCATTCAGATAAAATAATGTTGAAGGAATTGATGTGAACAGTTAGCATGAAGAAACCCCTCAGCATGCCAGAGCTGAAGTTAGTATGAACTGAGCTAAATTCCTCCAAGCTGATGTGAAGGTCTGGCATGCAGTTGATTTACCAGAAACACGGCATTGCAATGGGTGTAACTCCAGCGACTGAAAGCAAATGTTGACATGCTTTAATCAGTCATGTGATATCTAAGTATAGTCAATAATTTATCCTACTTTCTTTTGTTGACCTTTCTTTCTCTACAACCTTGACATGTGAAGATGTTTGTAGGGCATATCCAGAAATACAAAATATTTTCTAATCTTTTACCTTTTCCTTTACTGTTACCTGTTCATAGCTGCTGTTTAAAGGAAATGGTAGAAACCACAGAAGAGAAAAGACAATACATTTACCTTGAAATGTATGAAGAAATGCTCGGTGAAATAGTATCTGTAATGTATTAGATGCTACTTCAGTTCAAACCCCAGAGGCAGAGGGAAGTATTAATTCCTCTGTTGCAGAGTAAGTGTAGACTGTAGTTTATATGAAGTGAGTACAGCATTTCACAAATGGATGCTGCAAACCAACTCTGCTATTAATGACAGTTGAGATTTCTTTTTTTTTTTTTGGTGGGGGAGGCAGGGGGAGGGAGGGTGTTGAAATGACTGCTGTTGATTCATTAGCATTTGTTAATTAGTATTTTCACAAATTTGTCTGTTTCGTTAGAAGAAAAAACCCCATTTTACTTAGTCTGGGTAGGCCCCACCCCACCCCCCCGTCGTGGCTCTGGGCACCCCCAGTTTGGGAACCACTGGCTTAACTGAACATAAATTTGTTACTTCCTTCCATTTTACTCATATTTAATAAAGTTTTGTAACATCCAGTGTCAACATCCACATCTAAAATCCAATCTTTTCATCAGATGCAGCTCTTCCTTCACTTATTCGTGCCAAGTACTGCCTGCTGATTGGTTCAAATGATTCCCCTGAATTTATGAGACTGATGCTTTTTCCCATGATAAATTACTCCAGTGTCCTCCAGCAATTTAATATTCTCTTAACACAACTTCAAGTGTGAATATATTTCACCTTCAAACTCAGCAACTGTTCAGTCCCCTGGTAATGTTCGTCACACCACGTTGCACAAACGCCTCGATTTATGCAGCAGCTGGTGCTGTAAATGTGCTGTAATTGCACAGTCACACATGGATTGGGGTGTGTTCAAAGTATCACACCAGATCTATTCATCTGCAGCCCATGTGATAATGATGCTTTAGCACCACAGCACCACCTCTCTCTCAGGCCCTCTGCATGTCATTCAAAGCTTTTATGTTGTTGCTTTTTATTCTTATTTTTTTCAAATATCCCATTCATTGTCTGCATATAATTCTAGTCTCCCTGCATTTGTGGCTGATTGGAGGAAATTCTTCTGGGCTATGATCTGATTGGGCATCAGCAGTCCTCTCTGCAGTAATGACCCATGCAGGGAGGTGTTGCAGGAGCAGATTTGGAGGCGCTATCCTGTTAACAAGGAGCCTGCTGAGACAAGCTGTGAACAGCACTACTCGGAGATGTGTGATTTCAAGCAAGCCCTGTTTGTGCCAGACAGTTGGAGATCTGTGCGTCGCTGTATTTTTGATTTTTATTGAATATAACACTGCTGGAAATGTAGAACACTTCAGCTGAGAAGGAAGTTCTTTTGGTTGGTTGGTGGACTCTGTAGATAGATATGAGACTTTGGATTGTCACTAAGTCAAAACTTCTAATATATGAAAACAAGGGAGACGTGTGTATTGGTATTAATGTGCTACTTCACATCTGACTTTGCATTGTAGGAATAAACTTAACCCAACCATAAACAGTATCTTTATCATCCTTATCATTCTGTTTTTGTACCATCTCATTGTCACCAACCCCACTTGTGACATCATTTTGCCCCACAAACCTTATGTTACACCTCCTGAGCCGCTCAAAACCAATTCAAATCAGCTGTGTAATGTCCTCTGACAAATTTGCCTATAATCTGAGAAGTCCACAAGGATATTACATCCATCATGTAAACAGTCATTGTCCACTGTGGAGAATGATACAGGTAACACACCTAGAGTGCATGCAAATGGCCAAGCTTTAGTTGCATGACTGATACCCACATGGAAAAAAGGAGCATTGTTTCTTTAGCAGAACAAAGGAGGAACTATCCATCACTGGTGGAAACAGCTCTGGCTACCTCTGTGCTTCACAGGCTACATGCAGAGTGATTCTCCAGGGGATGTATTCTAGACATAATGAGAGTGAAACATCGAGGTAAACAAATCGACTTTTTTTTTTTTTTTTTTTTTTTTTTTTTGCAGGCAGGTCTAATTACAGGGAAGGAATAAATAACTATGAGAGAGGAGGCAAGCACACTAGTAATGCATTGTAATGGACTACGGAGAATTAATGCATCATTTTTCTGCCTGACATGCTGCTGCTCCATGTTGAGTCGCTGTAATCGTGCAGATGTTTAGCTACACTGGCATGCTTTTTTCCAGCCATTTCTGCCATAATGTAGTGGTGAAAATTCTGTATACAGCGAGTTATATGACAAGTTTCATTTTCGGCATGCTTTGCCTCAAATTAAACTCTGTTTAAATCTATTTTGAGCTTGAAATACAAAAAAATCTAAATGTAGAATATATACATGAAAAAAATAAGATTATTTATTCCTATTTTTGTATTCGAATTGAATGAAATTAAGTGTCTTAACACATTAAATAAACTAAGAAAGACTGTTTTTTAATCACATCACAACATTAAAAACAAAACATGGAAACATGTGAGTTGCTCCAAAAACATACAAACTCAAATCTCTGAAATCCAGAAGGAGAGACCCAAATAATAAGGATGGGTGTCTATGCTCAGCCAGGCTTAACCCAAAATAACCTAATGGAACATTTGAAGTTCTCATCTTAGCCGGGACCCCAGGAATGGGTTAAACATGCAAAGGTGCTCTGGACATGCTCCATAGTTCCCATCCTGGGCTTTGACTTAAAATAGGAAAACAAAACAGTAGCAACAAGTTTAATTTCGGAAACAAGAGTCACAAGAAAGGCAGATACAGAAATAACCCTCATGTACAAGAAAAAAAGAAAGAAAATTAAACCAGAAACAGCAAACAAAATTCTAACATAAAGAGTTTCAACCTGTATAGAAACTTGTTCGTTGGCTGTAACCATCCCACCCAAACTCTACTTCTATTGTGATGATATTACCCCAAAATATTGTTGTATATTTTTGTGGTAACATGTACTCGTGCTGGGAAGTATGACCAAAATTACACTGTATATTATGGTATTTTCCTAAATTAAACCAGTTTGACTGTATTTCTTTCTTTCTTTTTCTTTCTTTCTTTCTTTCTTTCTTTCTTTCTTTCTTTCTTTCTTTCTTTCTTTCTTTCTTTCTTTCTTTCTTTCTTTCTTTCTTTCTTTCTTTCTTTCTTTCTTTCTTTCTTTCTTTCTTTCTTTCTTTCTTTCTTTTTTCCTCTCTGTGAATTCTGGGTGTCGATCAACGCTATGAAACCTTTTTTCTCTACAGTACTTAGCGAAACCTTGTCTTTGATTATATGGATAGTGATGGTGTTTGTTTATATACTTATTTTTATGTCATATGTACTGTAGCATGCCTCGCAAATGTGTCTACAAGTGACATCTGACTCATGTCCTGAGGCTTTTTTAGTTTTACCCGAGCATGTGGAGGGATGAGGGAGAAATATTTGCGGCTAAGGTGAGGTAGGATATTTATCATGTTGTGGTTTGGCAACAACTTTAACTTGACAGCTTTTGTAGTAGATAGTTGTTTTGTCTACATTTAATTTTAAAACTAAAATACAGTTGTGCTTGAAAGTTTACATACCCTCCCATTAAAGACAGAAAAAATCAGCTGCCAGTGAAACAAGTTGAAACTTACAAAAGTAATAATAAATAAAAATTCTTTGAAAATCATGACATTGAATTTGAATTGTGGTTCAACAGAAATATTAAAAACAAACAAACAAAAAATGATGGGGCTACTGAACTAAATGGTGTTGAGAAAGACTTTGAGGCAATCACTGGAATCAAGAGTTTTCTGTAATGTCCATTCAAACTTTTGCACCCACTGACAGGTATTTTGGCCCACTGTTCATGGGCAAGATTCTCTAATTTGTCTAAGTTTTTTCTTTTCAAACCAAAATTCAAAATCATTATTTTATTTTACTAAATTCTAACTTTGTACATTTTCATTGATATGACTTTTTTTCATTTTCTTAATATTTGAATGGTGAATTTAACCTTTTCTTTAACAGGAGGGGATGTAAACTTTCAAGCACAACTGTATCACCAGACAGCAGATCTGGCTCCTTTTTCATTAAAAGGCTCTACTGTTATCTTTTTCAACTTTGACTGCTGCAGCTTCACATTCAAAAATTTCTGTCTTCATTTCAACTTCTCCAATAACAGAAGTTCTATTGCATTCATTTTTAGCAGTGCAGCAGTGGAAAAAGGTCTCCTTTCAAACAGTGTCCGCTGCGCCATGTTCCATATGTTTAGGCTGTTTTAACTGGTTTTTGAACTTGTTAGAACAAAAACTTAAAAAGACCCTCTTTTGGTATGAACCAGTGCCCCACCCAGCACTTATACATACTTTTACTCGCAACAGAGTATTGTTACAGTAATATTATAAACTTTTCTTAAGTGAAAGATGTGCAGATTGCAGTTTACCTGCGGACCCGATATGATTATCACTTGAACTGCTCAGTTTTTATGAAAGCAGCTTATTGTCATGTGACCAGAATTCTTGTGTCACATGTTGCCAACATAACTCAATATAAAACTCAGAAATATACAGTAAACCAGCAGCCATTTTCTCTTTTTTTTTTGTCTGGATGTGGTTTTTCTATGCCATTTTCGCAGATGAAAGTCATAAAAACTAAGAATGATTCAAGATGCTGCAAACATCTAAGGCATGTTTTGGTGGTTTCTCTCTTCCTCGGCCTGGTTGGAGCAACCATGCACTTTATGACAGATGAGGTGAAAAGGAGAAGAGGGGAAAAACCTGTATATTCCCCTCTCTGTAAGTGCTTCATTCTGTTGTGCCAGAACAGATTGCAGTATTTTGTCTCACTGTTGGAGTGGTGTGTATTTTCCCCTCATTTCCTCTTCCCTCTTTCCATTATTGCAATTCTCTCCATTTCATTGTGTGTCGGCAGTGCTGTGTTAGCATAGACTTGTTAGACTGTGGCAAGCTCACCATCACCTCTCTGGTTAAGGGGTATGACCATTAATCATGGATAGAACAATACACAGTACCCCATCATGTGGCCACAGGTTCCTATTTAGCCAAACTGAGCGGGTAAGTACAAAAAATATGCAAATAAAATTGGAATGAAAATACAGCACTTAAAGAAGCCTCTGCCCTATTTGTCAGGTTAAATTGAATGCATTTTTCTGAACTATTAGGGCGCAGAGCGTGCAAGATTAGGTGTTGCTTCTTGTTTAGCATTTTGCAGTGATTCCTTGACCCCATCTAAGGAGTAGCAGCCCCTGTTGTTTGAGAGAGAAAGACTCTTTAAGTGGTCATGGCAAGCCCAACAACAATAACCGACCTCCACTGGCAGGAAGAAGCCCCTTAACCACGAGAACTGGGGCTGGAGGGGGACTAGGTGGGAGGTGAGCCAGGAGGAAGGCAGCTTGTGGTCGTACATCTTGGGAAGGCTGCATGTGCTGCCCAGACAGCCCCTTAAGTGACTTCACCCCATCTCAATGGTGCTCATCATTAGCAATAGAAAGCCATCCATTCAAGTTAAACGCGCAAAACCAACCAGTTCCATCTGGAAAGAGGACAAGAGGGTGTCAACATGAGCTCAATAATGGATTAGGGTCGGTGAGATATTATAATCTGTTGACAGTTGTACATAACTCCCTATGGTCACTATTAGTACCATATATTTTTTCATTTTATCACATTAAGAGGAACTCTAAATATAAATTCTTTAAAAACATATTGCAGTGGCTTCAACTCAAAGTCTGGTATCGTGGCAAAATTCACAAAGCATCAAGTATTCATTTTGAAGTCTGTGTTTATGCTATTCAGTTTGTTAGCCCAGTGTCTCCCGACTCCAGCTCCTGCTGGGATGTTAGGGAAGCAGCTGCCTTCCCAAGAAGATGGAGTCTAACAGAGAAGAAGGTAAGATGGACAGGAAAATCTTGAGACTGCATTATCTTCTGCTGTGAAATTCATTTGAAATGCCAAGCCTGACAAATTACACCTTACTCCAGCCTAATATTCGCCCTGTAAATGCCTTTTCTCTTTCAAGTATTGTGCTTGAATGTACATGGATGGCTTTGGAGTGCAAAAACTGTCCATATTTGTCAAATGACCCAGAGATAGAATGGTTCACGCCTGCCTGTGAAAGAGCCTCAGATATAGGATTGTGTCTGTGAACCGTTGCAGGGTGAACAGATTTAGCTCACAAAGAGCTGTTGGGCTTAATGGGTTTGATTTGAATTTCTGTTCCTTTCATTAGAAAGCGCTGACATTTCCAACACACCTAAAAGCTTGCTGTCTAACCTTTAAAAAGAAAAGTGATTTGTCTTTTTTGGAAGATACAAAGGCCCCAGAAAAAGTGGTCAAATCACAAGTCTTTCACTTTAGTCTGCATAAAATGTTTGATTAATATTTTTTTATGTTAATGTTTGCCTGTAGCCAGCTTAGTCTCATCAGAAAATGTATAATAGGTACAGTATGTCTGTGACATTTCTACATTTTGGACCTGTGGGCAATTTATGTTTGTAAATTGTAAAATGACAACATAGCCAAAGGCCGTTGTTTTTAGTAGGGCAGTGTCCATGCAACACAATAGGATGCAGGAATAGCAACATGTGTAAATCCTAACCATTAATTATGCGGGATTACCACCAACTACTGTATGTGCAGGAGACAAGTAAGGCATGGGTAGTAGGAAAGAAGTAGAAAAGCATGATAAAGCATTTACACAGTGTGCATTTGCCTAACTATGGAAAACATTGTGGAGGGTAGTTTTCAAATTATTAGTCTTTATGATAATCCCAAGATTAGAAACCATGGCTGAATCAGTTATAGTGAGGTGGGAACTGTAAGTAACAAAGCACAGAAAGAAATGTAGAATGAATGTCATAAAGCAAGACGAATGTAGGTGTAAGATGCGGAATGTCAATATGCTGAAATTCTCATGTCAGCAACTCATTGCATTTACTGTAGTCATGTAGACATGGTCAAGATTACTTGCAGAGTTCAAACTGAGCATCAGAATGAGGAGAAAGGGGAATATAAAGGATAACTTTCCTTTTTTTTTCAACCTGGACCTTATTTCTAGTGAGTTTATACGTGCTTTTACTAACTGGTAAAATTTCTCTATCACTTTTACTCCTTCTGACAATATTTTGAATAGTCTCCCTCTGGCGTATTTCCATATACTGGGAGAGACTGGGCAGCAGGAATGGGCCTCTTTGTAAGGCATTATCTGGAGCAAATCTCCATTTCACCAACACCTTAAGACAAATGAACGATTGAACGAGTACTATTGTCCTGTGAGTTCAGAGTTTCACAGATTGAGGTTTGTTGGTGTTTGGGTAGCGAGCTGCTCTTCTCAGCTGTACTGGTGCGTGCGGCCAGTAGAGGGTAAAGAAAACCCACAGTTACTAACGGAGAGCTAACTCTGGATTCACAGGAGAATTGTACTCGATGATTGTTGAAATGAAGGAGTTTTGCTGCAGATAATGCCTTATAGAGAAGCCCATTCCTGCCTAAGCTTATGCCGGAGGGCGACAAATCTAAATATTTTTTGAAGGAGACAGAGTGATACAGAAATTTTACAAAAGTGAATGCACATATAAACTCCTAGAATTATGGTCCAGGTTGGAAAAAAGGACAGCTATCCTTGACTTGGAACATGGGATGGTTGTTGGTGCCTGACAGGCTGGTCTGAGTATTTCAAAAACTGCTGATCTGCTAGGATTTTCACAACCATCACTAAGGTTTACAGGGGATTGGTCCAAAAAAGACCCAACTTACAGTTGGTAACAGTTGTCTAGACCAAAACGCCTTGTTGATGCCCCACCACTGAATTTTGGCAGATATTCTCACTGAATATGCAACGAGGGCCCAGGTGGTACTCGATCCCAGACTCTCAGGTGAAAGTCAACCATGAGGATTTCCCTGTGGCCAAGTTGTCAGATGACATGATCAAACAGTCATACTGACAAGACCCCACACTGTCACGTCCCTCCCCCTGCCGACAACGCCAGAATACTGCAAGGTGTGCAGCGGGGACCTGGGTGGAATTCGATCAGCAAACAAGAAGACCTAAAGTGAACATGGTAAACAAACCAGATAAAGAACAAAAGTGCAGACATATTGCACACTCACATTGTTTGGCTCAGTTTTGGATCAATCATATTTGATCATATAGGACGAAGATATGGAAGAGCAGCTGATCAGCATGGTGAAGGAAAGGGGGGCGCTGTTCGCGGTTGGAGAGAAATTTCCGATTTCTGTTTATAGAGGCCACAATACAGCCACCTGCTATTGTTGCGACATTATATTTTACGCAATCATAGAAGGTACGCCCAAGTCTGGACTTGGTTTGGTGTGTTTTTGCGCCGGCTGATCAGCCCAACCTCATTTTCTGAGACCATAGCAATGGTCGGCAGTCTGTTATAGGATGGAGGAGAATGGGCATACTGGATGGAGTACCACACCAAGTGCCACTCCAGACAACTAAGAACAGAAAACATACAGTAGGGTAAGGTGTAATGGTATGAGGGGGATATTTTCTTGCCACACTTTTGGCCACTTAGCTGATCATCAATTAAACACTGCAACCTTCCTGAGAATTGTTGCTGACCATGTCCATCTCTCTATGACCACAGCATCCCATCTTCTGGGGGCTACGTCCAGCAGGGTAATGCACACAAAGTTCAAATCATCTCAAACTGGTTTCTTGTTCACAACAATGACTTCACTGTACTCTAACGGCCTCCACAGTCACCAGCTCTCAATCCAGCAGAGTACCTTTGGGATGTGGTGGAACAGGAGATTCTCATCAAGGAAGTGCGGCCGACAAATCTGCAGCACATATGTGATGCTATTATGTCAATATGGAGCAAAATCTATGAGGAATGTTTACAACACGTTTAAATTTAGTTAAGTTTCTCTCTTTTAACTCTGACTCTGATCAGTTGAGGCATGTCAGACGAATCTCCAAGCAGGTGTTATGCAAATGTTTTTCACATGTCAAATGGGTGTATATGTAAGGGGAAAGGGCAAGACTGTTGACATGTTAATTTTCAAGGTGGCCCCACCTGTGTTTGCCCATATTACCTATAAGTATTTGAATGGGCATGGGCTTGAACTGGGTAAATTTGCAGATCTCATGTAGTTTCAGTTACATAGGCCCCATACAGTATGTGGAAACCCACATGGGCAAACGCAGGTGGGGCCACCATGAAAACAATGGACAAACCCACTTGGGTCCCTCATATGCAGCCAAAATTTAACCTTTATGGGCCCCACATGGGTGTGCTGGCTGGAGTGTTCTTTGTGTGATATTAGCATCCTTTTGTACAAAATTTTGACTTTGTAGAATATTTACTTGCCTGAAAACCTGTATTATTTTGGGGTTTATATCCCCTCTCAAAGCACTGATACTTTTCTAGTATTCATTTACTTCCATTTAGCACTGTCTATTGAGCTTCTTTTAAGCTCTGCACACAGTGTAAAAGTGATTAATCCATCTTTAAAGGGACTAGAGACAGGAATTAAAAAACAAACATGCATGTCCGTTTTTTTTTTATACTAATGGGTGATGAAGCGCTAATAACATTTCCACTAACGTCTCTCTTCGTTGCCTTGAACAGGCTGTGTGCTGCAAAATGCGCTGCAATTCGGTGGCCGAATGTCCCGCGCTGCCCTGCGGATGTGACGTCAAACGACGCTACATCTGCAGTTTTGATACAGGAAGAAGACGGTCGCGGTAAATTCAAACACTGTAAGCGATAGTTATGGATTTTTCTGCCGTCATCAAACGATCCAGATCAACTGAAAGACACTAAAAAGTGTAACTAAGAAGAAAAAGGTTAGTAAACAACATTATAGCTTCAGTTTGTGCACGCTCCCGTGACGGCTTGGCTCGTGGCTGCAGTTGCTTGAAGCGCCAGTATTGGCAGTCGCGAGTTTCGTTTCTTAATCTTGGCTCTAGTTCCTTTAAATCTTTAAAAATCTGGGTTTGGTTTCACTGCAGTTGAACAAACCTAAAAACGTATAAGCCTTTCTTGATAATCTAAAGAAAGAAGACTTTATATTGCCATAGATCACAGGTTATCTGGTCACTGTGAGTGTAAGTCGAATCCCCTGATGTCAGTCAAGTGTCAGCAGGCTGTGCGTTGCAACATTTCACCTGCACACTGAGAGGTAATTAGAACCATGATTATCAGCATCCAGGAAAAGAGTGAAGAAAGTGCTGACAAGTGTGAGGTGAGCTGTGCCAGGCTATGAAAATGAGCACAGGCAGGCAGTTGCATGATCGGTGTGACTGAGAGCACGATGGCTGCTTGCTGCTGAAGCAAGTTGTGTGTTGTGTAGTGGCAGGTGGGAGCTGTCCATGAGGCCATGTGCAGCAGCCATCCTCAGCCTGGGGTTTGGACCAGGTGCACAACAGCTGCTTGCATGATGGGCAGCAGCCTTCACATAAACGCACACACCACACAAATACATCCCAGTGCAAGCCAATCAAATTCATGCTCAGGATTGATGCATTTCTTTTCTTGTTCTCATTAAGGTTTGTTTTCCACACCGCAGTGATGCACAAAACTCTCATTAAGTGACCACAGATAGTGCAATGTTGACAATAAAAGTCTTCTCTATTCAGTTAATGGCTCATTGAACAAGCGTGGTAATTTAGCATCGTGACTGCTCCTCTACGCTTAGTGGTCAGTGGATGAAGTGACATTTAATTCAGAATGTAAATAATGCTGTGGATGTGCCAAATGCCACGCTAAAGACCGCTCATCCGACCCTTCTGTGAGCTCAGCCTCATGCCTCTTAATCTGGCTCTAAATAAGATCAGGATCATGCTGGGATCACGTTCAACTCAATGCCAACACTGATAATCCACACAAATTATTTGTGCTGAGGAGCCGAATTGGGGATTTTATTTAAGGAGCAGTCCTGCTAACAGCCATTTTCAAGATTAAATGATATGACATTTAAAAAGGAGGCTAATACTTCAGGAATTTTGGGATATTAATTTTCGTTTAATCTACGCTGGCTTTTTCACTCTTCTTCTGCATCCGCTCTGTTTTCTGGAAACACACTCATCCCTGCAAGTCAGTGATGCCTGATTACAAATGTTCTTTACATTTATAAATGTTTAAAATATAACGCTTAACAGCTTAATGTGCAAGCTAATCCACATCTTTTCTGTGGAGTATGAACTAATGGCCATTTCCTTCACTGCACAGCTGACATTACTTGATTCATGAAGATGATAATCTCTTTAATGTTAGTGATTTGAGATTGGTGTGACCTTTTTCTTTAATCTGGGAGAAATATGTTCCCAAAATGCAGAGCAACAGGCTGTGAGGAGGAGAAAAAAAGGATGCTATTTGAAATTAGAATCAAGTTTGAACCCAGCTGTGTGCCTGCACATAATATAATTGGCCTGTGAATGTGAACTGAGTTTAACAGGCAGGTCTGCTGTGGAATATATTGCCTCATTATAAAGAGCACAGCATATGTGAAAAGTCGAGGCGGGATTCCTTGTAGTGCGAATATATGTTTTGGTTTCTTGGGTGTCTTGCAGAAGAACAAATGTTGGCCATTATCTTATAATAACTGGTTATGTAAAGCCAGTTACAAGCAAAAGCCATGATAATCTGTCAGACTACCCCGTTAACTGTCTTAACAGCATGGTTTGAAGTCATCACCTGAAAACAAAGGGAAGGAGGAAAATACAGCTGCATTTAATTTTGCAGCTGTATTTTATAAATGATTAGTCAATCTGTTTTAACTCCATGTGCTGTAATTGCATATAAAGTTAATGTATAATACTAATACACTATATGCAATACTAGTACTCATGAAGATAGATGTAGCTTCTTGTGAATTAATTTTACTGTGGGCTCTGACAACCTGTCTGTCATGTACCTTGCCTCTTGCCGAGTGACAGCTGGGATGGGCTCCAACCCTGTGACTCTGAATTAGATGAAGCAGGCATAGAAAATTGATTAATTATTTTGTGACAAATGTTCAGAGTAGGCACATGTAATTTTAGGATCCTTTTAAGTTCAGCTCTGAAAAAGACTGACAAATAGTATCTTTAGTTTCTCAGGAAAGCCTGATAAAACGTGAAAAACATTGGCCATGGTTACATTATGTTTTTTAATTTGGTACCAATTATTCTGAATTAAATCATCTGGAATTAAATTAGTCTACTTTGTGTTCACATGGAAATAATAATTCCAAATTAAGGTAAAAAAAACACGTTTAATTGATTTTTAGTAATTTATGCATACACCACTTGCGCATGCTCACAACTGCCCTTGACAGTCAGAAAGCTTTGGAAGTCCATTGAAATAGAATAGTGACTGGATTTCACAGAGTTAATTACAACAATGCCAGACAGTTATACTTTTTTACTGATTTCCCTTGAAGAAACACCAGCGATTGGCCTGGATTCATGCAGTTACCCGTGTAAACTGGAAACCTTCTCCACAACAACCACTCTGCACATTAAGCCTCCTGTTGAGCTAAACAGGAGCTTCCTGTTTGAGTGCAAAGATGTGGGATATATATATATATATATATATATATATATATGTATATGTGAGAGAGAGAGAGAGCGAGAGAGAGATGTGCACAGCCTGGACAAAAACAAATTCGCCACCTGGATTTAACTAAGTGAATCGTATGAGCCTCGTATTGGATAATTACTGCGTGGGCGATTATCTTTCAGCTGGCAACAAGTTATTTAATCCCAACTGGTGCAATGAGTTCTTCTCATTTCTAAACAACCATGTAAACAAAGACACATCCCAGGGTTGTGGAAAAGATGTTAGACTGTTTGAGAAGGGTCAAATCATTGTTGCATCAAGCAGAGAAAACATCTAAGGAGATTGCAGAAACTAAAATTGAGTTCAGAACTGTCCAACACATTATTAAAAACTGGAAGGATAGTGGGGACCCATCATCTTCTAGGAAGAAATGGGGCCGGAGAGGCAGATGAAGGGATGCAGCATCATACCTAGTGCCTACTGTGCAAGCCCGTGGGGGCAGTATTATGATCTGGGGTTGCTGCAGTTGCTCAGGTCCAGGTTCAGCAACATATGTGCTCAAAGAATGAGCTCAGCTGATATCTGAATATACTGAATGACCAGGTTATTCCATCAATGGATGTTTCCTCCCTGATGGAACGGCCATATTCCAAGATGACAATGCCAGAATTCACTGGGGACAAATTGGGAAAGACTGGTTCGATTACATTAATTACCCTGCGATGGACTCGGTGCTGCCTCCTACAGTACTTGTGCCTGTCTCCCATCTTCCCCCTTATTTCCACAGAAAGAATATAATCCATGTCTTTGTGGTCGTCAGACAGCCAACAGAAGGCTGAATGTAGAATGCAGAGCAGATGTCTGGCGAAGGCTTCCAGGTAACAGGTGACGGCACAAATCCAGGCTGACTGCTGGTGTTTCTTCATGGGGAATCAGTAAAAAGTTCTTCCCTCGTCGATTACAGCAGTCAAAAATGTGAAAAATGCGTGGCATGGTTTAAATTCACTCGATAAAGAAACTTGCTAGTTCTTTTTCACAGCCAAACTGCAGTGACCGTCATGCCCAGTTATGAGCATGAGCGAGTGATGTACGCATAAATTACGAAAAGGCCAGGTCTGAGGGTTGGGAGGGGTTCTGATTGGACAGGGGCTGACGTGACATATTTACATAAGTAAACAAGTAAACAAACTTCGGTTTCTACTCCTTTTTTTTTCAGCTACACCATGGATAACCACATAATATTTCAGGTTTTTACTTTGATTGTAGATTTGAAGCAGCAGCTCAACACTATTTTATTTCCGCCATCTGGCATGAGTCCCAACGCTTGTTTCGTGTATGTTTTGACAAGTGCCTTTGCAACAGGATAAGGGAGGAGCATCCACAGAATGACCGGAATTATGTTAAAGCAGAATAGGCTCATACTGTATGATGCAGGAATTATTTAATTTGGAGGTAAAATAAAAATAAACCAGTCACTTAATTCAGAATTAAGTTTAATTCAGAATGTCCTTTTTAAATGTCCTGTTTATGTCATCAACACTGAAAACTAGCACATCAATTCTTTCATTATTTCTTTCTTCATAAGATATAATCTGAAAAGCAGAGTTACTCCAAGTGAGTTATAGTGTTTTCCTATTTCACCACAGAAGACACCAGTGGTAGCAATCTAGGGATCAAACTGCCAGCCCTGAGATTAATTGACAATATTTTTATTTAAAACACTGATATTTCTAACATTGTTCAGGAAAAAATTGTTTATGAAGCAGCACCGCCTCATTCATTGTTGATTTAGAGAGTTGCGCTTTGGGTGGGATAGGCATAAACTTGAGAATTGAAAAAACAAAAAACAACTCCAAGGCAATCGCTACCCTGATGCTTTTTGGCTACAGGGGCCTTTCTCATGGAGTAAAGCAGACTTAGTGGAGTTTGGATTTCACTAGAAGGAATACTTTAATACTATTCATAGTCCAATCAAGGGAAAATATATGTAAACACATCAAATATTTTGTCATAATCATAATGAAAATGAGAACGTATGTCTTAAAGCTTTTAAGAAGAGTTTGTGTTTGACCGTTTGTCTTTGCCCTAAGGTTTCACTGGCGATATTACTGTAGTTTGTGGAGAGGCTCTAATTGGTACTCTAGTAATCTGGTACTATTTCTAATGCTTCCATAGACATTAACAAGCCAAAAGCAAATTTCTACAATGCATGAGGAATGGAGGAAGTGTTGTGAGCTGAGGAAGCTGAAACCTCTACTTTTATTACTTCTTTAAATACATATTTATTAATACTGACACAATTGTAGTCCAGTGGTTGTGCATTTAATGTATCTTGAGAATTTTTTAGTGTCATTATTAAATAAGACATTCTGGATGGGACAGTCTTGAAAAATGTTCTCACAAATAAAACAAGTCAGCAAAGAC
Source organism: Atherinomorus stipes (assembly GCA_023101725.1). Lineage (NCBI taxonomy): Eukaryota > Metazoa > Chordata > Actinopteri > Atheriniformes > Atherinidae > Atherinomorus > Atherinomorus stipes. The sequence continues at coordinate 2,751,234 of JALJCO010010650.1, read as the reverse complement.
ACAGACAAAGCTTAAAAACATTTTCTCTGATCACATTTGAGCTGATTTAGAATTGTAAAAGTATACCAGAAATATTCTACGATTTACAGCCCAACTGTTACACGTGTCTGTTTCTTAGACATAAAAAAAATGATAAAACACTTAGCTCTTAGCTTCAAAGCCAAATATAGCAAAACAACACAAAGCAAAATGCGAAGACACCTTTGGCTCAAAAACACAGCTTTTATAAATCATCTCCAGAGCTTGTATTTTAATAAAATTGAAGCAGACGGGATCATCTTGTCAGAGAATGGAACAATAAGTAGCCAACATCCAAAGAAGAGCGTTGGAAGGTCCTCGAAGAAGCCAGGAGAACTTTGAAAATAAGACCACTAAAAGAAATTGTGAGAAAGCTTACTGTGGGGTTTAGGCTTTGTTGAAGAATATAGATTCTCATACCAAATATTAACTCTCATGCTGTTTGGAGTTGCATAGAACTGTCACCTTTTGTTAAAATCTATTTTGAAGTTAGATTAATATTTGTACAACTTTTAATAAATTACTGCACCCATTTCCCCCTTTTCCTGGAAATATACTGCATTAAAAGGTGAGACATTGTAAGTGTACTAAGTGGTTTTTATATTTGTACTGTGGGTTATTTTATTTTATATTTCTTTTCTTTTTAAATTTATATAATTCAGAACAATGTTAGGGACCAGCACTTCGTTGCTGCCTCTGCAATTTTGCCTTACAGCCTTTCTGCATTTGTGCAATGAAAATAAAAGCATTCTGTTCTGCTCTATTCTATTCTATTCTATTCTATTCTATTCTATTCTATTCTATTCTATTCTATTCTATTTAAACAAACAAAATGTTACACTATGAATAATAAATAATACGAAAACAATCCACATAAACTTATAAATTCAGTTTTTGCGCATTAAATTCAAGCCCAATGAGACTTTGCAGCTGGATATAAGACTGCATTTCTTATTAAATATAATCTGAAACATTTCGCCACGATGCCTGGACATCTTTCTTAAGTTGATTATTGACCAAAAGTCAGTCACAAATCAAGCATTTGACACAATCTTGATCATTTCCAGAACATTCACTTGACTAATTATAAGGTGAAGACAGGGAGTTTAAAATGCTAATTTGCATTGAGATGCTCCTGATAAGACCGTCTGAACTACTTTATATATCTGAAGCATTTCAAGAATCCACAATTTAACAGCCGTCCTTATGGAAAGTGTTGCACTGTTTACATTCATAAATTAAACTAAATAGCCATAATGTTTCATTTTATAAAGGGATTTTGTTTACTTGAGGGCTGTAATGGGTTTTATTTATAAAATACTGGAAACTGGTCTGAAAAAATGTGATGAAAATGTACAGAAAGCCAATGTAAGTCCAGGGGGCAAGCCTGGGGGCACACAGGGCAATCAGTGAAGCATAAAGTATCATTATCACTGAAAATGGAAATATTATGTTCGATATTTCAAATTAGAACAAGTCCGAAGCAGCAACATCTACCAGACAAAGAAAGTCATGCCCATGGGGCTCAAGAGCTCATGATTAATATGTCGTGGGTGTCTCTGACCAGCGGGGGGAGCTATTCAGTGTGTCTGAGTGAAAGGCTTTGTTTAGAAGATGATACAGCAGTTGGGATATCACTATTCCCAGCCAAGACACCCTTCTGTTTATGCTTCTCCCTGAAGCCAAGTCACAAGCTGAGGGAGAATACAGCAGTTTTTTGTTTAAGCTTTCATAATTCTGTTCCTTTAAACCGCAAACAAGCTGTCAGCTTCTTCTAACTAAAGCAGAGGCTGCATTTACACAAGGAGTGATGCAAATGGCACATTTTCATCTAAGAGCTCTTTCAATCCCCCACCTTTACAAAATCAGGATGTTTACTTCATCCCTGCCCTAAAACAAAGCACACCACCCGTGAGACTATTTTAAGCAACTTGATCTGAAACTTACAAGACTTAATCCCACTCTTGATTTCCAGCCACCATGTGACATCTAGAGTCAAGTTACAGATGTTGGCCTCTGTGCCTGCTTGAATTCCAGTGAACATAATTGTAATGGGATGTGTTTTGTGGCTATGGGGATAGTTTCAGTTGGCATGGATGAATCAGTGAATCATACTCTTGTTTTAAAGCTTCTTCGTGGCTGGATTAGGCCATCAGAGGGTAAAATATCAGCTATCCTCTCTGCTATTGAATTCTTTTGGGTCAAACGACTCTTGTGACATGAATTAAGATCTCCTTTCACTGCTTTTCAGTTGGATCTAAGTCAATGTCCCCTTGAGGACCATGAAAACTCAAGTGTAGTGGAGGATATAAACCCTCCTAAATGGAATTTACTCATATTTCTATCACTTAAACATAGCCGGACATCAGCTTTTATTGTCCAGATTTATAGCGTACTGGACTCACCACTAAAAACAAAGTCAAAAGAAGCCAGTAACTTATAAAACTGTATTGGAGGGTTTATTGTCATTGCTGAAGCATTGGTATAATTACTGTCTTAGGTACAGTTTTCAGTTCTAAAGGGAATACTTGACCGCACATTCATTTGACAACTTTAATTACTTTGATGACATAGTTTAATATAAAGTATATGAATCAATAAATGAATGATGATGTCATATTATAATAAAAATAAACCAGTAACCTATTAAGCTCTGTAGAAAAATTTAAAAAGCAAAATTAACAAACTGAATAGAGGAAATAAACTTGATCAGCAATAAAAATTGGAAGGACATCTTTATTCTGTGTTGTTACACACCCAAATAAATGCAAAGCAAAAGGTGTTGAGCCACAGCTAGAGCTAAAGCCACCCTGCAACCTGTTCCAAATGTGAAAGCACATCAGTAAAATTGAATAAAAGAAAGATTTAAACAAGAACAAGAATGAAGAAGACACACCATTCAAGATTTTAGGACTACATACTTCTTTATTTTGCCATTTGTACACATTGTAGAGCTTATTTTTATGTTGTCAGAACAACAGTTCCAGGTTGACCTCAGTGCAGTGAAACTTTGTGTCTGGTATTAAGTTTGTCAAACATGATTTCCCTTGAGATCCTTATTCTGTAAATAAAGTCGTGGATTATAATTCCGCATTATTGTCACTTATACTTGTGATTATTTAGGCATGTTTTGAACTTATTTGGAGGCATATCACTTGAATGACTGTGAATGACTGATAATATATTGAAAATCTGAAAGACGTTTAACTCATCGTGACATTATCGTAACATGAAGGTAAGTTTAAGAGAGGAAAATACAGGTGAAAGATGTATCTAAAGAACAGGCTTTGGCCAGGTTTTTCTCTCCAAGTTTCCGTGTTTAGCAGCAGGTCCCACACCGTATTTTAGTTGTAGCCTGAGCACACGCAAGCAGCCAGGATCCAAACTTCCGTGAGACTCCGCGCCCTGTTTTCCGGGGAGCCGGTGGAGATCCAGCCCTTCCAACACGCTGCTCTCTTACGTCCCGTCCGCGAGCTGTGAGCTGGCCGCAGCAGAGATTTCTCCTTCTGCTCGGATCTTATCTTTTTTTTTCTACAACTGAGCTCTTTCTAGTCTTTAGCGCGCTCGGAAGATATCGGAGTAGTGTAGCCGGCACGCCGGTGCGTAACAGTGCGCAAATCATTTTAAGGCTGCGCCTCGGTGGCCATGGATTGATTTCAGAGTGTGTTTTTTTACGACCTGTGCTTCGACCAAGTTGAGAAAACAGTCTCTAACCTGCGGTTCCCTCCTTGCAGCTTCATGTTCCATCCGGCCAGTTTTAAAAGTACCTGGCTCCGGATGTTTCTCCACATTTTAGGACTTTGAACTTTTTTCCCCTCCTTTGCGCATTTGCAGGAGGTGGCCGGGGGATTTTAAGGATTTATTTATTTTTCTATTTATATATATATATATTTTAAAATACAGCTTCTCCGGGGTTCTTGAAGCCTGCAAAGATTTACTTGTGAAAAGTGATGGCCGAGCGGGGAGCTCTGTCGCTCCTCTCTCTCCTCTGTCTCACCTTTCTCTACACGGAGACCACCGCGGCAAAGCATGCCGACAAAGGTAAAAACACTGCTCCTACTTCTGCTGTCTGTCTGCTTCTTCATGTCTCGATCGGGGGAAAAAAAACTTACCCATGTTGGGGTGAGGGGGGGAGAAAGAGAAACACATGGAATGTCTGGGAAAATCAGACATGGGTTAGGTAGTCATTTCTGCTGTGCTCAGATCAGCCACTCATTCACCGTTTAGATAACTTTGAAAGTAGGCTGCTTCTTCATAACAGGCAGGCTGTGTGAGCCCAGACCAGCCCTGCTTGAAGCAACACGCTCCCATACTCCGTCCTTTTGTCTGCACGGAGGCTGTTGAGGCAGAACTGCTGATAGGTTTCTCTGCTTGTCTTTCAAATGATCCACAGACGCACTGCTCGCCTGCCTGTCTTTAGATCATATGGAACTACCTTTTAAAAAGGCTAAATAATGCATTTGCTTGCTGAATTGAGTCTATATTTTGTGGGACACAAGTTGTTTTGGAAATGGAAAGAGCTTTGAACATAAAAAGGCAAGAAAAAAGACCAGACACAAGGCAAGGAGTCATTAGCGATCACTGTCAGATAATAAGCTTGCATCATCAGTCCAGCAGACATCTCATTACCTGGGCGTCAATACATGTTTAGCTGATGGATAAACGGAACGTAATTCATTTGCTCCTGTTAATTGTTTTGAAGTGAGGACGCTGCACTGCAGCGTGCACTTTCTCATTCCAACTGGTGGTGCTGTCAGGGTGAGAAAAAACCCTACTGATATTAGAGATTTGAAGTTATTATAGGCGTTATTCAGAATGTGTTTCAGCAAATGCACCACAGTCTGTTATAAATAAACTCTTAGAGCCACCTTCCTGCTCCATGAAAAAAAAAGGAAAGAAAAGGGAAAAAAAAAAATCTCTGCTTCCCGGCAGTTATTGAAGTGCACAGCTCCAGACAGCATCACACACCCCATTTCAACAAATTCGTATCTTAATATTGAAGCTGGAAGATAGAAACACAGCAGCATGTGCTCTGGAAAATTTGATCATAACTGACTGTTGTGCAACATGGCCCAGTTTTTTCCCTCATTATTCTTGTGATATGTGAAATAGTTGTGTCAAAGAAAGAAATCTTTTGAAAGGACACTGTTTATTTTGTCAGTTAAAAGAATGAGTGTGCAAAAAAACAAAAGAGCCGGCCTTGGAAAGATGGGCCTCCGCTAGCTGTTGAGCTCTCTTGCGTGTGGAGCCTGATGAAAGACCCTCTCCTGAATGAAAAGCACTCTGCAGTAGTGGAAGGGGAGATGGAGAGGGAGAGAGAGAGAAAAAGAAAGGGGGGAAAAAAGCCCCTTCTTGGCTTTGCTGGAGATCAGTACAAAAGAGAGATGGGGGTAGGGTGAAACAGGCTGACTGTCTGGAAAGTAATAAAACCAGGAGATTAAGGGGACCAGGGAGTTCCTTTGGGAGCTTTGATTGATTCAGAGAATTGGACGGGGACCCACACGCAGAGAGTCTCACGTTACTAATTACGGGGTCCCCTTCTCTGAAAATATCTGTTTATTCAAAACACATTTCTTTGAGGGCCTGACTTTAGTCAGGATTTATCTCTGCCAAAACTGGCAGATTTGTGGCCCCAAAACGTAACAAGTTCAGTTGTAAAATGTCGGGCTTGTTTGGTTTGGGGACCCAAAGTTGTGCTTCTTTCTTTATTCTGACACAAACTGCAAATGCTGAGCTGAACTGCTGCCATTTCCCCCTTTTTGCAGCTTGTAGAAGTTAAGATTTGTTTAAAGCCTTAAGAAGTTAGGCTTTTGTAAACAAGTTCCAGTCAGAGGAGTGTAAAATCCATTTAGGTCCTATCTTATCTCTGTAACCCTGCTGGGAGGGAATTGTGTGCTGATTGTCTCCCAGTGGACAGTGCAAATAACTTGCTGAAATGTGCAAACATTTGGCAATCTTGTGCTCTTACAGTGCACTCTCCTGGGTATAATCCTCGCAGACCACCTCAGATGCAACGTTGCAAAGACTTTCAAAACAACTGTTGTTTTCTTTGCTGCATTTAAGGTCTTCTATGCGGACTCTGCTGTTAAGAACATAATTTACCACCTTTTTGTTGTTTGGAAAGCCCTGGTGGTCCCACATTCCAGTTTGTGAGGAAAGAAGTAGGAAGGCTTAAAGGTGGGTGTTGCGCTGTGTTCCTGTTGCCTCGGAAGTTGGAGCTTGAAGCTGTGTCAGATCTGCTTGCTATTGCTCTAATACAAGCTGCTAACAAAGCATTGCGCTGTATTTTTCCCCATATAAACACTGTGGAACCATGTTTACTGACAGATGTTGTGTATGAGTGATTTAATGAGCGACAAACTGACAGAAGTGCTAATAAACTCCTTATTACTGCGGATATTACCACGTTTTATGTGCAGGACAGCCATGTTGGATTTTGTGGTCAGGGCTCGTGAGGTTCCTCCAACTTTGAATTAAAAATTTTCCCACTGGGAACTTTTAAATTCTGCACCATTATTCATCAACCTCCACTCCCAGTTTACACCCAGCATCTGAAATGTGTCTGAAGCCATCCGCGTAAATGATTGCATCCTCATTTCCATCTAAAAATAGCCGAACCTTTTCCATGCGTGTTGACATCATCTGATGACTTGAGAGGAAGCATCATGCAGACTCAGTAGCTGTCTCTGCTGTATGTAGTGTGCTATTTACTAATCATTTATTTATGGCCTCCAATCGCTCATAAAGTCCTAATGACCTCCATCCACCAAGAGATGGATAATTGCACATGCAGCCAAGTATTTGATTCATCTGCCTCGCTAATGAACTCGCACCATTAGGACATGATGCTCATCTCCTTTTGCTACTGATGTGGCGGATTCAGTTTTTTTCCATTTTATGTTCTTGTCTTGAGACGGTAGGATGATGCGGATATTCTTGTTAGCTACTCCCGCAGCTACATCTTCACCAGGGTTTTAGGAGGCTCAAATGAAAGCAGTTACTGAAATAATTTGCACCCATTGTCGCAGCAGTTTATCACATGTAATTGGCAGGGTGAAAGGGGAGTCAATATCTTCGGAAGAGATGGCTCGGCAGCTGCTGGTGCAACGTGTTGGTGGCGGGGGGTCATTGAGGTTGAACTGTGGATTGGATTTGTGCAGATGCATTCTCTGCATCATGATCAACAGATCAAACTTTCACGCACCGGCTCCCCTGTTAGTTTTTAGGTTTTTCGCACATGCAAAGATGAAAACGCACAAAGTCTCGAAAACACTGAATCCAGGGTTTGGTGTTTATTGATTGCTACTCAGTATGCTTTTAAAAACTGCTTCTCTAACTAGTCCCTCATGGATTCAAGACATGGACTGGGCCAGCTATGCTGATTGCTTGTGGTGGTGAAGTGTGGGCTGTTTTGAGTGGAGAAAAGCCTAATTTTCATCATTCTCTAAACTCCAGAGTTGATCATGGGAAAGTCCAGGAAACCTCCTCTGTCAGAGCTGCTTCCAGTGATGTGTTTTTGCAGAGAAAAGCAAATGAAGAAGCTGCAGGTCAGCTTCCAGGATGAATCCTTATCAGGCGCTCAGAGCTTCTCCCTGATTTCTTAACTTCTTTCTGATCTCAGATAGAGAATGTCCAGCCTCCCAGCGGCTGCAAGTCACTTGTATTCAACACATCATTCTTTATGTCGTTCTTAAGTTCATGGCTAAAGGTGAGAGCTGAGGTGTGGAGCAAATTTTAAATAGAAAACTTTGGTTTTGGCTCAAGTCCCCAGTCAGTGACTGCAGAAGCTGCATACGACCTGAATGTCTAATAATCAATCTTGATTTACTGTGGGTTGATAACTTAAGCTGCATGAGAGGTTGAGCTGCCAGCACAGTTGTTCTCTGTGAGACTCTGCAGTGAGCCCGACCTGCAGAAACAAGTGAGATGTTTACATTAGCAGCTGTAAGTAGGCGGGAGTATTAACTTCTTGTTTTGCAGAGCTGGAAGGATTTCCCCCCCCCCCCCCCCCCGAGAAGAAATGTGGAGTAAGAAGTGGTCGGAGACAGTTTGGTTAGGTTCTCACATTCTGTACAGGAGATAAAGTAAAGTGATGTCACAATCTGCTTGGCTGAGAAGTTGTGAAGCTCCCTCAAGGTTTTTATTTTCTTTCTTTCGGCTTTTTTTCCTCTGTAAAAGCTGTTGTATGTTTGGCCAGATGAAAAAAATGTATTTCAAATCAGTTTTGATGTTAGGAAACATGTTCACATGACTGATCACATGAATTTTCAAGTCTTTTTGCATGCAGAGAAGAAAAGCATCACTTGGTTAAGGAGACGTCCACTCCATTTTTTTTTTCTGTTTTCAGTTAGCATCCTCTTCTACATCTGTAGTAGTCCATAGTAGCCCTGCTCACAGCTACCCAAATAATACTACATAGTAGGGATGTAGCGATATGAAATTTTCATATCACGGTTATTGTGACCAAAATTATCACGGTTATAGTTTTTATCGCGGTATTATAGAAATACCCCCCCAGCATTTGAAAAAATATCCAAAATGTGTCTATATGTCTACTTTCTTTTCAAAGGGGGAAAGTCTCAAGAGTACTGTCCATGTGGGTGCCTTCGTTGTCTTCCGCCATGTTTTCATAAATTAAACATCACAAACTGGGACTGCTGCTGCTTTTCCAGCCAGTGAACAGCATCACTGGGAGTTTTTCAAAGTGCAGTAATCAGTCACGGTTTTAATGATAATTAAGATTTGAAACAGCATTACTAATCATTGGTAATTTTATCACAGTTAACCATTTTACCGGTAATTGTTACATCCCTACTACTTAATCTTGTTTATTCAAGCCAGTTATTGGAAATAGAGGTGAAGTAAAATATCGATATGCCGATATATCGCAATATTTTGTGTTTCGATATTGTGTCACTATTAAAAAGAACTGTATCAATATTTTCACTTACAAAATCTCACAAGATCTCATTGTCCCCTTCCAAAATCTTGCGAGATCTTGTTCCATCAGCGTTGGTTCAGCATGTATAACAGTGGCTGTTATTCTGGAAGATCTTCATATGTGACTACGGTGCAGCTGCTGCTGCTACAGACTGACTTGCTTTGAAGCTGCTTTTAATATGTCTGATTTTAAGTTGTTGGGTAAGTTACTAAGTTGTCAGAAACATTATAATTAGCCACATGTTGGCTAGTACCTGCTAGTATCTGATATATAGCAGCATTGCTGAGGTTTAATGTGCCTTTGAAACCTTATTGCTATGATGAAGTGAAGTGTAACTCCACAGGTTAGTAAGTGAATGAATCACATTTTTGTTCCAGTCATTGTAATGCTGCACTTTATTTACTCCAAAGGCTTGTAAGCTACAGTTTGCACCGTTTCAATAAATGGAACTAATTTTCTAAATAACTCTTTGATTCTTTGATCTTTGATTCATTTTGTCCAGAATTTGCAAGCTGTTGACTCTCTGTCCAGTCAGAGACATATATTTGTAAGTGATGTTTTAGTTTTCGGTTCAGTTACACTCACAAGATGTCATCAGAATCACTCTGTCCCTTTTAAATCTTTCAGAAAATGATGTAAGTGTATCATACTATATCGAATTACATTGATTAATATCATAATGTTCGCCGAATATTGTGATATATATCGTATCATGAGCTGAATATCGTGTATTGTATCGTGAGATTAGTGTATTGCTACAGCCCTAATTGGAAACTCTGCATTCATGCTTTGCACCTGCATTTCAAAAGTTTGTTTTGCAACTTAGAAACTTTTTTTTTCTATTAATCAGAAAATGAAGACTTTACCTCTCATGCTGTTCTGTTTCCCTGAATGCAACATGAAGCCTTTCATTTAAGATGGTGCAAAGGTGTGTTCAGGTGTCGTCCGGAAGCAGCATCGTTTTCTGTTCTTTGAAAGCAAGCCCATTCCATGTTGTGATTGGTCAAAGAGCTGCTCGCATCAAACATGCTTCCCTTAAAAGCTGCATTTCTTGCTTCTTCAGAGCAACTCCTGCTGTGTCAAAAAAGATATCAGAAGCAGCACCTTCCCAGACCCGCTGTCTGTCTGACTTCATGTCTGCCTGCCCTTTCATGTGAAAACAAGCAAGCTAAAGAAGAAAATAAAAAAAAAAGACTTGCTCGGACTTTGAGTTGAATCGTGTCTAGAGACCATAAAGCGGTCCATCCTTCTCTGTGTGATGGTTCCTTGGAGGCTCGGCTACCCAGGAGACATTACATCAACAGTAGTTTTATCCTCTGCGACAGTCACAGCTGCGACATGTTCACCTCTTTGATATCCATTTCTCCCTCAAGTTTCCCTGGAAAGTGGAACAAAATTTAAAAACAAGCAAGTCACAGTGGGTCTGCTGAGCTCTTGAGGGTTCTGGTGTATTGCTGTGATTGAATGATGCCCGGGTTTAATGACTTCTGGGACAGCAGAATCTTTCCCGTTTCCTCAGAGTTGACTTGAACAGTGTGAAGAGAAGCATACGAGGAAGAGAGTGGAGTTACGGCTTCATGTCAGGAGGAATCTAGCCTGCTTTTGTGGAGTTAAGCTGTAAGTTGACTCGTCATACATTGGAGAACAAAGCTGGTCATGCTCAGCCTGTCAAGCTCGTGTGCAATCAGACTTGAGCCTGGGATACACTGCAATATTTTCAATCGTTGCTCGCAGCACCAACTCAAATTGTACGAATCAGTCGCAGAGTTCAAAAGTTCACAGCTTGCGATGTTTGTCCTCATACTGTACGAACCGACGCTCGGATGCGATCTGACTACTCATAACCGAGAGGTTGGGGTCTTGAACAATCCCGACATGCAACGCAATAAATACAGATAGTAGTAGAAGAAGATGACAATAATAACAACAGCCGCAGAAACAGTTTGCTATCACCAAAAAACTCCGCTGCCTTGGCGATTTGCGCTCTTCTTTGTGAAGAATTTGCCAAAAAGAAAAGGCGACGACGTCGTGTGGACGAGGAATTGGCGGACCAGACGTGAGCTGAACGGTGTGTCGTTTTTACAACAAGAACTCCGTCCAAATGACGAGCCGGGTCGCCATGCTGCCTTTGGTTTGCTTCCATTTTTGTTTCACGCATGCAAAATGTAAAAAATCTCAGAGGAAAGGGTTCTCAGTCTGGTTGTGGTACCGCTTCAACATGCGATTTACTCACGAGCCATGACCAAAATATCAAACGGGTTTGATTTTCTTGCGACTCACGATTTCTGATTGGGAGCTCGTCGTGAGGTGCTAGAGCCCTATGAAATCCGTTTTATTTTTTCTAAAATTCCATTTTCATTTTTCCTATTTTCGGTGTTTTTCCGTTTTTAATTTTTGAGAATTCAGTTTTTATCAATTTTACACAAATTTAACACCACTACAGTGTATAAACAATTAAATTTGGCCAATTAATTCCGTTATAATTACTAACTTGAATGCTTTCACGCTTTTAAACATATTTAAGGCAAAAACATGGCACAAGTTTAAACAAACAAAAAAAGAAAACGCCGATAGTAAATAATACATAATTCAGAACAGTACTAATTTTCAGATGGTGGTCCACACCATAGACCATAAGAAACGCATGTCCCGGTTAGATCACCGGACACAGGCTCTGCAGCCTAGTGACCCCCCCCCTTGGAGCATTTTTCCGAGCAAAGCTTTCCCTTTTTATAAAGAAAAAAAACACATTTTCGGCAATCGCTCATTTCTGTGACATTCCGTGTTTATAATAAATTCCGTTTTTAATGTTCAACTCCGTGATTCAGTCTGTGATTCTGTGATCCCGGATTTCATAGGGCTCTAAGGTGCCAATTACCTCTCGTGACCCCCTAGTATACTGCAGGACACAGGATTTGGCCGAGAGTCGGCCCGATCGCCAAAACTGTCGCACGACTGGAAAATCGGCTCAAAAACGGCCAAAAATCGCACAGTGTATGCCGGCCTTTACACACTCACAGCCCTGAAGCACAGACTTAATGTCGTGTTTGTGTGTAAGATCCTTTGGTAATTTTTAACACATATAAAGCAGGAAATGGAAAACAAAAGCAGCGCGATTGGAAAAGGATTGCCCACTTTTTCTAATTTGGGGTTTAGTCAAACCAAAACAGTTTACACAGAGATAATGATCATTCTGACACAATACTTAGACTTCTTTCATGCAGAACTCAACGCATCATGTGAGTGAAGGCTGCATGAATAGCATGCTGTCTTCTTTTGGAAAGAGGCGTTCGGTAAAGTTTATATTGTGCTACTGCAGCCACAGTAGGTCAGGATCTTGGCAACAGCGTGGCATTGTCCAGTGTTTCGCTGCATGCAGAAAAATTACAGGGAGCCAAGGTTTCTTGACTGAGTGCATGTCTTTTATAACGGCAGCAAAAGGGCTGAAAATGGTGTTCTAAGTGTGTGTGCTGCAAGCATTTCCCTTGGCTTTGCATTCAGGGGAAACCTTGAATGGGCCTTGCATCCCTCCCAAAAGAATCTTTATACAGACTCTGCAGCACAAAGGAAACTCTTCAAAAATAAAAAAAAATAAAAAGTCCTTTAACTTTGAGTGCAGTGGTTCTGTGGAGCTCCTGATGTGACGTCTCCAGGTTGGTGGCTGAGCTTTGGGGGATTATGACACATGCAAGCTGTGCTCGTTGGATGAGCCTCAACTAATGAGACAAAGGCTTTGTCATACACAAAACCGTTCTCCAGCTCTTGGGGGCATATTAAAGGCATGTCTCATTAAAGCAATGACTCTTCAAGACTTTTAAAATGTTCAAATTCTTATTTTCATATCAAAGCAGCCTCCTCTGGCAGGCTGCATTATGTAACTATGGCATGAAACTTGCAAACAATACAAGTATACTATCTTAAATAAGAATTAAGAAACTTCACTACTGTTTTCTTTTATAAACACCACAATGAATAAAGATTTTGAATATTTTTTATAGGTTCTTAGGATTGAGTCAACTGAACAATAAATTGCTATGAAAAGTTGTAACACTTTAAAACCAAGGGGTCCCCATTTGGGGGATGTTGTGAAGTAATGGGGCCCAGTGGGCCATTTTGGATATCTCGCCTTACATGTAGCTAGTCTAAAACCTCTCCAGTTTTCAAACCTTCACTTTCTCAGAGATGGTCTTTGTAGAGATCATGTTCACATATTGTTATGATTCAATCGAGCTCAGGGGTGTTCAATATTTATATGTTATATATTTATATATTTTTTTTTTTTTTTTTTTTTTTTTACAGATATCAAATATACCAATATTGTCCAATTCTGAATATTTCTAGTACCAACCAATACTGATTTATGGAACCAGCCAACATCTGATTATAATGTTTCTAACAACTTGGTAACTTAACCAATAACTTAAAAGCAGACATAAAGCAAGTCAGTCTGTAGCAGCAGCAGCTGCACCGTAGTCACATGACTCTAAAAGGAATGCTGGGATATGAAGTGAATTTTATACATACTGGACTAATGGAACAACAAAATATTGTGAGATTTCACTAGTTGAAATATCAATACAGCGCTTTTTAATATTAATATGATATCAAACACAAATATTGTGATATTTCAGTGTATAGATATTTTCTTACTCCCCTAGTGATGCCTGGCCATGAGTTTTTGCTGTCATTTAAAAAGTAAAAGCTTAAAAACTGATACTGATATTTTCTGATATCACGTTTTAGTGCCGATATTGGCCTATTATATTGGTAGGCTGATAATACTTGACATCTCTAATCGTGATTTAAAGCTACAGCTACATCTTCATTTATTCTTCATTAGTAAAACACTGATACTGATATTTACACACGTTAGCAAATCTCACAAGTCCCTTTACTGTGACGCAAAAATATTCAGATAGACCTTGTGGTTTTACAGATGTACTCATTTCATTATGGGTAAGCAATTTTCAAGCAGAGGCTTAAATAACAGGCACATGACTGTAAGGATTTAATATAGGATATAATTAGTGAAATGTGTGTTTCTAGCCTAATTCTGTGGGGTTTCATTTTTTCCATCAGCAATTTGAGTTGTAAATTAAGAGACTGATACTCTTCCTGAAAGATGGATTAATAACCTTCATTTGCTTGCTCCATAGCTGCTGGAGGCCCAACATCCTGCAGCTCTCAGACATGAATTTATTCTCTGCTGTCTCTTTGGAGGACGTCCAGGGTGTGATGAATTAACCTGAAAGTCTTCTCGGTAGTGTAGTTCAGAGTGCAGTGTAGTTCTTAACTAACGTATGCAAGAATCAATGCAGCTCTCTCAATATAGTGATTCTCTTAGTCATTGTTGTTCAGCCTGAGTAGTTGAATTTGAAGCATTTTATTCTCAAAGAACGAACATCTCTTTTCGATCTTATGGCCTTCTGATCCTTGCTCGATCCTATTTTCTAAGCCTCAACTTCTCTGTACTTGTGCTCTGTGTTTGTATGTGGAAGAGATCTTATATACACACACTCGTGAGGTATCACTCACCCGTGTACACAGCCTTCATTCAGTCAAAGGGACTGTTCATTTGTTGGAAGGGTGTGGAGGCCGGCAATCACAGAGAGGGGACTGTGAGCGCTGCTTAGCGGAGCTGGCTGCCACCGTCTTGTAACCGGCTGTGGCTCTTGGCAGCTTAAGACATGGCTGGATGCGTGTGTATGTGTGTATCTTTGGGTGGGTATTTGTATAGGCGTATGCCACCCATCTGGGGTTGAGCAGCTGTTTTATCAAGAAAGTTCAGAGAGTTTCTTTGCTTTAACTAACTTGAGAAAAAATGTTTACCTGCTTGCACGAAGACCATTTTTGCTCAGCTTTGAGTTCGTTCTGTGGAGCAGCCAGCAGCTGTGGGGACTGATTCAGCGTTATGAGCTAAAAGCTTATTTATTCTGGAAATAAAACAGGAGAGAGAGGCATCAATAGCCTCACTACTTATTATTTTTTTTATCGTGAAAGACTTTATTTAGTTTAGTTTGCATAAAATGACAGATTTGTGTACAGCTGTGTGTTGTAAACTTGTGTGGTTTGGGTGTGTTAACTTTGATTTCTAAAAATATGCTCTGAAAAAAGATTTTATAAGATTCACAATAGTATCAATTTGATGTTTCTTCATATTAGGGTGCATGATGTGTTCTATCTTAAATCAAGGCATAATCGTAAAAAGATTTTGCAAGCAGTGCCAGAACAGTTCTGTATGAGGGGCTTTACTTTCTTCACAACTTTTTCGGTCTCTTTTACAAAGTTGGAAACTAGTTTGTCTGGTTTGGAAATCCAATACGAACCACTTAACTTTTAAGCATTGTCGGCACAGTGTGTTACAGCGTCAGCAAGAAAAGCGGGTGTCGCTTTTTTCTCTCTCTCTTTTGTGGTCCCACACTGTACTTTTCCACGGTGGTGTCTCAGCACAGAGCAGCAGCAGTGTCCTGGATTGTTGAGTCTCAGACATCAAGCTTAAACAGTTTAGGGTTTAAAGTTGAGACCAGTAACAGCTCGGTTCTAGTTGCGCATATATCAACAATGTATCCCTGTTGTTCTTGGAGTCCCTCCAGTCAAACTCCCAGGTTTGATTTTGATTTCACCTGCTGCTATGGTGACCTCTGAAAAAGAATTCCCTCAGTATTAACCAGTGTTTCTGCTGCTAAATCCAAGCTGAAACGGCTCTTTGAAAAGTTCAGCTTCAGATAGAGGCTCCTTTGTGCTGCAGGGAGCTCCCCTCTGGCATGAGACTCTACAGACTGCAGCGATTTTGCACTATGTTATTGGAGCCAGTTCCTCCTCAACTGAGCTCATCTGCAGCTAACGCAGGTCAGCGGAGGCGGCTGAAATGCTGAAATTACTGCTTAAATACGCTGGCATGATGTAATGGAATTGGCTGTCTCTTTTGATTCTGCTCTCTTGCCCTTTCACAGTTGCATAAAAGTGTTCCTCGGCGGCACTGACTCGCAAAGATGTTGGTTTTCTCTGTTTATTTGACCTCAGAAATTCAATAGCACATTAAAGTTTGATGTTACAGGCAAGGTGGACATGTCTTGATCCAAATTTTTCATGCAAAGTGAGCTATAGAAGCAAGTCTGGAAAACTGTAGCTAAATGGGGTGCAAAAAACTGCATTCAAGATTTATTTAAAGAATAAGAGTTTCTGGGTTGGTTCTGAATTTTCATGTGTTAAGGGCTATGTGCCCGATCAATAAAATGATATCCATCTCCCTTTTTTTTTCTCATGCGCTACCTCTTTTTCAAAAGTGTATTTTGAGCTTGGAAAGATGTGAATCTCCAGAAACAGCTGTCTATGGTTGTGAAGCAAAACCCAGTGTTACTGGAAGACTTGCACAACTGATACAGGGGAGATTACACAATTTCCTCATTATGACTCAGAGATTTCTTTTATTTTTAGGTCCCGTCCACACGAAGTCAAATTCTGGCCTAAATCCACAAATTTTTCACCAAACCAGCCTCTCATCCATACGAAGCCGGCATTTCGGGGGTCTGCAAACGATCTTTTTTTTTTTATTTCAAACCTTCAGAGTGGGAAGATTTTGAAATGCCGTTTGTGCAGTTCCATCTTTAAGCTCTGACCGCAATTTTTTTTTACTTACACGCATGCCTCATAGCTTCGCCTCTAAACACGCATGTGCTACACTCAGCATCACAACAACAATGGCGCCATACAGTGTTGAATGGTTGCTGCTCGTACCTGTTCGCCCACTCGTACTTGCCACCATCTTTTCGGTTTGGTTGTTCTTCTTGGGGTTTCTGGCAGATCGCAACCGTAGATCGGAGCATTCGGTTTGGTTGGTTTTCGTTGTATACATATTTCTGCGCATGCCCAATATTTCGGCGCCTATTTTCGCCTACTTTTGCTTTAGCACCACAGCGCCACTTACAGACCTGGCATATTTTTTGCAGCGTTTTCCTGCATTCATGTGGTCGATCACATTTATTTTATGTCTCCGTCTTTAAGACAAACACTCTGGAAAATATGAGCGTCTCGTGTTCGTTTTGACTTTGTGTGGACATGGTCTTAATGGATTACAGTACATTATAGGAAGTGATATTTGGCGTGGTGGTTAGCACCCCAGCCTCGCAGTAAGAAGGTCGCTGGTTCGATCCCCGGCTGGGGAGGGGGTTCGAACACCTCCAACCGTGGCTCTCCTGTGTGGAGTTTGCATGTTCTCCCCGTGTATGCGTGGGTTCTCTCCGGGTATGTTTACATTCATGTATTTTTGGCATGCACTATCCCAATCAAAGAAAATAAAATTAAAAAATTAATTTCTCCTCTCGAGTATGTTGTCGGACACTCGTAGAGACTATCCAAGTCCTTCAGTGTGGGAAAAAAAGCATGTTTTTAGGGCGAACTAGCGACAGCCTGTTGCCCCATACATACAGGGGGGGTTTCGACTAATGTTTTGTAACAAAACATTAGTGAAATGAAGGAGTTCGTGGCAGATAATGCCTTATTTAGAGGCTGGATGCGGTTGCCCAATCTCTCCCGTTATATCGCCCATGCGCTGATCTCGAGTGGATCTAAATATCTCCCGAAGGAATTCAAGTTGCACCAAAACTGTCTGGGTGAGTAAATGAACATATTTCATGCTAGAAAACGGGTCCAGATTGAAAAAAAACCTGAAGTTTCCCTTTAAGTTCAATAGCTAAGGCATTTTACTGCCTAAAACAGCTTTTAGGCATTCTATATTTTCTTTTCTGTCTCTTTTAGTCTCATGATTCACACCACAGTTGGTACTCTATTGCATAACCATTAATTTTGATGACAAGGGTGGTCTCTTAATTTTTTCCATGACTGTATATGAAAGGACATATGAAAAGACCCCAGACTCAAAAAAAGTGAAATTCCCCTTTAATTCCAACCACACCTCATACAATATAGCAGTCACAGACAGACTGGGCCACACAAAGCCCGAGAGCAGCATCTGGGACAACACAGTCTCTTGAGCTGTCTCTAAATACAGTCATGACCTTTCTCTGTTATAGATGAGGAAGAGGAGGTTGAACTTGGTTAGAAGGATAATTTGGCTGAGGCCGAGGTGAGGAATTTTATTCAGCTTGAAGTGTAGTGATAGAAAGCAGCTGCATCAATTCCCTCTGATTCCTTAAGCATTGTCCTTTGAACCTTGACTGGATGCCACCTCCCTGCCTGCCTCAGCTTGTGACGGGCCTCTCGGCCGCAGCAGCAGCAGGGCTGTGAAATGGACGGCAGCCAGCAGGGAGCACCTGCGGAGGAATCACAGGGCAGCAGCATTCCATCACAGGACCCTGAGACACAGATGTCATATGAGACACGAGGGAGGTGAATGGAGTGGGGGATGGGTGGGAGGGCCAGTGGCAGAGGTTTTGGAGGAGTGGGGCAGTAATGGGGTGGGATAGCAAGCCAGCTGCTGCCAACAGATTCTTAATGAGGTTTCCCATCAAGAACACAGGGAGAGGAACATTAATGGGTACAGTTAAAACCTGGTTGCTCATTTATCCCTCCCCTTTCAATCATGTCAGGATCAGGTGCCTGACATGTTTGCACACATGTTAATTGTTTTTTTAAAATTTCCCCCCAAGCAGCATTTTCCTTTAATAGCTGCAGAGTGCAACAATTATTTTCATCATTGATTCATCTATTTTTTTTGTTTGACCAGAATGCGTTTGTCACTTGACAAATAATTGTATGATTACAAATATTTGAGGTATTAATAGCAACTGTAGTATAATAATCATCATTATTGCTTATAATTTGTATGAAAACAGCCATGTTAGATGGACAAAAATGTCATATTTGACCAAAATGTTCCAACATTTTTACCTGAACATGTTCTGTGGTGATTTACCAAACAGAAGTGACTCATTCCTGCATTAGTGTGTGCTTACATGATCGGGCTCTGTGGAACCAGCGGAATGACTACAGAACCTTTAGTTAGAGTGAGTCTTTTCATCACCAGGTTACCCTTCCACATATAGTCGTCTCCGAAATTACTCATACCCTTCAATAAAAGAAAAGGCTAAATTCACAATAGTAATTCAAATAACAAGAAACTAATAATAAATAAATTAAAAAAAATGATTTAGTTAAATAAAATACTGCTTTTGAATTGTGTTTGGAAATAATAATTAGAAAAACTAACAAACAAAAATGCCCCAGACACATTAGAGCACCTTTGCAATGAACAGTGGACCAAAATACCTGTCAACAGGTGCAGAAGTCTTTTTGAACATTACAGAAAACGCCTGATAGCAGTGATTGCCTCAAAGTGATGCTCCACAAAATGTTAGCTTCAGAGCCCCATCATGCTTGTTTACTTGTTTTATATTTTTGTGTGTGGAAAAGCTAACAACAATGGTGGGTATACTACAACATAAAAATGACAACGTCTCAAGAACATGTCACGTGTTCGGTGTCATCTTGGTCTGATGACATTTAAACGTGAACAGGATGATAAAGAGGACTGTTTAGAAACAAGATGTTATTAAACAAGAACATTTAGCGATCAAGTCATGGTTTAGAAACTACTTCTGTATTTTTTTTGTGGTTATCTTTTTGGAGAACAGCAAGATGTGCAATAAATATTTAAAAATTGAACAATACACTTGTGCATTGACAAGTTTAGACAAAGTCTTATTCAGTTCACTTGGAAAGGCTGTAGTGGATTTTAGGTTCATTCTGACATCATACAAAAAGCCAAGTATACCAAACTTTTTGTGAGTAATGTACACAGTATATACACTCATATTTGACCTGCTTGTGTATTTATGTTGTGCATAAATGTAAGTTGATAATGATTTATGAATGAACCAAAAAATATTGTTTTTTGTCAAATTTTCAGAGATATTTTTGTTTACTTGACATTATACCTTTATTATTATTGACTCATGGTTTAAGCTTTGAACTGAAACTAGGAATCAATTGAAATTGGACTTGTTGAGAAGAATTAGGATTGATGATCTTCAAGTGATTCAGCAGATTGGGAATCATTTGAAGATCATCAATTCCCATTCCAGTGGGTAAAGCAGTTGGTCATGTACTCTCTGTTGGATCTATTTTATTGGACTAAGGTTGTTGCTCTACCCAACTATAACTGGGAAAAGGCTTTGTTTGTTTGTGTGTTTACTTACAATGAATTGATCAGAAAAGCCTATTTCTGTAAAGATGCTGCAGTTCAGTCTGTCTCATCGATAAAGGCCTGTTCTGTTCTGATCACCTGCAAATACGCTCATTTCACGCACTCATCCAAAAACCGGTCACTGGCCAAACCATTGCTGCATCTCCAGTAATAACGACAAAAAAGGAAAGCATTATGCAGAGTATGAAATGCTACATAATGCTTACTCCCAGCAAATCTTACTCCCAGCAACTGATAGTCTTAAATTAGTAGCTTGGGGGGGGGATAGGTTTTTCTGCTTTCGTACTTCATTTACCTGGAGTGGTCTAAATTGGTCCTGAGTGCATAAACATGTCATTCAAGCTTTTTTGGACACCTGCTGATAAAACTCACTCAAAGAACACACGTACCCTCCAATGTGCACCCGAAGAGCAGAATCCTAAAATATGCCCTGCAGTCTGTCTGTGCCATATGGCATATGATATTGTGGCGCAGAGTAGCAGGTCTAAATGAAAATTCGCCAAAGATCATTTAATTAAGCAGGTGTGAAAGCAGCTTAATTCAAGATGGTTTTGGCTCCTCTCAGCAGTCCAGGTTCAGTACGAAGCAACAGTTCATTCAGCTGGAAAATGTGAATTTTTTAAAAATGTATTTAAAGCTGGGCACCAACTTGCACACTTTCATTTCCCCTCAAAAGAAGATGTTAGAAGTGGTCTTGAGCTGTAAAAGTAGTGGTTTTATTAGCCACTGCCAGCCTGTGGGGTGCTTTTTGTTGCAGAGTGACAGGGAACTTAATAATGAAGCTCTAACCCAATCAACCCTGAATCAGTGGAGCCCTTCTTTCCCTTCATTGTCCTTCTCTCTATCCCCCTACCGTGCCACTGCATTCCCAGCCTGGCGGGGCAGTGTCTCAGGGCCAGGACTATGTCACGCACCCTTTTTCACCCCCCAAAAGACCATGGTGGGGGGGGTTAGAGGTTCAAGTGCTCCCTGTGGATTGAAGCGCAGGACTGGTGCTCCACCCCTGAACTGGTTACATCAGGAATTAGTTTCTAATGACAAAGAAACTAGCTGACCTCATAAAATCCAGCCTCCTTGGCTTTAGCTCAGCATCACTGACCCTTTCCCATTTTCCCTTTCCTTTAACAGACTTCAAAGGCGAGGCGAGGATAGCCCCTCCTGGATCAACGCTGATAGCGAAGCGCTCTGAGAACATTCCTTACGTGCTAGACAGGGGTTGAGTGTGGATTTTATGGGCTGTGTTTCTGCTAGTCCCACACATACCTGTGGTTCATGTGCCTGCTGTAGCAGCTTAACCCCTTCTCTTGTGTGGTATCTGAAATAAAACTGCTGGTCTTGAAGGCAAAAAGAGGCTTTCTTGGCACCATGGCTATGGTTTTCAGTGTTTACACACTACAGTCCAGTTTTGTTCTACTGCCGTCCTCCGCTCATCTCTCACGTAAGAATCCACTGATATTTTAGGAAATTAATTTATGTTTTGTCTTGCCGAGAAGCAGAGTCTGAGGATCAATAATAATTTAATTTCTTTGCATTTAGTATGGAAATAACACTTTAATGCCCTGAGTGCAGCTTATCAGAGAAGTAGAAGCAAGGGGACTGTTGAGAGAGAATAACCTGCATAATAACTCTGAAACTGCCTCATAGAGCTGTGAACTGTACATTTTTAGTAAGAAAGCTATAGCTGCCATGAGAGAGCTTCCCTTGAATTATATACAAAATGTTAAAGCAGGTTTTTGGAGGTTTATGGATTAGCTTTGAAAAATATTTTTTCCCCTAACACACACCAGACGTTGGTGCAGGCTGCTTTTAAGTGTCTCTAAATGCTGATGCAAAAACACTGACTAGTGGTTTTCAAAACAAAGTCTGGCAGACAAAAATTAGGCAAATTAGGATTTCTTTGGGTTTTTACACTGCTACTTGGATTTCATGTCTGCAGATAGTGTGATATGGTGGAGTTTGAGGTGGTCATTTATTTGAATGCTGCCTTTGTTTCTTTAAATACACGGGATGAGAGTAAAGTTAATGACTATTTTGCGTCCAATGCTGTGAATGCTGTGGAGTTGTTTTCTCTGCAGTGAATTTGACTATGGTGACCTCATAGAAACATTTTCTTTAAAGGGGTGATGACATAGCAGTAAAAACTGGTTCATGTAGTTGACATTACTGCATATGTCAATTCTCCAAAGAAAAAAAAAACGTCGCTTTTTACAGCGGGGGATTGTTTTGGCACGCCAGACCTCCCTTCCTCAGTAATACAGTTAGGTGTGATAATGATATGCAGCTTTACCCAGAGACCAAGTTGACTTCATTTTGATTGGCTACACCTTATTTGGCTATAACCTTATTTAGAGAAAGTAGGTCAAGCTGCGGTCTGAGTTTGCTAAAGGCTATCTGTTAGCAGCATGGGCATTTCAGACAGTGAGCTACGTTTATCAAACAAGACAGCGTTTAGAAAATAAATAAACTTACAGGTAATGACAAGGTTGTGGTCGCCTCCTTCAGTGCTGCTGCAGAAGTTTTCTTTTAAATCCATTTGTTTAAAAAAACCAACCTGACTGCTCAGCAGTTACTCAGCTCCACTCGCGCAGTTGAATCAGCAAGGTTGGGGGGAGAGTGAAGCGTAGGGTAGAAGGAGATAGGAAGGTTGGGGGGGCTGTTTGCTTAATAGTGTGCTCTAATTGGAGCAGTTGAATTACGTAGTATCATAAATCTACGTAGAATGATAAGCTGCTGTCTGATTCAACCGTTTTTGAACAAAGAAACAAAGCTGACAGACCATAAACTGGGACTTTGATACTCACTCTGGACATTCACATGGCCTCATCAGTGCACCGCAGATCATATTATAGCCCCAAAACCCCAGAAAAGTGAAATGTGATGTCATGGCACCTTTTAAGCTATTTGAGTGGTGGTGTGCTCAGATAATTCTGCATATTAAATCAGGATTTTACCAGACAGCAGCTTTGTTTGGAACTTATGCTTGGCTGTTTTTACACACACAAAATAAAAGAAAAAAAAAAGAAGCAGAAATATTGAACTTATGTGGTACATTTGATCTCCTATATCATTTAAATTTAACTGGGTATACACATACAGAAGTAAACTGAGCTCCAGTCACATCATCTGGTTTTGGTGGTCCAGCTTGAAGAGCAAATGTGCTTACTGAAAGTAGAGTTCTTTACTAGATTGGGTATATTAAGTTCCTCATGATCAGTTTAGCTGGTTTTTAAATATATTTCCAGTCACAAAGTTTTATTTGGTCTTTATTTGGTCTGGAAGTATTTGAAAGATACTTAATTAAGACACCATATCCATGTGTTGTGGGTTTTTCTGGTCAGTGCGTCTGCAATCTGTATAGATAAGATTTCCTGAGGGGAAACAATTGTGTGAAATGCAGGAAGCCATTAGAAAGCCAGGGACTCATGTCTCTCCCTGCTGAGTAAATAGTGTCTGGGCCTCCCCCCACCCCATTTCATTCACTTTTGAATGAGCCCTGCACTTGTAACAATAAAGGCAGGAAATGAACTGTACTCACACAGAAGCGTGCAGGATGCTCATTGTTTTCCTAATTGACCAAAGTAGGTTGGATTAAAAAATCAGTCTTTTCTTTGGGTAAGACAAAAATACCTCAAAGGTAACCTACTGAAGACATGGTCCAAAAAGCAAATGAAAAAACACGAAAACAAAGCAGCTAATGAGGCTGATTATTTGCATATTTTTTAGATCTTTTGGGCCGTAGTGGTCTGTCTCTCACCTGACCCAGTTTGTGTGAAATTTGAGCCCACTCGATTAAATCCACAAGTCTTAAGCGCAGACCTTTAATGCAACATACGGCATACATATGCAAGTGTGTCACGGAGGGAAAAAAAAGTAGTAGTGCCGGAGAAAAAAGTAACATGTCACCAATTGGTACCTTATGTTCTGTTTGCGCAGTCAACCTGTTTATGATTCGCTAACCTCATCTGGCTGCAACATTCTCATTTTTCTCTGGAGTGCAGATGTGATCCGGAGCCAGACAGTGCTGCTGCAGTTATCACCTGAGAAGCCCTCTAGGGGAAAGTTTTTTTGTCCTTGAGTGTAGACGATAAGCGTATTTGGGTTGATCTAAATTCAGAGGAGATTGGTAATGTGGTAGGGATTGAGGTTATGTGAACTGACAACCCTACTTCTCATTAAACACAATTTAAAACAAGTGATTTGCCGTACCACAGTGTTTCCCCGAGCCATTAGCTGCTTTATTCTTCCATTTTTTAAATGACATTATTTGCCAATTAAGCACTAGGAGTTAAATGGACAAATTTTTAAATGGTCATTGTGGTTTTATTACTAGGGGAGGGATCAGTGGTTGTTTGGCCCACTTTTTATACTTGGTGTAATTGATATTTGGTTTACCCCCTAGATTAAGCAGCAACTAAGCAGGTTAGCACTGAGGATTTTCCCAGATTAATTCCAAGAGTCCAATCTGAGTGGCCTGAGCATACTCCCTGTATCATCCCAAGCGTCCGCTTTACCTGGGATTTACTAGCATATGAAAGGGAAATGAGATCAGAGGTGGTGATAAATCCTGCAGCAAAGCCTCCCCCAGAGAAAATTAGATGCATGCACGGCATTGTCAGTCACCAGCTGCTCATGAACTCATTTAGGATAAATTGATTTCAGGTGTCCAGGTGATGAGAGGACATGCAGTCTTTCAGACAGGAGTCAGTAGTGTAGTCATCTATTTCTTCTATTAGCCTCCTTTTTTTTGCCTTTTGTATTTTATACAGCTTTGTGGTGACTGTGAAAAAATGTGCTCTTTTTGTGCAGCTTCACGTGATAGTGTTGCACTTCACACCATGTCCACGGGCTTCTGTGTCGGGTCCCCACATCCTAGCAGATTCACAAGCAACTAATTTAGGAGCAGTTAAGTGATTTAGCATCTGTCTTTTATAGGACCCTTGTGAGCCACAACTACCACCCCCTTCCTGCCCATTGCTGTCTATGCCTGTGGCGTCAAAGCTTGCTTTTGAATTTCAATCAGTCCTGGATGTGTTATTGTGTTTATTTGAGGGGGATGGGTTGGATAGGGCGTTACTAGTAGTTACCGGTTGTGTATGTCAATCACATATTCAGTGTGACCAATGTACAGCTCAATGGAAGCTAGTTGGGGTGTTCTCAAGGGGGCATAAGGCTTTAAGTGCTGCCCGCGGGGCGAACCCTGCCCTCCATTCTTCACACACCACCCCTTCTACCCTTGTCATCCTCCTCTCAATGCGAACACAGCCACAACAATCAATAACGGCCTTACCCTCCTTCCACCGTCTTCCCCCTTCCAACTCCTCCTCTGGTCAGCCGCTCCCTGCTCTCCATTAATCAACACTGCGTTTGATGTTGGCTTCATCATTCTCTGTCAGCCTCCTCAACACCACTATGTGTGTAATTGTGTTAGATTTGTCATGGTGGGGTAGTGATTTGGCCCTGCCCCTGCTGGCTCGGGGCCAGTCGACTTTATTTCGTGTACCTGCACCCCCTCACATTAATTTAAGATCTGTTGGTTTTTAATCCATTTCCATGTGGTTCAGTGAGTTCTCTTAGTATCCTAAGGTACATCACGTCCTTTATTAAAGACTGGTTTTGCGTTTTGGGAGTTCCATTGTTCCCAACATCCTTCTCTTGTCACCAGCCAGCGAAGCATAAGTGGTCATTAAAA
Organism: Atherinomorus stipes; assembly: GCA_023101725.1. Lineage (NCBI taxonomy): Eukaryota > Metazoa > Chordata > Actinopteri > Atheriniformes > Atherinidae > Atherinomorus > Atherinomorus stipes. Next base: position 2,725,422 of record JALJCO010010650.1, on the reverse strand, counting down.
ATCAAACCTCACAGCAGGCCATTTGTAGGCCATGAGTCAAAGTGACTGAAACCCTGTTGTCCTGAATTTACACAGAGGAGCTGTGTGTGAGAACGTAATCAGTCCGACTGGACATTGGGAGGTCTTGATTCAGCCAGATGCTTCATATGAAGTCGCTGTCATGTCTGATTGGGCTCATGTCTGAAGAAAGTGGTCACCCAAGTGTGCATGATGTTTCAGTCACATGACTTGAGCAGAATGAGGAATACAAAAACACCAGATAGTGATTGACTCAATCAATTAAGCTACTGGAAAGCTTCCAGCTGGTGAGATGTAGGAATTCTGGAAATTCTTGTGGGTGAAGCCAAAGACATGGTGAGAGACACGGTTGTTTACATCCTGAGCATAAGCACTGCATACTTTTTGCATCACTTCCTAAGTCTTGCATGCTCCAACCAGATACCACCACTTGTTGAAAGCTTTGGAGAATATTTTTTGGTGAGAGAGTGTCTGATACAGGTACTCTCCTGCTGTGTGTTAAGGAGATGGTTGGATTCTCTGAACATACGCAGATGTTACTAATATAGTTACAGTATTTGGGGGTATTTTAATCTTGTACTAATGTGTTTGTGTATTTGAACACAAGCTGGAAAAACTCAGATCTCTGCGACTATTTAGTTAGTCTTAGGTGTACAAATCAATATAATAAACTGGATGTGTTTGCACACTAATCAGCTTGTTAACATGACTATTGAGGCTCTAAGCTCTGTTTGTCTATGTCTCATCTAATACCTTCATCAAATAACCCTCAAGTAATGCTGCATCCGTTAATTTTCTCTTTTGAGGTTTTCTATTAAACCTGTTGTGTGAGAATAATCTCTGGCCAATCTATGTCTTGTTTTTCAGAAACAGTGGGAGGATGTAGTGTGAGACAGGAGGGGAAAAAGGGTGTGCACAGGAGAATAGGGAATGGGGGGGAAAAGACTTAAGAGGCACAGTGAGAGAATCCGTCTTTGTCGATTATACACGCACTACAACCTTGACGGCCACATTAGATCTCTTTCCCTGTACACTAAATTATCATTAATAATGGATAGAGCTCTCTATGCTCTTTTGCTTTCATCTTCCCCTTCCCCCAGCCTTCACCCTGAAGGCGTCTACCCCTTTTTTCCCTGTTTGCCGATTTCCCCCTACCTCCATCCTGTCCCCCTGTTTCCCTTTTCTCCCTCCCCCTCCTCTGTTTCGCTGTGAGACTCCTACCCTGTAGCCATGGCAGGTGTGCATACATCATTATAGTGCTGGCCACACAGCCTGCAGCACCCAAATAGTCGTCATCGGGCAGACACATCCACCTGCCTGCTTAGATGGGACATCAGTGAATAGTTGATTGTGGCTTATCTTGCTTTAGATTAGAGCTTTTGCTTGTTTTGTTTCTCCAGATAGAAACCCACAGACAATAACAAATGAGTGACGCATACATTCTGTAGAGACATTAGAAATAAAACTAATTGTATGTGAGCTATTGTTGATACTCATCTACATGCACAGGGGGGAAAGTCTTGTTTTATTAATATTGGGTAATGTTGATTGTCATTTCAGGACTGCATCCATTATTTGATCCCTAAATAACATCTCAGGCTTATTATGTTAATATTCTGAACTCAAAATACACAGTAAAGACGGTACACACAGCATTCATAGCTCATGTTGTTGAATGAATAGTTCAAAAACAAATGACACTATTAAAAACTGATTCAAGATCTGTTGTATCAGCTTACTTACAGCTAAGGCAACACAACTCTGATTTTACTAGTTGTGTTCATCATGACAGTATTTGCATGTTCAAGTAAAGAAAAAAGAAGAACATAGTTTTATCCAAATAAATACATTTGATCAATCAGAGGCTCTTAATTTGACCATACTTTAGGTTTACGTTGGAGTGTGCATGATCATTTGTTTCTCAGTGTCAGCTCTGTGATGGATGATCCAACTAGAATGGGTGCTGTGTTTTTCCCAGTGTCAGCAGAGAAAGACCCCACCCCTCTCTTTACTGAGTCAAACAGGTGTTGCTGATGGATGTATGGAAAATCAGTGTTATTCAAAGTCAGATTCGCAACCAGAGGTTTTGACTGATTTTCATGTTGCAAGCAAAATGTTGAAGTCGCTCAAATATCCCAGATTTGATTCAAACTGGCTGTTTCATTTGATTCACTCTGCATATACTGTACAGTTGTCCTCAATATTATTCATACCCTCCTATTATATCAGGGAAAAAAATCAACTGACTGTGAAATAAGTTGAAATTGAAAAAAGTAATACGTAAATTTTTTTTAAAGAAAATCATGACATCGAAATTTGAATTGTGGCTCAACAGAAATATTGAAAATAAAACAAAACAAAAAAAATAATAAAACAAGTAAACAAGCATGACGGGGCTCCTAAGCTAAAATGTTGTTGAGCAACACTTTGAAACAATAATTGCAATCAGGTGTTTTCTGTAATGTTAAAAAAGACTTCTGCACCTGTTGACAGATATTTTGGTCCACTGTTCAAGAGCAAAGTGCTCTAAGTCATCTGGGACAGTTTCTTTCTTTTTTTAAATTATTCTTTTCAACTACAATTCAAAAGTGTTATTTTATTTAATTAAATTAGAATTTAGTAAACTTTTATTTATTGTCGCTCTTTTTAGTTTCTTGCTATATAATTTACTATTGTGAATTTAATATTTTCTTTAATTGTAAAATAATAATTTTGAGTACTACTGTACATTCCAAGGGCATGATTTCGTGAGACTTGCAGATACGCAAGTTCCAGTTTGACTGAACATTCAGGTATTTAGAAGTCTTGAGGGAAGTGTTGTTGAATGGGGTGTCAGCAAAGAGTTATAGCTAATGAGAGTGCAAGAGATAGGGTTAGGAGATAAAATGTGTTGAAAGGACAATGACAAACGTACAACAAACATGACAAGTTGAAGAAACTGGTCTGCTTGGAAACCTGAGTAGAATTTGTTGAACTTTGGTGAGAACACTGATGCACCTTTTATATTTTAGCTTTTTAGTAACAGGCTTGAGAAGCTGTGTAGAAAAGCAGCTAGTTTTCTTGAGGAAAAAAAAAAAACCCTGAGCAAGTAGTTAACCGCCAGGAGCTACCTGTATTATAGCTGATGCTTAATATTAATGATGAAAGAATCTTGCATGCATGACAGCTGAACCTGCTGAATAAAAACTCGCCAGTCTCATCAAGAGTATGTCTGGTGATCACTGAGAAACTGCTCGAGCAGGGATCATCAACTCCAGACTTCTTGGGTCAGTGCCCTGTAGGTTTTAGATATTTTACCGCTGCAATACACTTGAGTCTTTCTTGGTGTAATAATTTATGATAAAATAACTTGGAAGTCACATATAAAACATCTATAAAGCAAAGTATGAAGAAGCATTTTAATTCTGAGCAAAGCAAAAGCTGGACCACAAATCACTCCACACTCTATACTGTTCCCTCATATTTACATTACTGTGCAGGGACTTGGGGCAATACTTACAGATGTACAATAGAATCGCTATCCAGACTACAGAAAAGAGGAATAAGAATTATTCATGATGCTGGTTACAGAGATCACTCAAATCCACTATTCTTAAAATCAAGACTGTTGAAATTCACTGACACGGTTCACTTTCAAACGGCACAAATCATGTATAAAGCAATACACAATCTACTTCCTGGAAATATTCAAAAATTGTTTTTAAACAGAGACGGTTTTAAACAGAGATGGTTGTTATAATCTGATGGGGGAGTTCAGCCTGAAACATCATCGGGCACATACAACCGTGAAAAGTTTTTGTGTTTCTGTTTGTGTAGTGACTGGAACAGAGTGGGAGTGAAGCTCAAGCAATGTCCAAGCTAGACCCAGTCCAAAAAGCGGTACAAACATGGAAGGAAAACAGCTTTGATAATCGAGTACTCTTAGAATGATTTGCGTTTTGTTTATTTAATGTTGTTGTGAATATGTATCATGTAATTATATATATTCAGGAAACTGACTGGTAACTGAGTAGTGGAGAAGCAATAGGTTTATATAAGCTTATGTCTACATATAAGCACATGTTTGAAATCATTCATTCATTCATTCATTCTCAGATGAAATGGTTGTCCAACAGCTTGTGGTTAAGTTCTACAAAAGCTTCTGAAGGACCCATGATGTGAGTCAGGAGCGTTAAAGCAGAGAAACATCTCAAATCTGCAGGACACTGGCCCAAAGAGGTCAGTCATTGGTGATTCCTGAGCTAGAACTTCAAAACTTAAGTTCACAAGACCAGCATGCCATGTAGTCCGAACTTGGCTCAAGTAGATTGTGAGATAAACAGATGTTTATAGACGAAAGGAGTTTTAAAAATCTAAGAACACTTAAACTGATCCCCATTAAACACCCATGAATATTACTTGACACCACTAATGCAAAAACAGTGAATCACTCTCAGAAAACATCAGCATGTACACCCAAGGGTTGTGTTTCCATCAGTATCATTTGGAGCTAATAAATACTCTACTGTAGCTATTGGAGGGTCATTTGACTTGGGACCCAAAGTCAGAAGTCGCTTTCCTGCTGCACTTATATGCCAGATGTTAGCAGCAGCAGTGTAAAAAGAGCTACACGTGATAATCTGTGGCACAGTTGATTATGTGTTTAGAAATGATTATGGACAATACAAACATGAATACTGTACATTAAGCTTTTGAAATACACTTAATGCCAAACTAATCCTCTCATGATGTTAAACAAGATATAAATAAACATAAGAAAGTAGGAGCAATGGGTTGGGAATCATTTCTGCTTTCCTAAAATCTCCATTTCTGAAAGTTGATTATTGTATTCGATGAGTGTTTGTCTGTGGCCCCAAAACATTTAGGAAAATATAAAATATGGAGGGTATTAAAGACAAAGAAAGTGATCAGATATGTGTTTTACAAGGAGTTTGGAACCTTTTTTAATTTTAACATCATTGTCTCAACCCCTTGTGTAAATTAGAGATGTGTTGCTCCATTTTCTGCTGATCTTCATGTATTCATTTACCAGCACTAATTAGGGTACTCTGGCGATGGCATCCCCTTATCTCTTGGCAGCAGTTACTGCTTAATTCTGGTCGTTTTCCATGAAAATCAGTGTCTTATGTCACTTCGCTACACTGCAGATTGTGTTTCTGGGGCAGATGATATATAGCCCATTCCTTTAAAAGACACCACCAGGCTCATAATGGCTGAAAGTGGGCCCGTTTGGATCCCCTGTCATGGAGTATGATGTTCAAACCAGGTTACAATAAAAAGAATCTATGAAAAAGATGGGTGGGCGACTCTCAACTGACAGATTAAGGACAGGTTTACAACATTCCCAGTAGAGAAATCACATTTCCTGCCCACTGCAGTGGGATTATCCTCGTCTTCTTTAACCATGTACGAGTCTTATACTGGAGTTGTTAATGCAGTTTAAAGCTCCACAGGCTATAATGGTGCTGAGTGGTATGACACGGTTTTTACTGAAGCAATGGAGAAATTAATAAAGTTGCAGCCCTTGTGGGTTTAGGTTTAGTGGGCGGTCTCGCTCCCAGATAAGCGTACGATCAAGCTTTACCGTGTTTCTATGAAAGACCGTCAGCAGAGCATCCTGTGAACAAACAGATTCTCAACTGCTGGTGAATAATTGGTGACCTTTTCTTAATTGAGGTTCACAGTAGTGCAGCGGAGACCATTCCCGTGTGCATCTGTGGGATTAACACATTTGTGTATATGCCTGCTGAAGAGAGTTAACACCACACAGATGACACTGGAGAGACAGAACCTGGCAGTTAAAGGTTTCAGGCTAAAGGAAGAGGGCTTCATAGCCTGTTGGAATTTGTTTTCCTTTTCCTCTTGGGAGTTTCCCCATCTCTCCACCCGAGGCGATCTGTCTTCCTGTCATTCTATTGATCCCATCCAATACTCATTTATATGAGGAAAAGGCTATTCAGCCTTAGGTGTGAGCCTAGTGGCTACTGTTTGATTTTAAGAAAGTGTGCAAATGAAATGTGAAAGATGATTCATCTGGCCCAGAATTATTTTCGTAGGATTGGGATACCTGCCATCTCATGGAAAATGTCTGGCTCAGAGGGAGGGCTTTGATGAAAGCCCTACACTCAGACAGCGTGTAAATAAAACTGCAGTATCTCAGCACAGCCAGCGATGGAGGTGTGCTAGAGATCTTTGACCTTGTGCACATCGATGACAAAACCTTTTTAGGGGGAAAGTACATAAAAACAAGGGATAATAATCTCTTAGCATCAAGTGGCCTTGCTGAGCCGAAGCCAGCTTAGACTCACTTTAGTGAATGTCAGCTTGCTATCTTCCCCTCTGCAGTTTGCGTATAAAACAGGGGTGAGAGGCAGGTTCCGATGCATTTTGATTGGAGAGTTAGACGAAAATGAAACGTTTCAAATCTACTCAAGGCACTGAATGTGGTTTTTCTTTTCTCTTTATTTTTCCCATCCACTGTTGCATTTTAATTTGCACTTCATTTACATTCATATTGAATTTGTTGTCTGCCATATGCTCCCTGACGTTGTCATGGGATACAGGCCAGACTGATCATTTCCTTTTTGTAAGCAGCTGTGCACATTCAGTTGTATGCGTTTCAGTGATGAGATAAGGAGAGGAAAACTCCTTCCTCAGGCAGCTGTGTTGGATAAAATCAAGATATTTTGAATTGTCTGCTTAACAATTTTAGTTCATCGTATGCAAACTGCCAACAGGTATTCCTGTCGATTCAGTGGTGCACCAACAGATGCTCGTTTATTACAGTTTGTGGTCTTTCAGAAGCTGCTGGCCTAAATCCCACATAAAACAAGCAAATGTAGCTGCTGCAGTGCCCCTTTGGCTCTATTCAATCTTGACTGCAAATCTCTGCATGTGTTTACTGTTAATTAGTGGCAAGAATTCCTGTTTTTGATGAACAATGAAATGTCCTTCGTGGCTCGGGCAGGCCTGCTTGCCAGGCTGCACTGGCACAGAGACTCCAGTGCAGCAATTTACAGCAAAGCTTTTTCTTTAACCTGGGATGGTCTGGCAAGATGTCCCCATTCAGCCCCACCTCCCTGAACCTGTTAGTAAATCAAGACCATTGTGAGAAACTATCCATTAATAAGTGCTATGCCTAGTCAAGTGGCACAAGAAGCACAAGGGTCAAGCCCGCCTTCCAATCATTATACCTCATCTAGTTCCTAGTAATAGGCCCCTAGACACTTAGCTACAGGTCGCCATGGAGACCTAGGACAGGGAGTGGGGTGTGCGATGGGGGTCGGGGACTGGAGAGCAGTGCAGACAACCATTAGCAGCCCATTCCATGGTAATTAATGATCATCCCACTGGCTGGAAATCAGGGCCTGGAGGAAAAACAGACACAAGTCTTGCACTCTGAGAGCAAATGGCAAAGTGGAAAGTAATGCATCTTTGAGTTGGAGAGGTGAGGTGTTTTTTGTCATTCCTTGAAAATGGTGACAGGATGCCTCGACAAGCTGCGTTGCTGCAGGAGAGGCAAAGTAATGCACGTGAAAATGATTTATGATCAGGATGGATGGAGGATTGTGTACGAGGGAACAACCGAATTTCATTTGCATCTCTTCATGAGTTGGCCTCCTGTTTGCAAGACCAGAAAGATTGACAAGAATAACACACAAAGCTCCCTGTTTTTTTTTTTTTTTTTTTTTTTTTTTTTTTTTTTTTTTTTTTTTTTTTTTTTTTTTTTTTTTTTTTTTTTCTTTCATCTTTTTTTTCTTTCCTCTCTTTCTTTTTTCTTTTTTTACCTTCTTTCTTTTCTCTCTTTTTCCTCCTCCTCCCCTCCCATTAGTCTTTCTTTTTTCTTTTCTTTTATTTTTTATTATTTTTTTTTTTTTTTTTATCTCTTTCCTTATTTTCCTTTTTCCCAGCTTTCTTCCCCCCCTCTCTCTACCCTCTTTCTTACCTCCTTCTCTTCTCTTTCCTCCTTTTTCATTCTTTCTTTGAATTTTTTCTTCTTCCTTTTTCCTCTTCTTCCTCCTATAAACCTCTTATACAATTTCCCCCCCTCCCAGTACCCCCTTAGGCGCTTTCCTCTTCCTTCCCCTCCTCCCCCTCCTCCTCTCTTTCTCTTCTGTTACTATTTTCGTCTTTCTATTTTCTCTATTTTTTTTTTCTTTCCCTTTTTCTTTCCCTTTTTCCCTACCCCTTCTTTATTTTTTTTTTTTTTTATTTCTTCTTTTTTTTTTTTTTTTTTCTTTTTTTCTCTTATTTTCTTTTTTTCTTTTTTTTTCTTTTTTCCTTTTTCTTTTTTTTATTTCTTTCTTTTTTTTTTCCTTTTTTTTTTTTTTTCTCCTTTTCTCTCCCAGTTTTCTTTCTCCTTTTCTTATTTTTTTTATTTCCTTTTTTTTTTTCTTTTCTTTTTTTTTTTTTCCTTTTTTTTTTTTTTTTTTTCATATAATAATTATTATTATTTATTAAAATAAAACCACTCTCTTTCCCTCCTTTTCCCTCCTCTTCTTCTCTCTCCTCTTCTTCTCCCCTCTGCGTTTCTTTTTCCTTTTCACCTCCCCCCCTAATTTATTTCTTTTTTTCTTTTCCCTTTTCCTTCTTTTTTTATTTTTAATAAAATATATTTCTCCTTTTTTCTTTTTTTTATTAAAAAAAAAAAAAATATTTTCCCCTTTCTTTTTTATTTTTATTTAGGATTAAAAATAGAAAGAACAATATCTTTTTTCCACCTTCTTGCTCACTCTAAACCTTTGACTCGTGTCTATCTGGGTGTGCTAAAATAATCACCTGTCTAATCGGGTTAAGGGCTCCATTCAGATTGCAAATATGAAGCTCACATTATTGGGTTTGTAATCAAATCTGAGGTCTGCTTGGCCTGAGGGGATTTTCAGTCAGCAGTCAAGCCAGGCAGCCAATCAACCAACCATTGCAGCTTTGAAGTGCCGGCAGACCAAACAACCAATTTTTTTTCCCCTCTGTATCCTCAAGCTGATAGCTCCCCCTCTCCATGCTGCATAACCAAAATATGGATATACTCGGTCACAAAAGAAATTCTTTGGGCAAATGAAATATAAACAAATGCCACACAGATGCATGAACAACACATTGCACACACACCAGAACAATTGGTGGCTTTCAGGCAAATATTGTAGAAACATTCAGTAATGACCAGTGCTGCTCCCAATGACAAGCAGGCTGTGTGTTTTTCCTCTTTGAGTGTAAAACCTGACTCTACACCCTTATCAGGGATGTAAAGATTAAGAAAAAAAAAAATCATCAGTTTGATATGCAGACAGGTATGTGGTTGCACCAGAGCCTAATTGCCTGGTTTTTCTGAGGTACACATTTTTATTTTTATTTTTTTTAGAAGACAGAATTAAACATTTGACAGCAGCAATTTAACTTCTGCTTTACAGATGGTCTTGTTAGGGACATGAAACCCTGAAAGGAATGGGAAAATTGTAGAAATATGCTCCTTGCCTTGCATTATTTTCTCAATATGCACATTTTGTTGAAGCTCAGTACAGGAAGATGCATACATACCTAAATCCTTAACTTTCTATTTATTCTGTGGCATTAATTAAAGGGAAGGTTTGTGTTTTGCAACAGTCAGTGTAGTTCAAGGCTGCTGGATTTAATATACCAGTGATACTTAATGTAAAAAAAGTGATAAGCTATCTGGAGAGGCTTGAACTGGGGATTCAACTGCTAATCTTGCAGTTGAAGGATTCCTGCTTTTCTAAACGAGCCAAAGCCACGAAACTAAGCATTTTAAATCTTCACAGTGGAGTCAGAACATTGTAAATTGATGCAAAAAGCTATAAATGAAAACATGACACATGAAACAGCCTTAAAACTGCTGTGATGTGATTTAAAAGGCAAGTTTTTGATTATACTGAAGCAAAATTTGTTGCCATTAATGCAGGAAATCAAATTTGTGGGAGTATTTAAGCTGTAAAAGGATGGGAATGACTGAAACTGGAATACTGTCGGGGCGGTGATTAGCTCAGTTGGTTGAGCAGCCGCCCCATGAACAGAGGCTACAGTTCCTCAGCGCAGTCGGCCCCGGTTCGATTCCCGGTCGAGGACCCTTTGCTGCATGTCACTCCCCACTATCTCTGCCCCTTTCCTGTCACTATACACTGTTGTATAAAGGCCACTAGTGCCCAAAAAATTCTTTAAAAAAAAAAAAAAAAAGAAACTGGAATACTGTCATCTGTGGCCAAAAAGAATGTGGGACAGGGGTGTTTTCCTATTCCAGACCAGGTTGAATTATTTATAAAAAGCCAAAACAGTAACTGGGAATAAAAGTAAAGGATGATTGAAAGACTGAGGGTGCAAGGATGGTGCTAAACGGTGGTGCTGAACACCATAACAAATCAGTTGTTGACTGACATCCATTTGTTAGGCTCGAGATCATGATATTTGCTACATAACTCCTCTCCAAATGCTCCATCCACCATCACGAAGGGCTCAGCTGGAGAAACCTCGAAAGGTTTGAGGTTGTTTACAAGTGTAAGAGAAGCTTTTAGGGTTTAACATCACTTTGTTTCATGATGCCGAACGTGTGCAGCGAAAGGCTGTTAGTCGATGGATTGGCGGCCAACAGGCCAGTTTTTTTTTTTTTTTTTCATATTCCAAAATGAAATCAACAAGAGGGTTCACTGTTCTTGTGTAACCAGGTGGCGCTGAATGGCTTGGCTGACTGCGCCAAGAAGAAAGGACATTACTTTTCACTGGACATACCTGTTTTTGGACCATATAATGGATGAAATATTACTCAATAATATAGGCCTAATTACATGAGAGAGCTTGTTTGTCACTTTACATCATGCAGTAAAATATAAGTTATAAGGCTGGCTTACTATACTGGCTGGTTGTGGAGAGGCCTGGCTATTTCTTTCATTTAAAAAACAAAAAAACAAAACATGTTGACTTCCTTCACTGTAGTTGAATGTCTATTGCACTAATTTAAACTCTTTAGGGAGTTTTACGTTTAAGCACTCATATAAGGCACAATGTCATGGTAAAAATGCATGAAAACTTACCTTTGCGTGCACAACGGTGTCGTTGCTGTTTTTTTGGTGGGCGATGTGCAGATCTTGCACCCAGCTACAGCAAAATTGCTCTTAGCGGTCCAGAGAACACATTACAAAATGTGATGCGTAGAGATGTAAACAAGCTTTTTATTTAGTGCATGAAGAAGTTAATCAGAATTCAGCATTCAGAAAAGCCTTTATCTGATCCATACACTGTCTACATCAACAAAGTGAGACGTGACTAAGCCTTCACTCCAGCCAGTTATTTTCCAGACTCTTGCAGGTCATTGTGTCTTCATACAGTAAGTCCAGTTAGTGATACTGGCAGTGGTTGTTGTTATTCCAGACATTCCTGCTGAGAGATGCTTTCTCCTCTGTGGCATGGCAGTGAATTCTAGCATGTCTGTCACCCACAGACTCATCCCAAGGGCGCTATCAGTGCTCAGCCTCTCTCAGGCATGCATGTACACAGTGTGTCCCACTCTCTTAATCCATCTTTCCCCCTTTTTCCTCCCTCCTTCTCCCTCGCTTTCCCTCCTGCCTGCTCCTCTTATTTATCTCTCCTGCTCTGCCTTTGCGTTACCTTCCCTGCCCTCCCTCCCCTCTCCTCTCTGCCTTCCATGCTATCAAAAGCAGTGGAGAGTATTATCACCAAGGAGCCATCCTCTATGTGGCGAGGCCTAATGCACCCCGACCACATTTGCGCAAAAACACTAAAACACACATACAGTAAATACAGAGAGACTGAGGAGTCTTATCAGCACCCGCTAGCGTCAGACACTCAATTAATTTTGTCATTAACTGAATCCCATTACTCCCACTGCCATGACGTCTCATCCTCGCTGGTGGAAGGCACACGTGTATTATAATCCCACACACAGAAGCCAGCTCTGTCCCTTCTCACCGACAGCCATTTACATCCCAATGATGGAAACCAATACCCCCCCCCCCCAGTGATCATGTGACCTCTCACCCCACCTTGCAAGTCACTGTGTGTCTGTTCATGTCTGCACAGCATATCTGTGACATGACACTGGTGAGGAGGGAGGGGTGATGGATAGAATCAGACAGTTGTGGTGAGGAAGAGCAGGAGAGGAATTAGAAAAAAGAAGCAGCAGGGTTATTAAGTGATAAGGAAGTGCATACCACAGAGGGGAGAGAAATGGAGCTGGAATCTCCACACATTCTTTTTCTTTTGTTTTGACCTGTTCTCCACCTGATGTGTGTCTGCGGCCTCTGGGCTTTACCAGGACCAGCGGTAAAGCTGTTTTCTAGACTCAACGGCTCATTTCCTTTCGAGGGAATCGCTTGTGGCCCATGCCCGATACTGATTTCCCTCCTGCTGCTCACCGTCGTCTGTCTCTGCAGCTCTCCCCCAATCTCACCACAATGATCTCTGTGGTGCAGAGTAACCCGACTCCATTTTGAAACCCAAGTAGAACTGTTTTGACTTCTTACTTGTGGGGCAAAGTGATCCAGGCTTTGAAAGGGTAGAAAGGGACAGCATCCCCTCTAAAGGTACTTCCTTGATCTAAATGCCAAGCATCAACCAATTTTGCAAGAGATTTGGAGTAACTGATGCTTTTTCTCTTTTAAAGCCCTTTGAACTGGATTTTTTGTTTTCTATCTCTTGCGTGGTTGGAGCACTCTGTAGTTTTTAGTTAGCTGTGTTGGTTGAGTGCTGCGTGCTTGTAGCTTACAGGCTTGAATCTGGTTCACAGCTTACACCGTGCTTCAGATTATCCCTGTATCATACTGGAAATGGTTCAACGCCAGGATGTCCTGCCGGTGTTTTTGGCTCAGGATCGTACATATTCTCTAAGAACCCTAGTGAGCGAATCCAACTCCAGACGTCTGCTGCATGTCCTCTCCTTCTGTTTGTGTGTTAAACTAAATGCCGTGTTTTAGGGAATGTGTAAATTTTGTTGAAATGGTTATTTTAACATGAAAGCAAAATGGCATGCAAAAGCATAAAAGTACTTCTTTAGAATAACAATTAGCATAAAAAGTCTCCTCCAGTGAACTGTGAAATGCTTTTAAGAAACATTATGAATATTTTTCTTGGCACTCTGAAATAGTGGGGACCACATAGTAACCTCTAGTGCATGCTAACATATTCAGGTCCAGCTTAATGTTGCAGCAGCCCTTTACCCTCATCAGTAGATCCTCGTTCTTTCGCCTCTGATCAGCGAATCCTCTTCCTGATTGCTGTCTCCTTTTCCCCTTTTCAATCAGCTTCCATTCATCCTCAGTCTACAACATATATTCCTATCTAACATGTGTGTTTTAGAAACTTCACCCCTCCTTTCCCTGCCCCGACCCCTAATTCTGTCTCGCTCCGTCCTTCCCACCCTTGCCCAGGGGGCTCCATAAATATCATTTCATCCCGTGGAGCCGCTGACACGCTGCAAAGGGCCTACGATAAATAATTCACTCCCTTGGTGCAGGGCAGGCAGACTCCCCTGCTCAGGAATTCAGCATGAGTGTGTGTACATTAGAGTGGAGAGGCTTGTGTTTGTGAGGGTGGGGGGTGATGATACACACAACCATACAGAGTCAAGATATAGTGCATACTAACACACCATTCACTATATAAATAACTGAAATGGTTCAGTAGAGAGTGTAGACTCCATTAGGTCTAAACATTGGTATTTTCTCACTGTCTAGTGGTCAAGGAAACCAAAAGGTCTTTCCTCATTCATGCACTGACGCAGAGTCTGTTTCCTCAATGTATCGGGTACAATATAGAATTTTTTTTAAAGAGAGATGGTAATCCCTTAACACCTACCAACCATCTTCCTGCTTTGCTTCCAGCATACTGAATTGAGTTTAACTCGGGGATTGTGCACGGACCATCACCTGCCCTCTTTAAGAACCAGCTCGCTGATTTATTGATGATGGCTGGGATTATTAATGCCAGTCACCTCCTTCTCGTCTTACTGAGGTCTCCTCAGATCTGGGTGATGGTGGAGGAGACAGTGAAGCGAGCTTTTTGTGGAAGCTTTGACTCAAAATATGAATTCAGTAGCAGTCGGCATCACAGAAATTCTGGTGTAAGCTGGCAAACAATGACAGAATCTCTTTATTTTTGGTTGTTAGATTTGTGTCTTTTTTTAATCCCAGGGGGAATTTGAGATGTGTTAAGAGAGGATGAGTGATGGATTGAGTGGGAATGTAAGCACCGAAACCTTGTTTTCTGTCATGGTGTGCAGTTAATGCTACCAAGTGCATTTGCATTGTTATGCCTGTCTCTCTTGCAGGGGGAACATTTCCTACTAGGAGAATGTTTTTGTTTTTTGTATTACTTGCATTGGGATTTTCATTTCTACATGTGTTAACTTCACATGAGGAGTTAAATTCCTTGACCAAACCTGGCTCATGATGTGCTGCACTAATAGGACTGTGCTATTGTGATTAGAGTGCATTTGCCTACAATTTGCTGAGAATGACCCCTTTATGCACAGTTTTCTGTGCTAACTGTGTTTTGTTATTTGTGTGAACCCAGAATGAACGCTTCTCCAACAAAAAACACTCTGCAGGGGCATTCGCGTGACAGAGCTGCCTTAAATAAACACAGCAGTAGAATGAACCGACGAACGCTGTGGCTGGAAGAAGGCAGAGGCCACTAATGTTTGTCTCATCTTCACCCTCCATTCTTCCTAATGGATACCAGAGAAGGAGAGTCTTGGATTTGATTAGCCTCAAGCTGCAGCGTCTAATTGCCCCTTCCACCAAAGCCATATTGAAATGATTTATTCATCATCAAGCCCCAAACAGTCCCTTGTAATCTGCTGCCAGAAAATAGGATCCTCGATCCTTGCTCCCCTGCCTTACACTATTGTCTCTTTCATAGGAGAGGATAATGGGCATGATGTCTCCATTGCTAGAGGGATTTAGGTTGATGTTTACAGCTATAATAATGGTGGACAATACACTTGTTAAACATTTCTGTATGTGCAGAGATACTGCCCCTTGTGCTACTGCTGTGTGGGCTTGTTGCTATTGTGGCATCTGCAGCTACACTGGAAACCTTGCACCGTATTATGTACTGTTTTACACCTGATTATTCCTTGAACAGCTGTTTTGTGTGTGTTCCTTATATTAATTTGTATGGGAAGGGTGCATATCCCTGCCAACCCCTAGGGTTGATTTAAAGGGAAAATGAAATATAGACACCACTAGACTGCTCGAGCGCTTCTCCTTTGATCCCTAAGCTGAGCAAGTCTGTTAGAGGCTTATGTCTGAAAATGTTCTAAAAACTTTAAATCTCTTACTTCACAGCATCAGTCTTCTCTTATTCTTGATCCAAAAACACATTTCTACACCAGTGGGGCCACAATCACTTTCAATCCCAAGTAATAGTCTCTTATGTATTTAAGTATGCTCTTTGAGGAACCCTTTTAAATTAGTGTTTGATATGTAAGTATAAGTGAGCTATCGCATCGATTAACACTTACAAGTTGTGGACAGTGGAAAGTTTGGCCTGTCTTAGACTGATATAGCAAATTTCAGTCTTACAGGGTAATGCCTGTATCTCATCTCCATCCTGCCTTCTTTGTAACCTGGCCATTGCTTCAACCTCTTTGTAGAACAGTAAGGTCCAATTCCTATTTTCATCCCTACTCTTACCCCTAGGCCTTCTCCTTGGCCCTAGCACTTGGATTGAACTACTCCGCGAAGAAATGGGACAACCCTTCAAAATCCTCATGCGTCAACAATAGTCATCCGTGGCGCAGTAAACTGACATCACGGCTGTTTTCCTGAGAGTTCTCAATGTCGTCTGCAGCAGCAGTAAATTCTCTTTTCCGGGCGATTGGATTATTTTTTTCAGGTTTGGGCCAAAAACTGTAAAAATGAAAGGAAAATAAGACACCTTCGACTCAAGCTTAAAGGATAAGTTTCTTTTCTTTTTTTCAACCTGGACCTTATTTCTAGCAGTACATGTGCATTTACTCATCGGTAAAGTTTCTGCATCACTTTGAATCCTTCGGAAGATTTTACGTTGATTTGCCCTTTGGGGGTATGTCCAGTAAAATGGGAGAGACGGGGCAGCTACTATATAAGACATTATCTGCAGCATAACTCTTTGATTTTCGCCAATACTTCAAGTAGAATGGACGAACGAATGACTACTATTATCCTGTGAGTTCAGAGTTTCGCAAATTGTGTTATTATTGTTGTCTGGGCAGTGAGCTGCTCCTCTCAGCTGCACAACGGAAGCATGCATCGTGAACACAAGGCCCTGAAAAGTGTGTAGAACACCCTGATAACTACCAAAAAGCTAAATTTGGACTCACGGGACAATAGTAGTCGTTTATTTGTTCATTCTACTTTAAGTATTGGTGAAAATCAAGGAGTTTTACTGCAGATAATGCCTTATATACTGGCTGCCCCATCTCCGCCATTATTACTGGATGTACACTGAAGGGCGACTCAAGTAATATCTTCCTAAGGACTCAAAGTGATGCAGAAACTTTACCGGTGAGTAAATGCATGTATATACTCCTAGAAATATGGTCCAGGTTGAAAAAAAAGAAAGTTATCCTTTAACATTAACATTGCGTTACAGACGTGTGCAGAGGCACGTAACGTTACGAAGCCTACGATTTTATAAAAAAAATTGTCTGTAGTACCTTAAAGCGACCTCAAAATAGTGATTTTCATATTTTATTTAGAAAAAGACAATCACACCTGTGTGTTTCTTTGGCTGCCACTGCCGATCACCTCGCCATTTTGCCCATCTTTCACATAAAATTGAGAGCAATATCATACCACTCGTTCCCTGGTGTGCCCCTAGAAAATCTGCATTTTGAGGGCCCTACCACTTTCCCCTTCCCCTCGGTCTGAACCAAAATCGGGACCCCACCACTACCCCTTCGCTTTAACCCGCAAAACGAAGGGTTAGGACCAAGAGCAAGGGCGAAGGGGGGGAATTGGAATTCACCCTGAGTCACCTTGCTGTCACTCTGACAGAGCAGCCTCTCAGAGGATCAGTTTAACACCTAAGCAAATCGGCTTTCAACAGAGTTATATTAATATGTTATTGGCCACCAGCTTGCAGGAGGTTAAATATAGGATGGCGGTGTAGGGCTGTCTGGGTGACCCTGTTACTATTCAGAGGGAAACAAGAACCTGAGCGCGTTGGCTCAGTTGACTTGCTTATAACTGGCCTGCATGTAGGCCAGTTGTATTGGCTACAAAGACAGGCCATATGCACTGTCAAAGGGTTGACTAAGCCCTGCAGCTTTTCTCATTTTGTTGGTTCTGCCTCAACCCCTGAGGCCAGGTGGGAACAAAGTTCAGGAAAATGGGTATGGTTGTGTTACTCTTTATTATCATCTGGTGCTGTTTTTCTCTGACCCAACTCAGTCTCTCTGCCATGTGGAGCTCAGCTCCTGCAGGCCAGATTAATACTATTCCGCAGGCCTTGACTTAATCCTCAAAAAGGATTGTTCTAAGCCATGACAAGGTAATATGAGCTAAACAGATTGCACTGGTGCACAATCGGAGTTACTGTAATGTGATGCTACAAATCTGGGTGTTATTGTATTAGCACATTATCCTTTAACCTTCACAGGTTTACTGATTGTACTCCTGTTGGGATGAATTTAGTTGTATCTTTTATTCTTAGAACCATAACTACTCAGTTTCTTTATCATCTTTAAAGGCCATTTCTATCTGTGTGTACTATTCCATTCAGTGAAGGTGTGAAGAGAATACCAAGGTGATAAATGCTTATCAAATTGGAAGTGTCTCCCACCATCACATTACTGCCTGGAGAGGCTCCATCATCACAGTCTTAGCTGCCAAGTTTGAAAATGCTTAAAGGGGATGCCGTGAAGGCCGAAGTGTAGTGTAAGGAGTCAGACCATCTTTTACCACGTAGAAAGGAAGTGTTACTTTTACCGTTGAGGTTCTTTAACATAACATGTAATTCCTTGGAAGCGATGTGCGACTACCCTTTTTATTCTTTTAGATATGATGAAAAAATTCATTAACATCATAGAAAATGGACCACTGTGACAGGGTTTTGGCTCTGTATTAGTGTTTGGAAAATGCCCCCTATCCATTTCTTGCAACTCAGCTACGCATTCATACTAATTCATGCATATTCATGCATACAAATTTTGTTCCCATAGTGTGTGCAGCTTCTTTTAAGAGCAGTTCTTACTTTTATCACCCACTAGAATACACAACATGAGTGATACAGATGTTTTAGTGATGATGCTAATAATTTATCTGATATTTTCTATACATACATGCATGTAAGCAGAATGCTGAGTAAGAAAAATGTTGGAGAGGGTCACTGTTTGTTGATTTTTCTGGCTTTGCTTCTCAGAAAGTTGTTAACTGTTGTGCTGACACGGCTTGACTCGCCGCCATCATCGTCTCAACTGTGGCACACTGTGAGTCAGAACCACTCTGCAAAGCAAATGATGTAATGGCTTTGTTTCTAAGTTGCCCAGAGCATAGTTTCCTGCATTATGATCTGTTTAAAAAACAATATATTGGCAAAATTACATGCTGATGTATCTTTGATAGGCCAATAATGGCAAGCCAATATATCACTTTGGTTCCATTTACAGCTAAACCTTCTTCTTGACTTGCAGACTTAGGACAGCAAAAAACACACTAAATCCACTCAGGAAATGAGAAACTGAACGGTTTTACGTAGACCGTGAAATGTGCACCTAATGCATGCAATTTATTTATGTGTGATTAGTGTCAGCTTTTTTTGTGCATGCTGGTTTTATTTGGCTTGAAACAGGCACAGAGAGACGAGGGCCAAATTGATTCTGAACGAGACGCACTAGCTGGTTAATGAATGTGGTTAATTGACTGTGGAAGGGGCTGCCATAACAGTCAGACATTTAAGAGCAGCAGCAACAGCAGCCTGCAGATTCCAGCCAGCTCATCTATGATTACGTCACTTTGCTCTTATTGATTCTGCTCCTGGTGCCATGACACCATCAAAATTAGTGTAAGCAGAAAAGGATTATGACTGTGGCAACCATTACTGCACTACCAGGGGCATTCGGATGTCTTGACACTCTTGTAAAGTGATTAGCCCCTTCATTGGGAGTGTAGAAGGGTCCCATCGGGCTTTGCTCAGTCATCGCTCCTTCAGGGACTTGAATTGACAGCTGTATGTGTTGCAGAGATTTGGAAAGATGCGAGAAACGTCACCCGGAGAGAATATGGCCCGCTTTATGTAGGAGGCTCTGCAGTTTTACTCTCTCTCCTATTCTTTCAGGTGAGGATGGAAGAGTTTTTGAAAGAGATTGTGCTTTAGACTTGAAAGAAAATGAAATGTAGAGCTTTCAGTCGCACTGTGACAAAAAAAAAAAAAATCTATGGTCCCTGTTCTTAAGCACATGCACGCCCACTCATGCACAGCTTGAACAAATAGTGTCTGAGGCATCCCTTGGTATTGGAAGAGCTCTCCAGGATCTGCCGCCTCCATGCAGCTCCTCTTTAGATCATCAACACCTCACTGTGGAGATTTTATTACCCTCTGGACAGTTTGCATCTCTGAGTTGTAGACCCCCCCCCCCCCCCCCCCCCCCCTTCTCTTAAATCCTCATTTTTGTCTGTGTTTGCTTGTCAGTTATATTTATTCAGTTTGGATGCTTCTCTTTCTTACGACTGCACCCTGTTCTCCTTTACTTGCCCAACAGTTCCCCCTCCTACTCCTGCTCCCACGTTCCCAATCTTACTTGCACCAGCTCAATAAGCAAACAAACCCACTTCCTTTTGACACTCGGCTTCGTTGCGGTGATTTGCTGTGCTTGTCAGGTCGAATATTGAGCGACATTGTGGCCCCTTGTCAACAAAAAGAAGGCCCCGGAAGCTGGAGGGGCAATGCTATTTGTGTGTGGGGTGGATTTTCCCCCCACCCCTCTGTTTCAACTCACTATTCTGCCTTTTCTCATTGTCTGGTGTATAACTGGCATGCAGCATGCCGGTGCTAGGATGGCTCTCTCGTGGCGCTCACAAGGATCAGTGCAGCTTTGCTTCGGTAAAACTAGATGTTGCTCGGGGTTTTCTTACAGACAGCCGTGTTCATGTTCTTTTATGCTTGTCTCACCGACCCTTTGGACAATATCCAGCTCCCTTTTCTTGATTAAACTTTTGGTCAGGAGAAAGAACAGGGAGCAGGGTGTCCCTGTGATTGTTAACACAAGGTGACCCTGTTATAGGTGAAAACATTGACCATGAACTGCTTTATATTCTCATGCTTGTGTGTAATGAGTTCATCTCTGTTTGTATCCACCACTTTTCTGAATACATTCTGTTCTTTTCTTGTCTTAATGTCTATTTTTGGATGCATGATCCTGCATCTCAATTTGATGCACAGTTTTCAAAGAGAGCGTTCCAGCTGTGGCAAGACAAATAATTTACACAGGTAAAAAAAAAAAAAGAAATGTAGATGGCATTTTGGCAAAGTCAAGGAAAGACCACCAGCGCTCATCTCCTCCACCACCCTGATTACGCCCCGCTGAGCTGCAGTTGGCTAATCAGTGGTGAGGCAGGTGCCTGAACCTCACTGACACAGGTAGAGACGGCCGTTCACACACCACCACACAATTTGCTCTAAGACATGACACTTTTGGACAGTGAAATTAGGCTTGCACACCATACACACTGTTTGTTATACTCTGGGTAATGAGATGCAAATAATCATGCATGGGGAATTGAGGACCCCGGGAGAGGATGTAGGGGGGAAGGGATGTGACACATGTGTATTCATGGTGGGGCATTCTTAGCTGGTAAATCCGGCAGACAAACAGATTTCACGGCAGGGAGCAACACGAAGTGTCAAAGGTGTCATGCCAAAATAGGATACCACCCCAGCGTACAAGTGGAAAAATGGGAAGGCATAGAGGCACTCTGCTTTCCACACCACACAACATGACACCGTGGTAGCTTGGTCTCTGCTGAGGATGTAGCCAGAACCAGAGGGAAGGCTTGTAATCGTCTTTACTTGTAACGCTGCCGGCTAACAGGTTATTAGTATGATAGCGGCTCTTTCTGTGTCAGTTTCTGTCGTACACTCTACATAGACCACTTGTTGCTAGACTGTTGCAGTTTCATGGAGCTATAAGTGACCACGCTTTTAACAAGAGTGCTGAGTGAGATTTTTTAAACCTGGTTGGACAATAATTCATATTTTTGAGGCCTGTTTACCTATATAACTACTTTTGATGACTTCAACCACAGTTATCTGAAGGAATTAATCAAGTGATTGTTGTAGCAAGATGCCTAGTAGGAGTGGGGAGAAAAGATGTTTTTTTTATGTATTGCGATCAGTTGTGGATAATTTAGAATCAATGTTCATATGTTTAAAAAAAAGTCTTTCTTTTTTTACTTTCAATGAACAACACAATGTTGAGGAACGTAACAGGAGGAGCCGTCTGTGGCATGCACGTAACTTTGCGACCAGCACCCTCTGCTTTAAAATCTAGCTTGTGGAAGTACCCCAGCTTCTATGGTATATTCACACCAGTCTTTCTGATTCGAATCCTCATCTGTAAGCATGGAAATCCTGCTCCTCTGAGGAGATATGAATGTGCAAAGAACTTAAATGCAGGTCAAAGAAGGAAGCGTTAGTCTGCCTATAGACACTGGTTTTGTTTCGCTTCAAGTGAACCAAATGCAAGAAGTCGACAACAACTCAAAGGCCATTGTCAGTTTAACGCACAACATCGTGGGTAAACAATCCAAAATATTCACACAGGTAGAACAACAGCTGGGAGAAATTTCTCGCAGCCAGACATGGAAGAAAAGTTCTGATGAAAATATGATCAACCGAAGACTGCGAGGACATGATTCAGCTCCATGTTTTGCTCTTATGTGGTTGAAATAGTTGTCCTACAATAACCAATGATTGAGTCAGTTTTCCTCTTTATTGACTGTCTTGTCTTTTTCAGCAATTGTTGATGCAGCGCTGCCTCTGGCTAGAACGGGTGTATGTTATTCAAAGAGTTTGATTGTTTGAGTAAGTGCAGTGTGAAAGCAAACTCAGGCTGGAACTTCTGGAAGAATGTTGTAACACCAACTGAACCGAGTCCCCAATTGTAAGAAGATGAAGGACAAAATAAACCTGGACAAGAGCCACAGTATATGCACGTTGTGTTAAACTACAATATTTTGGAAACACAAGAAGTATGAGAAGCCTTGTCACACGTATCCAACCAAAAAAGCTGTAGTTAAGCAATCCCTGAGAAACTGTCTAATCACAGTCATTGAGTCATTATATGCCTAAATATTCCCAACCCTGTTTCTAGTAGTTTCTTGGGATGTAGTAGTCCCAGCAAGGCTGCTGCACCTTAAATTCAGTTCTGAGAGCAAGTGATGACATCCATTTTTTACATTAAACTTGTCTGAAAAAGTGAGAGGAAAAGGAAGAGAACCTTGGTACAATGGTATTATACATAAAAGAAAAAAATCTGGATGCAAGTGAGGATTTTTTTTAATTTAAAATTTATTTTGAGTTTGAAAATGAACATCTTGAATTCAAGAATAAATTAGTTTTGAACCTCATCAGTGTCACATTTAATGACTTGAAATAATCAGTTTTAAGTGGTTTATTGTAAACACTTCATCTGGAGAATTTTTAACAGAAAACTCAGTGATAAGTAAACAAATGTACACGGACACATCTCAGCATTCAAAGTGATAAATGCCTCGACACTGAAACATTAAAAACCCTCTGTGTTGGAGACACTGATGTTCAAGTGCAGGTTGTCCTTGCCCAGAAGTTTATCGCATCTCAAAGACAGTGGCAGTAAAGCAGTGCGACAGGGCTTTTGGCTTTTGGTGTCACCCGTCGTCATGCATGCGTAGAAACTGGCAGGGCATTGCTTTAGGATGGCAGCAGATGGTGCGTTCATGGGAACGGACTGTGGCAAGCTGTGTCTACCCCAATCTTGTTGAGGTCTCCTCAATGTCCCCAACCACATAAAGAGATATGCGCCGTAATTTTGCATGTAAACTGAGCAGCTTGTCCGATATATGAAGCGCAGTATCTGAGGATGTAACCAGAAGCACTGCTGATTTAACCTTTCAGCCTCCAACACTTCATACAGAGTAAATGGTCTTTCCACAGACAAAAGAAAGAAGAGTCCTGTTATGTTTTTTATATTTGCAAGTCAGATTTCTGCAGATGTTTTTATTCATATGATGAACTCCAATGTTTTTTTTCTTAAACAGATTGGGGTATTTCTTAAAGCAGCTCTGCAGAATTTAAAGTCTTGTCATCACTTCAAATTGGTTCTTATGAGGAAAATATTGCATTAACTGAGAGCACTTCAAACATTACATTAAATAAAAACAATTCTTCAACGTTCCATTAATTTCCACTTGTTTCTCATCTCAGAAATGGGTTATAAGAAATTTATGTTCTCTTGTCCCATTAAAGCCGCCTCTCTGTGTTGACCTTGATATCCGTCAGATTTATGCACACAAGATGTCACAGGCTGTACATAGCGGAGGAAATTGTCAAACCACTCTTAGATGTCTTAGGTAATTGAAAATTTAACAGTTCAGTGTCACTCTGTTATATAGTCATAAATCATGAAAACATAAAAGTCCAACGTATGGCTGTTTGCTGCTCATTTTTCAGCCTTATTTGATGAAGACATGAGCACAAAGTGTCCCGTGGGGCAAACGCGACACAAGAGTCTGGACATTTGTCTTGATCTGAGCCATTTCAGTGAATTTAAAGTGTTTGTCGAGCTCCATTGAGAAATTCTAAATGAGACATATAGTGCCGTTGATACCCATCAACTAACATGCTCATTATTTCAGATTTGTTTCAGATCTTTTGGTGTGTCACTTTGTTTCTGACAGGTTTGCTGCGTATTAATGTTTAGATTTCAGTTTTTGTGCTGGTGAATGTGTGAAATGACGCAGAGGCTTTTGTAAAAAATTATTTACTAAAGCATTATCAGCCCCCATGAATGAGCAGCAGTAACTCTTGTGTCTGTGACTGTTGTGTCACATGTGCTACCTGTGCTCTTCCCATGTGAAAAAAATGCCTCGGCTCATTATGCTCATCTATGGCTTCCTACATGCTTCGGCTTGTTGTGTGATTTGAGGTGAAAAGTGAAAGAGAGACTGGGAAAAGAGTGGCTCAGTCTCCATTCTGACCACCTCCCTTAAATTTATAGCTCTTGGAGAAAGATCTGTCTGACAAGAGGCCTGTAATTAAAGTTGAAGGGGGAAAAAAAAGCGCCCCTCTTTTTTTAGGTAGACTCAAGGGAAGAAAAAGGTTTTCCTTCTCCTTGTCACACGAGTATTCCTCATCAGTGCTAACACTTTACCCTTAGGGATCTTTTTTAGTACATTATAAAAAAGAATCTCTATTTTCTTGCAATACCAACAGCAGCCTTTAGCATCTTGATCACTCATGTAGCAACTCATATTGTCACTACTTTGGTCACATACCATTACACATTATAGACTGACATCGAGCCCTTTTGATTGAACTGAACGGATGGTCTGGCTGCCTTTTATGTTTAAATTTGGCAGCTAATCAATGTCTCCATCAATAACCTCTCTGTGCAAAAAAAAAAAAAAAAAAAAATCCAGTGGCTCCTGAGCTACAGCTTGCAGGTCTTTGGGTTCAGGAGTAAATCAATGGGACGGTCCTCAGACGCCCATTATATTTCTCTGGATTGTTTGTCGTTTCAAGTGACATCTGTAGGAATTTTACCCCTAAATCCATGTTTGTAAATATTGTAAATATATATTTGCAAATCATATGTTGTGTTCGAGTTATAGTGAAATAATCTGTTTGATCCGCTCCATTCAGAACTTGATAATGAACACTTTTCTGAGGTGAATATGAGATGAAAACACACACACACTGACGACTTACAACTTAACGCATGCCCATGAAGTGACAGCAAAAGCCAAGAGTTGGATTGTTTCCAAACAGGCAAAAAGAAAATGTCTTTTGTTCAGGTGTTTTTATTGATGAATGTGTTTTTGATGCCATG
This sequence comes from Atherinomorus stipes, assembly GCA_023101725.1. Classification (NCBI taxonomy): domain Eukaryota; kingdom Metazoa; phylum Chordata; class Actinopteri; order Atheriniformes; family Atherinidae; genus Atherinomorus; species Atherinomorus stipes. The sequence continues at coordinate 2,700,371 of JALJCO010010650.1, read as the reverse complement.
GAAAGGTTCCTTTCTCCACATGGTTTTTGCGTGAAACATATTTTTGGAAACATATTTCTTTCCTCCTTAAATAAGTGAAATTACATTAAGACTGTCTTTATTTGCGTTTTATAAAGATAGACAGTCCACCCTTATCTGTTGTTCTGATCCTCAAAGCATGCTGCTTTTTTTAAAAAGAAAATGCATCCTCACACTCTTCATCCATGGTCGTCTTTACAGCTGTAAATTAGTAGAAAAGCTGTAGCGTTCTAACTGATGAATAGGTTTCGTCTCACTCCTTTCTGTCTCACCATCCACGCGCTTGCCGTCTTTTTAACTGGCCTGTCATCGCCACAAAGAAACAAAGGGCCATTGAGGAGACTTTTCAGGATTCTTTCTGCAGTGAATTGCAGGATCCATCAGGACTTCTTTAGAGTCTGCTCAGGTAACCAGCCTAAATGCAGATCTGGAACTACACTGCCGTACATCTGGAGAAATTCCAGTACTGGCCATTGTCAAAATGTAGTGAGGCGTGGAGATGTGTGGTAAGGTTTGGAAATAAGTGTGCATTTGTTTTTCTGTTTGATGAATTAAACATTGACCTCCATTTCTTATTCTCATCCACAAATGTGGAGAAAGTCTTTGTACTGAAGCCCTGATGGGAAGGAAACGGTTAAAAGCTGCTTATGGGCTGAGCGTTTAGTCTGGCACGGTGGACCTGCGCAGCCAGTCGACTGAAGCGGGACTAGCCCAGTGACTGAGCCGAGATGGCTGGCTGCCAGGAGCGCCCCACGCTGCAGACAATACCCACCTGTGTTAGGCAGAGGAGGGGGTTGGTGGGGGATTGTGAGCGAAAGCGCACACATACACACACACCAGGCCAGTTATTTTGTACTCAAACAGGCAGAGTGTGGCTCCTCCTTCCTCATCCCCCCGCTCTCCGTCCTCGCTCTTTGCGAAACGTCTATCAACAGGCTCCAGCTCTGGTTTTGGCTCATTGTGTTGGACGCTGACGTTTGAAAGCCAACTCTGAGATGAAAATCAAAACTGGGTACTGAGATCTCGAGAGCGGACCAGTAGACTGAGGATCGTTTGGTTGCCTGTGCGTGTGCATTCAAAGGACTCCCCTCTTTGCCGATGCCAGATACCCCCAGTTGGATCCCTGCGACCCCTTCGCAAACATGCTGGAGGCTACAAGGGGTGAGGGGAGGGAGAAGAGGGGGTCCCTAGGGGTCTTTACTCTCTGGTTACTGCAAAGAGGCTGCCACTGCCAGAGGGTTGCTATGGCAACGCTATTTGATTCCTACAACAATGCAAGAGCACTGCCCCCCCCTCTTTCCTCCTCCTCCTCCTCGTCTGAGCTGCACATTCACATGCACACACAGTTATTCGAACTTGCAAACAGGGCTTGTGCCATTGGCCGATTTACATCAGGATCATGATTTTTAAAGAGGCCGGCGATGCCCATGTGGATTAAAACTGATTGTTGAGAAATAAAACGCTGCTTTCAAATTAATTTAAATCTTATAATTAAACTCTTATAAATCTCAAATGCCTTAATGAAAATCAGATAAATGCTGCAACAAGAAAAACAGAAAGCATTCCTGCAGAAATACGGGATACTCCAGAGGCTAGACGCATTAAACTCGGTGTTGTTTCATGACTAAACCTGCGTATGCACAAAGGCAAAGATATGCAGTACGTATGTGCTTTTCTTAGATCCACAAATCCTCACAGACCTACGAGCATGTGCATGATTTCCACTCCAATTTTTAGTCCTGAATGGTTGAATAGATTTGGACACTCCCTTCATGAATCATTTGCATATAGAACTATTGTTTACACCCCCTCTAAATAAACATTACTGTGGAAGCAACAATGAGGAAAAACAGTTTTAATGGATCCAAAATTTAGAGATTAATCAGTGAAGGAAAGTAAGTGAATTGTGTCTCAGTTTGGGAATGAATACAAAACTGCTGAATACAACAAAGATACAGAGGAGATCAACTCTGAGCTCAGACCACAGAACCCCTGAAGTGGTTAAAAAAAAAAAAGAAGAAAGACATGGTGGGATTATGACTGAGAGACTGTATCAACCCTTACAAAGCAAACGTCAGAGCTACAGAAGAACCAGTTCTTCACACAGCTCATGCAAACCGCCACTGGAAGCCTGAAGCCAGAAATGCATGAGCCAGTCTTGACCCTGAAAGTCAGAGCAATCTTTAAATGCTTGTCATCATAAAGCTGCTTTAAAGTTTTCACACAAGCTAGAGCAGCTGAGCACGGCCTTTAAACATGGCTACAGCTGCTTATAGCATCCACAATTAAAGGAAGGGCTTTAAAATGAATTATAAGAAAAAAAAAAAAATCAGAAAAAAATCACTTTATTGTTTTTTTTTACTAAGAAAGTTCACAACATTGTTTTCTGTTAAACTGGGCCCAGTTGTTCAAAACTCGGTTATCTTTTAACCAGCCGTTAAATACATTTAGTCGACCGTTCACTTTAACAGTCCGGTTATCTTGTTGTTCAAAACTCAGTTAACTTTAACCATGTGTTATCTTGACGTTAAAGTTAACACACCTAAGGACCGCCGCTAAAGTTTTAACGGTGTGGTTTTCTCTCATTATGGCGTTTGTTGCTAACGCTGCGTTTGCGATGCCAGTTCAGAGAAGGAAGGACAGCGGTTATTGCGGCCCTGATTTTGACATCGGGGATTATTCTAATGAGGAGCTGCGAACCACTTGGGGAAAGAATGCATTCAGGTCTATGTAATCCTTTGCGAGTCGATTTGGAGCGTGCAACGAACTGTGGACACGACGGACTCAATATTTAGAAAGATTAATATCTTGTTTCTATGATCTGAATGACATTTTCTTCATCGGCAGAAAAATTCCTGCCTCTTTTTCCTTGAAGTGAAAGGGATCGTTGCTTTTCAATACTTTCTGTGTCCTGTGTGTTTTGTTACTGAGGGTTTGCTGTACTGTGAGGCCTGATGAGCTGGGGGCGCAAGAGTGTGAAGAGAACGGGGAAGGATGGAGAGACTGGGGGATGAGGAAGAGTATGTTGTGGCTAACAGCAGCTCTGTTCACGGTGGGAAAATAAAGTGAGAGTCGGCCCCCCGTGTCTTCCTCACAGCAATAAGGAAGACACAGACTTACAACATTACTTTTTGCAATACCAGAAGTAAACAAAATGGGGAATTGTGAGATACATTGGTGCTAACCAGTGGTGCTAACCCTATGGTTAACTTTGACGGTGCTGTTAGCTGACGGCATGACTAACCATGCTTTGAACAACGCATATTTAACAGTCGGTTAGCTAACAGCAGGTTAAGGATTTAACGGACCGTTAGGGGTTAACCAGTGGTTAAAATAACCGAGAGTTGAACAACCGGGCCCTGGTTGTCTGTATAACTGGTTAAATTCTTTTTCTATGGTCACGTCACACGAAGCCTGGTTTTGGTCTAAGAATGTGAATATGGGACGCATCTGCAGATTACTAGATCTGTGGACATTTTGCTCTTATAAATACCAGTTTGTGGAAAGGAAAGTGTGTGTGGATACTTTTTTATGCATGCACGCTGTTAATGTAGCTGTCTCATGACATTAAATGAAATGGCAAATGGCCTTTTGGTAACACCTTTGTAGTTTGTAACACCTTTTTATTGCCCAGTTTTGTCCCTCATTCAAAAGCACTCACACCGATGCAGAGTAGTCCTGCCTTTGTGAGATAATTATGGTTCAATATCTTGCCCAAGGACAGTTGGGCATGTGGACAGAATGAGCTGGGGACTGAACCATCAACCTTGAGTTCAGTAGGAAGCCTTATCCCCCCACCTGACCCACAGATTTTCAGCTGCCACTCAAAAAAAAGCAGGAATTTATTGGGATTTGACAACGAGCATTCTTAACATTACGAAGTATAAATACTGTATGTCTTGTATGAGACGTTGTGTGTATGAGTTGTTTTGCAACCTCTTGTCATTGTCAGATCGACATCTTAACAAGGACATCGGTGACATGGATCCTAAGGTATTCTTTGGCTAAACCGGAGATATTTTATTGCATTTTTACTTGAAAAACAGAATAATCTAATTTGCTGAAAAAAATTGAAGAAGATAATAGCATTCTTGTCTCTTAATGTTATCATATTAGATAAGGGGATATTTTTAGCTGCTGTGTTTTGTGTGATTTGAGTGCAAATCCAGGTGCACAATCATACGCCAAGCCCTTGAAAGGTATTAATGACAGTAATGCATTAGTCTATACATGAAGAGAGAGGTGGAGAACATCCTTTTGTGCCAGTTACATCAGACTCTACAAGAAAGTCATTCGACTGACAGTATAACTGTTTGTTGGTGGGTTGTGCAGCTGGGAGAAAAGCATCATGACAAGAAGTCTGTATTTCCAGAAGGTTGTGTTTGTGTCTGCCTGAGTGCATCTCAGAGTGAAGAACATGGAGAAAAAATAGACTTTGTTGTTTGATTGTCTAAAACGGCATGTGTACTCTGTAAAAAAAGCAACGTCTGTTTGTTCCTGTGTGTTTATGTGTTCTGTGATTTGCATGCTTGCTCATGGGGCTCATGCAATTTTGCTGTGGGATAGAAAAAACACACATCTCAGCCTTCCACAGCGGCATTCCTTATAGACAGAAAACAGGCTAAACATGCATGTCCTCAAACTTGAGAATTTTATATTCATGTTTTGTTTTTCAAACAGCTGATAAAGCGGAGTTTGCAATGTCCAATTCCCTACCAGGTGTCCAGATTGATTCACACGACATGGCTAACCACAGGAATCAAGTCAGCTAGATGTTTGTCCCCCTCCTGTGAGCTGATGAGACATAATTGCTGGTGGTAATTTGCTCTCAGAATTCAGGACAAACAACTAATTTCAAAGATTTTCACAGTGAAAATGATCAGGAAAACCCTTAGCATGCAAAACAGCAAACACTGCCATATGCCCACAGCACATCACATGGAGTGCCCAGTGCTTAGCTCCAGGGTGCGGGCAGGAAATGCCATATTGGCCTCCGAGGACAGTGCGATCATTGGCTTGGCCCCCAGGGTGAGGACACATGGTCCAGAACCGCTTCGTTGTCTTGTCTCTGTTCTTTGTCCTCCTGCTGATACGACGAGCTGTACACCCCTTAAGAACCTTTTTAATCAGTCCTTCCCTTTTGATTGGCTTAACTGATGAGTACAAAGCTAAAAACTCACAGGGTAGCGAAGAGCTGATGTCAGACATTAAAAAAAAGAACACCTGTGGCTAATTTGGATATTAAAGGTAACCAACAGCTAGAATAAAGGGTAGTTTGCTTAATCACAACCAATTAAAAATGAGCTTTGTTGCTTCTTGCAGCATGTTCACATTGAAGCCAACCACTATTACCTATATCTTGGCTATAGCTGGCTGGCCCTCGCTGGCCAAGCAGGGTCCCCTTAATATGATTATGACGGATTATAGCGTGGTCTGCACATCAAAAGAGCCAAGACCAATTATCACCCCTGCCTTTCAACATGACAGCCACTCCTCCACCCTCCTTGCAAACGTGGAAAGAAAAGAACAGAACGGTGCCCAGGCTCTTGTAGCACTCCAGAAGCCCGACGCTAATGGACGGATTCATCATTCATTCAGGCCTTTCATGTACAGTACTAAGCTATGATGGTGCACAGTTGCCAGTCTTTGGCTAGTCCCTAAAATAGATTGAGCATCAGAGCTAATTATTCCAGTCCCAGAGGCAAATAGGCTCATATGATAGATTATGTGGTGCGTCAAACAGTCGTAAACTGAAAACAAGTGTTGAAAGCATTCTGGTGATGTTCAACATTAGTCTTTTCTAGTTTTTGGAGACTTTTATTTAATCTATTTTTCCTTTTTTTTTGCATCTATCTGTATCAGACTTTACAGGGTGATGGTAATGAAGGCATTGCTTCGTTTTGCTAAGGTTTCCATTACCATAATCCTCCGTCGGAGCGAGCCTTCCATTACCCCTTTGTGCTGTCTGTGCTCATGACAGGAAATCAAATGAATGTGGATAAAAGTAGTCCCGTTGCCCCCACCCTCCACATCTTACAACACTTGAATGCAACACACACACTGCTTTGCTAAATTACTCTCATAGTTTCACTTTTCTTTAAGTGCCAGAGCCTGAGCGCTTGAACAAAGGTGCCCGCTAGATTCCTACCACCCATCAAAGGCAGAACTGGAGTCAGCCCAGAGTCCTGTCAGGAGTCAAATGAAGCCATTAACGTCCCATTTTTCACTTCTCTGACATTCACTTCTTTCTTTTGTGTGCTGTAAGAGAAAGCAAAGACCAACACAAAAATCACTCCTCTCTCTGATTGTTTATATGAATTGTACACATTGTTTAACAACTTTTGAGTAACACATTTTAAAATATCCTCAAATTTTACACAATTTTTGCAGCATCCTTTTAGAAGAGATTTGAAGACACAAAAATCAATTTGAAAGGGTCACTAACAAAAGTAGAAAAAATAGATTAGTTAATTAGCTGACAGTGTCTCTTAATTTCCTCCTAAAGAAATGGCCTTGACTTATATGTTTGTGTGTGTGAAAGTCTGCCTACGCAACGCAAACTGCAGCAGAGACTGGAGCTGTTACATGCCAGTGAAGATAATTACACTCTATGTTGTGAGCTAATTCCAATGCTCCTCGTATCACTGCAACACAGCTGGTCTCACCGTGTGCACGTCCGGCTCGCCTGCAGAGCTCCGTTTAATCACACAACCTTTGTGAGGTACAGCCTTGAAATTTCCAATCCAGTTGGTTGCACACAGCATGTGGATTCATTCTTGTTTGTGTTTATATACAGAACAAGTATGTATATTAAATGCTCTGGGTATACAAGTAAATCCACAGTGACCATGTCAGCACAGCTGACACCACTGTGGGTGAATTAGCAGGTGAACACTCAATCACAATCCCCACAAGCATGTAAACAAGAGCTGAAATGGCCTTTTTGCACAACATAGCACCCCGCCTTTTGGTTAACCTGCAGCCTGCAAGGCCAACATTAATAATTTAGACTGACGGGATGGGGCAGGAAAAGGAACGAGCACAAAGCAGTCTCATTTAGACAAGCTAAAAAGCATTTTTTATTTATTTATTTCTGTATTTATGATTATTATTATTAGTATTATTATTATTATTATTATTATTATCATCATCATTATCATTATTATTAGGGTGTCCGATATCATCGGCCAATATCAGCATTAAAATGTGATGTCAGAAAATATTGGTATCGGGTTTTTCGGACCGATATTTTGTTTACCTACGAAATCTCGCGAGATCTCGTAGTTCCATTACAAAATTTCACGAGATCTTGTTCCATTAGCAGCTGTCCAGCATGTAAAAATTCTCGAAAGTCTGGAAGAACTTCATATCTCAGCATTCCTTTTAGAGTTGTGTGACTACGGTGCAGCTGAGCTGCTGCTACAGACTGACTTGCTTTGAAGCTGCTTATAATATATCTGGTTTTAAGTTGTTGATTAAGTTACCAAGTTGTCAGAAACGTTATGATTAGCCACATGTTGGCTAATACCTGCTAGTATCTGATTTATGGCAGCCAGATGTCCAAAATGAACTCCTGTGGCTGAGCTAAGGCTATTTTTGGTATCTTTGCTCTCAGAGCAGAATATAGTTGTATCCTTTAAAATATGAGATACAATTTCACAGTTGTATCTCGGATTGGTTGATATCAAATATTTAAATTAAGAATTGGACAATATTGGATATCTGTAAAAAGCCAATACTGAACATACATTGTTGTTGTTGTTATTATTATCATTATTATATTGTGTTTTCCTGAAGAAGAAAGTATTTTGTAATATCAACACTTTGCAGCCAAAGAGCAAAAGTAAAATGATCGATCAGGAAGTGCTTGCTGTGTGGTTTTTGCAGTCTGGATGTAAACTGACAGTTAAATGTTGCAACATTATAATCCATAATAATATGTTTTATTTGAGTTTATTTGCACTGGCTGTTGCTGCACAGTTAATCTACATGGTTAAAATAAATATGTCCCAGCAGTGTTTTCTAGTTAACCTCTGTCAGCCTGGCATACACTCGTACACACCTTCACACTGAGCTGAATGGCTACAGCAGCCACTTATATATTCATACATTCATAGGGTGCTGCTGTGTGCTTCATGAAAAAACACACACAGTCACGCTCGCACTCACAGGGGCCTTATTCTTATGTTCGGGATTAGATGGGTGCAGGGCCGAAGAGAGAGAGAAAGAGAGAGAGAGCCTCTGGTGGCTGCTTCTGCCTCAGTGTGGTGTTTGGGTGGGTTGGTGAGGTGTGCATGAAACCCTCATGGGGAAAGACTGCACTGCACACAAATCATTACTGCTCATCAGTTGCTGACACTCAGCCACTTATTTACTCAGCAGCTTGGCTTGGCTGAGACATGGATATGGAGACACACACACACTTAAAGAAACATGCCTTGTTATGCATCAGGATGGCGAGGAGAAAATCAACAAACACTTGTTTGGGGAGCAGTGTGTTTTAATTTCTCAGCGCTGAGTGGGTCACTGCCCTTAGCTCAATACACACAACTCACCATAACTCCTAAGTCTATTCTGAAATTGCTGCTATTGATATGTGTGCAGTTTTCATTTAGCTGAAGACTGTTGAGCGAGTGTCAACGTAACGAAAAGTGTTGCTTCAGCAATACAGAGATCTGTCGAACACCCAACTGTGAATTATTTATTGGTGCTATATCATGCAAGCTGCATGTAGCATATTAAACACATAATCCTCTCATCTTTTATTGATGGTCTTTTGATACTGGAATAATTGATAATATTGGTAATAGGGTGTAATATGTAGACCAATATGCAAATTTGGCTGCCACATTTGGGTCAATATTGATGAAACTTCCTTAAAGCTTTATTGTTAATTCAGTATACATCAGAGCTGGCGGCTGGTGGATGTGAATGGGGAGGGGGGGCAGGATGGTACCTCCGAACAGATTGCTCTGAAAGAGATTACGTCTGCTTATGATATACTGTAAACACTTGCACACAAGCTGGTAATGCTCAGTGGCTGACTGTTTACACACCTTGGCTGACAGATAAGAGGGAATTTCAGCTGCGCTCTGATCAAATCTGCCAAAGGACAAGTCAGTGTCAAGTGCTCACGGTCTCTGCTTCCTGTGTTTTTATTGTGAGAGGTACAGATAGAGGCAGACAGAGTGGTGGAGGGGGTAAGGGAGGGGGGTTTCACTTTGATATGTTTAGTCTCTTGCTTTGTGGGTTGCTGTGTGCACGTACAAAAAGACATGCAGTACATGCATACAATCATGCTCACATCACACAATAGAATCTTTTCATTTAGAAGTATTCAAACACCGACATACTTATCAACTCAAACCAATAAACAAATGTTAAGCCCTAACTGAAGCAACATGCTTTTATATTTTTCTATTTTTGTCGTCATTTAAAGTGTGTAACAAAACTTATGGTGAATGGCAGAAAAATGTAATATACGTATAATTTAAAACTGTGTTTCTATTGATGTGTAATGGCTTCTGTAGAATAGCTGTTTTGTGTTTATTGTCTTAGAATGAGCCACTTATATCTGAAGAAATGGTATTACTGCTAATATCTACTTGCTGGGTCCATATACATGGAGGATGCTATATTTGTGCCACTATGTTACTGCAGTGTCCCTGAATCGACAAAACAATATGTGTGAAGTGAGAACCCTCTGAACTTTAAAGCTGCTGTCGCAGTTTGGATTAATGGTAGTTTAAGCGCTGTTTTGGATAAGTAACGCCTTAAAGACTCAGAACGTAACTTTTAGACCATAAATATCTGCATTTCTGACTCCTTTTGATGGCACACCAATAGTCATTATGCACATTTTCAAACTATCACTTCCAACCAGCGTCCTGAGGCTCAGAAACAGCACTAGGTAACTTTTGTGCCTGGGACGGGGCCGTGACATTGCAGCCAACTATTGGTTGCGCACAGCGTCATATATTAGCAAACGGATATGAACCAGATATGAACACAGTGGGTGTTTTGAATGCGCATCATGTTGGATTCGACAAAGAAACTTAAGGAAACATTACTGGAGGAAGAGAAGAAAAGAAAGAGGAAGGGACAGAACAAGCGTCAAGATAAGACTGTCTTTTACTGGCTGTAGTGAGCTCACAGTACAGGTACATTACAAGATTGATGCTAGTTTAGCCGTTGATAGTGGGCACATCACTGAGAAAACTGCTAAAGGTTCTTTTAAAAGGCATTGGAAGTAGTTATCTGTAGTACTGAGACCACTGGATCCACTCACAGGTGAAAACACCTTTATGTCTGGGAATTGCCCACTGACAGCCACCATATGTTTACAACAGGGCTTGGCATATAAAGTCATCGATATGCCCATCTTTACCACTAAAAGTCAGTAATTCTTACCTTTAAAAGATTTATCCAAGTATGTAGGACAGATTTTATAATACGTGTCATATAAAGTGATGTTGCAAAAATGAGACGACACTGAGAAACAACACCCACTGAGCCTGAGGGTCTGTCCTTTTCGTGGCCGCTGGGACACAAGGCCCCTTTTTCATTCAGCTCTTATCTAAGCCAGACTGATTGAGGCCACATAGTCATAATTCTCTTTGTAAACAAATGAGCAAGGCTTTTTTCCCCCTCCACTGTCAGAGATGTGCTCACAAATTCACAGTGAGACATTTGCGCTGCTGTATCCTGTTGATATTCTTTTTTTCCCCAATAATTTGACTGCACAACAGCAACAACAACAACAAAAAAAAACACTGCTGTGTCTTGTTGCCACATCACTGCCCTTCTTCCTCACCTGTAATATGATCCACATTAGCATCCACAACAGCCTGGGGAAGCTCCTGCTGTCTGAGCAGACAGGACTGAGAGCAGAGATAAGCTCACTCTGTAATGAATGTTGAGCCTCCTTTGGGCAGGAAAATGAAAGAAAGTCGCTTCAGGGCTGCAGTTGGTACCAGCACAGGTCATAAGCATGTATCATTGAGAGATTCAGTGTCCGTGACCAGGACTGTTGCAGAGAGTGATGCCTTGTTGATGGGTAATATTTATCCCACGCTTCACTTCGCATTCAGCCATTGATGCCACATCATTATCCCACCTCTGCTGTTGTAGTTACACCCTGTGAGGTGGGCACAAGTTTCATATTTAATGGTGGAGCACAAAGGAGAGAAAAGCTGGTCAGAGTGGAACAAAGAAGTGTAATGGTTGGACAGAAGTTGGTAAGTTGTATGAAAACAAAATTGCAACGGGTAAGACTTGAAAATGTAACCTGTAAACTAGTTAGTGTAATGCTTGTATGTCTGTGCATGATACGCCTCATGATGAGTTGTTTGGTCCTTTCTTTAAATTGGTCATTTAATTGAAAATATTGATCATTCATTTTACACTGTGGAGCGTAGAACTTTCTGTACTAAGAACAATGTTTCCTTAGATAGGCAATACTTTTTTTTTTTTTTAATGGTGTTCTTTGAACAGTTATTAACTGGACTTATGTGGTTCATATACTGGATTTTATTTTCATTGGATTATCATCAGAATTAGACTGAATTGGGCTTATTTCAGTCTTTATGGTTTGACATTATACAAAAAAAGTGGAATTTAGCGGAATTCAACGATAAACTTAGGAGAACAAGAAAAGAAATGGTATTACTGATAATCCAGTATCTGAAGGTGACCAATCAGAGCAGGCTTGAAGTTTTGGAGAGGCTTTACCTCCCAAGTTCCTTTTTCTTTGCAGAAAAACCTGTAAGATAAAAACACTTGTTCCTATAAGAACTTTAAGAATGAAGAAATGGAAACCGTAGGCTCTCAGCTTTACATGAGCTTAGCTTACTGCTAAGATGCATCCTCACTGTGGAAATGTTGTTGCCAAAGGTAAAATGTTGGCTGAACTCAGTAACTTCAGCTTGGGACTCCCCTAGTGGCGTCCTTTCACTGTCGTAAAGTTCGTACCCCCCTGCACCCCCACAGCACACAGACGACTTCTCTTCCTGCCTTTCCTCTGTTCTGATCCCTGGATATATTTCTAAGCTTTTACTAGCTTGTTGATGCTACTTTGCTGCGTTGGTAGCAGCACCTCGTCTCCCTCATGCTCAAAGCAGAGTCCTGTCTCTCCTGCAGCGGGATGTTTTACCCACGTTTTGCGGGTAAATATGCCGTGGATTATATTTTTCTCTGGTGTTGGCGGGCAGCAGGCAAGAATACAAACTTTTTCTTACTTTATGCGCACGTGACAAGTGATTATTGAGCCTGAAGCAGTGATGCTTCAGCCGGCGCCCAGGCAGCGCAAGCTACGTGAATCGGTCCCGCAAAGAGTTAGTTATAGAGCCAGGAGCCGGTGTTTAGGTGGTGTGAAGCTAAAGAAATGTTGTCTTTGAATTAGCGCTGGAAGCAGCTCGGTAGATAGGGGACCTGAGTGCCGTACAGCGGTTTCTGTTGTTGCAAGTTCTGTGTCTGGTCGGCTCAGGCAGACTTGCAAGTGCTACTCACAGGCCAGAAACACCAGCGGGAGGGGGGGGGAGTTCTCCTTTTACTCTAATATCCACTTTTAGAAAATCCTTGACTTTGGTGTTGAATATTAGTCTTTATTGGCAGAAACTGATACCTTTTCTTAACAAACAAAACAATGTCTTTAGTGAAGTAAGTTATTAATTGGGAAAAATATCACCACAGCTAAGATAAAGTTTGTAAAAATTTTCATAAAGTATGTCACTTTGAATGTTGCTGCCTCAAAGAATTCTGGGATGACATCGTCTCCTGTCTTTTTACTAACAGAGAATAGCATGAGGCATGTGTCCTTAGTGTTTAGTGAACTGAACTGACTGTTATCATGGCTGCCATGACTCTTGGCTGAAAAACTTGCGCTAATTTCACTCAGTGAGAAACCTTATGAAGCAATAAAGACTATTCAACCAGAACGCCAGGCCTTTGTGATTTTTCCCCTGTTCATGCATGAACTCCTTTTCTATTGCAGTGGCTTCCACTGCAGGTAAATATTGCTCCCTTTATGACTCTAAAATGGTGCCATATTTGCTTTATGATGTCTCCTAATTTCCATTACTTACTAATACAAGAGTTCTGCTGGTTATTAGTCCAACTGAAGAAATATTTTTACAACGATGCAACCTGCTTTCTATTTACAGCAGTGCACAGTGTGATTTAATCAAATTTCCTCACCAAACTTGAATTTTTGCATTGTTTTATGCTGTAAGTGATGTGTTTGTATGGGTTTATAGGTTGGCCATGTGCTGAAAATGGGGATTTGCCTCCATGTAAGTCTCCAGGCTGGAACTAAAACATTCCTGTTAGAAACAAAGTGAAGAAAAAAGTGCTTGTATGACTTCAAAGGGAGCTTAGCTATCTCCAAATGACAGTAATGATATCTTTAAAACCTTTACATCTCATACAGCCTCTTCGTTTAGTAATCTAACAATGCCCTCGATGCAAACACTTAACCCCTGTAACCACACTTAACTCCACCATTATTACTGAGCTGTCTTCAGCTAGCATTCTTCCCTGATCCCCTGCTTCTTCAGCTTGCCCTGGATATGTTGTGCAGAGTTATTTTAAGGGTCGTTTTTTTGGAGGAGTAGCATCCGGTTTCAAGTAAAATAGTAATTGACTATCCCTCCCAGTGTTGGCTCAGAGGCTTTGATCTTTCCCGTACTCCAGTGTTAAATGGTTTCCTCTGAATTGCTGTGAACACGCAGCAGCTGGCTTTTCTTTTATCAGCAGCCCACTAACAACACTTTGAAGCCCCAAACAACTTGCCCTGAAAACCAAAAAGAATAAAAAAATGAACTGAAAAAAAGAAGCCTTGCTTATATACAGTTGGCGTACTGCCTCTATATGTTTGTATTTAAGGGTTGTAGTATTTTATAGTGTTTTTCAAAGTTTGAACTGGTTGCCATGGTCAAAGATTTGGGTTTCTATATGTGTTGATATCTGCAGATATATGAATTTCAATAATTGGCCAGTGCCAAAGTGTCTGTAATTGCTCATTGGAAAATTTAACTGTAAGTCTGCTCTCCTGCAATTAGCAGAATGTTGCATGCTGATGATAATCTTAACAAGGGGAGAAATTAAGATACTTTGAAATGTTTTTGTGACTCGGGCTGGTAATTGGTATTGGGCTTATCAGAGACAGATTGGCCACACTTGACCGCTCATAAGAGCCAGAACCGAAAACTGCGATCAAGACAATTGCTGGATGTGACCTCTAGCTTTTATCTCCGGCTCATCAGACCAAACTAACTGTTACAAGTCTGTGTGCGTAGTTGCACTGTAAGCAACCCTTTTCCTTTTATTTCTTACTTTTGCGATTTTGAAAAAAAGATAAACTGACAGTAGTCAAGGTCAAAATGGGTAAAGAACCAGACTTTGAAATCCAATGCTGATAAATTGCTTGGTGTTTGTGCAAGGCATACAGGATAATATTGATTTTCTTTCTTCTGTGTGTATATATGTTTACGTGAATGAATGTGATGGCAAAAAAAAAACTAGGGGGTAAGAGAATGCAATATTATGTTTCATTAAAAAAAAATCTATAAGATATCTTATCACAGCCTCGTGATTTTCTTTAGCATCAGAATTAGTGGGGAAGGGGCGGAGCTGGTGGGTGGTAAGATGAATGTGCTTTCCTGTCTAAGATGACTATCTCATCTGTAGTTGTTCATGGAGAACGAAGGAACTCTGCTTGGTCTGCTCAGCGTGATCACTACTTCCTGACCATGTTACCCGCTGCTTGCAGGGTTACAACCTTATCAGCTAACTCATCTCCACATAGCAGACATAACTACTAAAAATATCTAAAGTGTCAGGATCTATAACATGTTTTCTTATCACTCAAGTTTAGTGAATGATTTAAAAAATTCATGTTAAATCTCCTCTCATCTGTCGCACAGCGGTGCCCTCTGACCTTGTCTGATTTTGACATTGCTCTGCTCCCATTCTCTGGCTTATGTTAAGGATGCAGTGATTTCTTGTAGGGTCATGAGATATGAACTGTACAATGTAAACATCTTGAACCAGCCCTCATGTTTTTTTAAAGATCATATTTTGGTGCTAAAGGTACCAGATTTTCATGTAATCTTTTCACGTGGTCTTGAGCAGCAGCTGTCTAGGCTTCCTGACAGTTTAGTATTGGTACCTCACCGTTTTCAGAGGATTTTTTTCTTAACACTGACATTGAATAATTCAAGCATAAAAAATACACTTACTGTACTCAAGTGATGAACAAGTCTTACTCCCACACAATGCTCAACTTACCAAAGAAATTAGTTCATTTGCAAATTCATTTGCAGCCTGATGTAAGGACACGTCATTTAATAATTTTCTTTCTCCTTCATCCACCAAAAATATCAAAAGTAACACAGTTTGACAGACATAAAAATGAAAATTACAACATGATGAGCTAATAATAAAAAAATATCACATCTCTGCTTGGTGGTTGACAAAACTGAAGAAGTGGAAGACCTACAGCAGAGGTGCCCAAGTCCAGTCATCGAGAGCTACTATCCTGCACATTTTGGTTGCAACCCTTCTCCAACACACCTGAATCAAATGAATGGCTTGTTAGCTGGCCTCTGAAGAGCTGAATGACATGTGCATGGGGTAATTGTCCAGTTGATTCAGGTGTGTTGCAGAGGGTATGTTCTAAAGATTGCAGGATAGTAGCTCTCGAAGACTGGACTTGGGCACCCCTGACCCATAGCAAGAAGACGTGGCCAGTCCAAAATAAAAGTACCTATTCCAGATTACCAATGGCGTCCTTCAGAATAGGAAAAAAAAATCCAGCAAAGCCCTCACATGGGGAACGAGATTAATGTATTTCATTGTGTTTTACTGTAAAGCACTTTGTGATTTTTTTTTTTTTATCTTGAATGGTGCTATAGACAGGTTTCATGGCCAGAACCATGGGAGTCATCATGTCTGCTAGTTTCTGCTAAGGACTTAACTGTTAACGCAGTTACAAGTTACTTTAGGCTGAGGACAGATGCAAATTAACAACATATATAGGAAGAGCTCCCGAACTGAATTGAAAAATGGATATTGTGAAACCCAAAAGGGGTTCTGGGTCATATTGTGCCATATGTGGTTGCAGGAGCTTGTGAAAACTGATAAATGTACATTGTAAAGAGAGCAAACTTACCATAGAACAGTAGCTCCGGGTCCAGCTATACAGATGCAGCCCGCAGTTCCCGTCTTTCCATCCTCTGTAACCACCACCCGAGTCTTTTGACAGGAATCATTCAATCACTGGCTTGGTTGAACATCCACCTTCATGGACACTAAACTGCTGTTTGTGTGAGCTATCAACGCACAGCCAACTGTGTAAGTCTACGGTGTTCCTGTTCATCACTATGGACTCAACAAAGAAAGAAAGTATTTTGCTAGTTGTAACATTGGGCCTTTTTTTTTTTTATCATATTATCCTCCCAGTTCAATGTTGTAGCAGGGTGAGGAAGTGATAAAACACCTTCTTTTATAAGAAATAAATGAGAATGTTACCATTTTAGAGACATCACTATTCAACCTGAATGAACGCAGATATTACTCAACCAGAAGTGCTTGGCAGAAATTGATCAACTGCAGAAGTAAACCGAAAATGTCCGTAAAACTTGTCTAAATGAATACAAATTTATTTATACTTACTACTGAAGCAGCGTGGTATTATCTTGATGGTAAATGGAACAAAAGACAGTGAACATCCAAAGAATAGCTTTGGAACGAAGCCTGGAGAACTCCTGGAAACTACTTTAATAGCGCTCAGGCTGTGCTTACCTTTAAAGTTATTAGAATTGACCAAACTTGGTTTCTGTATTTGTCTCGTATACTTTATTTTTACTTATATTTTCACGTTTCAATGAACTGCTGCACTTATTTACTGTTTTCCTAGAAATATGAATAAATGAGGGGTAGCTCGAGACTTCTACATTGCACTGTTTATCTATATGTTTTTTTCATTGTTTTTTTTTTTTTTTTACTACATCACTGACTAGGACTGTGGGTATTTCTGTTTTTGAAAGTAGTTTTCCAACTCAGAGTGTTGAATTTAAGCAGCAGAGCCTGTCAAATGCAGCTACAGTGAGAATGGTTGTGGACTCATCAGCAGCTAGAAAAGGTTGGCTCCATATTCAGATCCTAACATTAAGAGACGGATTTAACCTTTAGTCCAGCTTCTCTGTGGGACTCCCTATAACTTTAGAGACATGTTGCCACTTGTTATTTTGGTTTCTAATTATTCACTGTGTGACTTCTTTTAAAAAAAAGGATTGAAGATGCTTTCATACTGTACCATCCATCACCTCACCAGCTCTCACAGTTTGACTGTCTGGTTTGCTGTCGTCTCGTTGGGCTAATCCTTCATCGGTGACCCATGGGGAGGTGGATAAGAAGGGGGAAAATATGCCCCTCAATCAGTACTGGTTAATTATCACAACCAGAGGAGGTTCGTGAGGAATCCCCGTCTACACCGTTCCTCCTGGATATATCTCCCTCGTCACATACTCACACTCATCTGTGGAAAGCTCTGCCTGATACTTCATTCAAGTGTCATGTTTCCCTGAATTGGTGTTTCCATGTCTTAATGTTAATTTTTATGGATGATTGTCATACTTGGAAAGTTAAATCAAATGTAATATTTTGGTGGTCTTCACATCAAATATATTTATTAGTTGTCATTCATTATCATTATTTGGCAGTAGAAATGTTAGTTGAATTAACTTCTAGAGTTATGTATCTGTACATTTGGTATACTCATGATAGACAGCAGTTTTATTATTCACGTTTTGCATAAAACAGAATGACCCAGACCCATTTTTACATATTTCAGAAACACAGTCTCCAAACTTAACTGCAGTAAACGGTCGAGAGAAAATAAGCATGCACTAATGAGAGCAGAACATAAATCACTTGACTCTTTCCCTCCTTTACAATTCATCATCAGGATAGCCATTTAGCATGCCTGCTAAATTACACGCCGACATTTTAAAAAGGAGGAGAAAAAGGCTTGTTTGAGTTCAATTGATGAAACTCCAGTTGGAAATTTCTAGAGACTGTATCCAGAAAACAATCTTGTCATGAGTTTGACTGTTAAGGAAAATTAAAACGGCAACAAAGACAACAACAATGTACTCAGGTTCTTTAGTGGTTCAGGTCAAGTTGCAACCTCTGGAGATTAATTAAGTGTGAGCAACCTCTCTGGGTTAAAGCCTGAGATGATATAACTTAAGGTTGGATATCAAATATGGACACAACAGCAACATCATCTGTGCCCAAATTGTAGTTAGGGCTGGGTGATATAACAATATAACGATATATGATATATGTCGTCTGGATGATAGAAAATCTCCATCGTTTCATATGAATCTCTATCGTTTATACAGCAATAGGCGCTATACTGCAGTGTTTAATGAAGATGCGCCGCGTGCACGCGCACGCTGCAAACTAACATGGAGACGGTGGTGGACCATTCAGACGAGTGTAATTACACTAATTCTTAACAAGATGACCAGCCAACCCAAATTAAGAGGCTTTTAACTAAAAGAGACAACTTCTGTTGTATGGATGTGGTTTGGATATAAAAAGACCGATGACAGATGTTTGTATGCTGGCTGGGGACGTCTTTCGGCACTACACTAGTTGTTGTGCCAGAAGACGTCCCCAAGAGCCGGGTTACCTTCTGTTGTCTGGTCCGTGACCGTGTTGGTCTTTTTCTATATATATACATATATATGTATGTATATATATATATATATATATGTATATATATATATATATGTATGTATGTATGTATGTATGTGTTGTGTGTGTGTGTGTATATATATATATATATATATATATATATATATATATATATATATATATATATATACACATACACATACTGTATATATACATATATGTATATATCCAAACCACATCCATGCGACAGAAGTTGTCCCTCTTTTAACTACAAGCTCCTCGGTTTGGTTTGGCTGGTTATCTTGCTGATAACTAATTATCCTGGTCTGAAACGCGTCTGCCACCGTCTCCCTCTATGTTTGTTTAAATCAAGATGTGCTGTGTGTCCATGCATGCACTCGGTGGCACGTGTCTGTACACGCGGCGCATCTTGACAAATAAAACACTGCAGTAAAGCACCTAATCGCGGATACTGTCAGATGTTAACATGACCAACACATCCTGCTTAGAAAAATGAAATAAAGAAAAAAATTTAGTTCCTACTACCTTTATTTGTTCAATATATGATTTGAAACAGCATTTCCATATTGCAATATAAATCATTATAATGATGTAAAATGAGTTAGATCGTGATATGGGTTTTTAGTCATATCACCCAGCCTCTGTTGTAGTTAACCTGACTCCGCCAGATGGATTTGCTTTCACATATCCATCTGGGAATCATCCGTTGGAGTAGTTTTGGGAAGGGGCGAAAATACTGGTTAGCTGATTGGATAAGGCATCTGTCTATCACCACCTATGTTGGTGATAGACGAGCCAAATCAACCAATCAGATCAACAAAGCATATAACGTACTAACAGAGCCACAACGAAAACACAACCACAAGCCAGGCTACTCTTGCTGCTGCCGGCAATGGCTTGTTAGCTTAACAGACAAGAAGCAGTAATTCTGATAAAACTTGAGCTATAGCCACGCTGATGCTTTCATCTGCTGAAACTGCCATGTTGTTTATACTGAACTGTCGCTTCTCATTGCGTCACACCTCAACCCGCCTCAAAGCCAACGCTGACTGGATTTCCGCATTTTGATGCCGTGGAAAATTTTCATGTGGGTCCACCAGTGTAGGCTTCACCTAAATTTATTCTAGTTTTTGTTCTTCTCAGGTCTGCCTCTTCTGAGATGGATAACGATATCTTTGGGGCTCTGAAGCAGCTACTTGACTTGCCAACTCCACCAGTTTTCCCAGTGCCAGTCTAGCTGTACCGAACATACTATTGCCACTTAGAGACGTATTTGGCAACCAGCAATGGCGGCCAGTATTAGCATGTAAACATACTGCTGTTGTCGAGGCTTTAAAATTTATTTCATATTTCAGGCTTAATATTATTTGTTAAGGAAATGCTGTACTTTCATTCTGCATCCCTCCAAATGCATCATGGAAGTACTATTAAAAAATACATATAGCTTTTGATAAAAATGTTCTATATACAACCTTAATGATTCAAGATGACCAAATAATCATTTAGACTTAAAAATTGTAGTTCAGACTGTGACTGAAGTCAGAATCATCTATCATTTAAACACCATAGGGGATTATCACGCTTTCCGGAAGTTTCCGGAATCTAGGCATTTCCTCTTCCGGGCCATTTTAACAATAGCTGTCCCTGCTCTGTTCCACTTTGAAATTCGGATAAACATTGGTTCCCGACTGAAGTGATGCGAAGGAAGAAGTGGATCAAAGCGATCGATTCCTTGCGGTGAAGGGCCGAACTTTATAATAAAACAACGTAGCACGTTTGTTTGTAGCCAGCAGGCTACACAGCTGGTGTTAGTGGGCTACTATTAGCCAGCTTGCTGACATGCCTAACTTTGTGCGGCTGAAAACACACAAGCATCTGAAAACGTCTCCGTTCTTGGCAGTCCCCAATTGTTCCACTGAAAACGGGAGGGTACAGACCCGATTTTAAAGTTAGGCACGTCAGCTAACGCTAGCCTGCTAATGCTAACGCTAGCTGTAAAGTGCCAGTGTTGTGCCGCACCGGCTACAAACAAACGTTGTTTGCGTTGTTTTATTATAAAGTTCGGCCCTTCACTCTATCGAATCGCTTTGATCCACTTCTTCCTTAGTATCACTTCAGTTTGGAATCCATGAAAATTTAAGGTTGGCGTTTATTCAATTTACGAAGTGGAACAGAGCAGGGACATTGAACTGGCCCGGAAGTTGACCGTCTAAGTGTTTCAGGTTCCGGAAACCGGAACACGGAAGTGTGATAATCCCCTATTGCGTTCAACAAGTGATGTCTTCAGTTGAAAATAGACAAGGGAAAGTTTTTTTTTGTTTTTCTCTAATGTGCACATTGACCCATTTCCTACAGTGAGAGTATATCTCAATGGTGGTCTTGGATCGAGGTTGAGCCTCCAACAGGAAACTCTGGTCAGTGTGTGTGTTGCTTTTGGGAAAGAAGGATTAGGTAGTCCTTAATTATACTTCTGCTCTACACCATTATCTAATACCTTGCAGAGTGCAAAGAAGTAACATTTACACAGAATAGAAATCCTTTTCTCGGTATCTCTGAGTAGTTGTTTATATCTGTCTCACTCAGAGTACGTACATGTATTTGTCAATCCTGTTAACTGATGAACTGGGCAGCTGATGTTTTTGCAGCTAACCGTTCCGCCTGTGGCCATATGAGGTTCTCTCTGAGCCTCCAGAGTTTTACTGTGGCAGCGACCATGTAGGATGACAAAGAACTCTGAGATGAAAAAATTGGATACCCTCCTGTTTTAATCTGCCAGTTGACTGGGTGCCAGCACAGGACAGCCAGAGTGCGCTATAGGTGCCCCAATTGCTTTGTGCAGCACTTCATGACTTGGCTTCAACCCCTCATTTCATCTCCTGCTGTGGTGATGGCTGGGAATACCAGAATATGTGGGTTGGTATTTCTCATCATAGCTAGATCCTTCAGGTATGTCAAGTGTTGTGGAATACCTGAGATGCCGTGTAATTTCATACTTAAGGCATGGAACAGATCAGAAAATCACGAAAAAGAAATGCATTCCACTATATTTCCCATTAGTCATTATACACCTTTCACTACTTTGGATTTAAGTTTTAAACTCTTGGCAAAGGTTTTCTTCTCATTTAAAGCTCCCATCAGTCATAATGAATCTTCCATTCTTCAATATTTACTTTTGATTTGTAAGAGCTGGGTTTTCATTCCCTTTTTTGAATTCACATTTAGAAGATGTGAACATCTCACCAATGCTTCAAAAAAGAACAATGAAATTAATATATATATATATATATATATATATATATATATATATATTTTCTTGCTTTATGTTTTTGTGCTTATTTTTAAAGATTTGGCATGAAAAAAACTGTAGAACAGAATCAGCTTTATAAATCATGTCTGAACAGAGAAAGATCAAAATATTGCAACTCACTAGCTTTTGAGGCAGTAACCAGTAAACTCTTGTGACTGACTGGCAACTTCCCTGATGTGATATAATTGCCTAGATATTCCCAGAGATGACAGTAACTCCCAGAGAGCTCTGCCCTTTTTCATCTTTTAGATGTCCACCGCAGTTGTTTTTGTTTTCCTTCTCACTAGCCTGCCTGTACCATGAAAGAATGAACTTGCAGCTGCTTTCTAATAAAGCACCTCAGGACGTGTGACTCTTCTTTGATTAGAAGAGGGCAGCCATTTTACCATAGACAGAAAAACATTTCTCTTCCAAGTTGGCTGCATTTTCTTTGAATATTTGTTAAAGTCACAGAGTCCTTCCATGCTTGCTCTCAAGATCATTGTTATTTCCCTGAGATGTCTCTTGGTGACAGATGGGCTGCAGAAAGGAGTTTGGAGAGACTAGAAGATGAAAGATTCTGCAAAAAATAACACAGATTAGAGGTATAAAGATGAAGGAGAAAAGGGGGGGAGGGGTGTGGGAGGGAAGCGGAGACAACCATTTCCATTAGTGTCATTAAAGCAGCCCTGACGCCGAGGGTGGAAGGACAAACAGTGGAGAGATGAAAATAGCAGAAAGGCTGAGGCTCGGCGAATGAAGTGAGGAGGTTTATTACAAAGTGCCTTCCAGCTGCCTCTATCTTTATCTGTGCAAAAGGCATCCATTCATCCTTGATATGCTATTAATGATTTTTCACTCTCCTTGTTTTCTCGTAAAGGTCTTGCAGCTTCGAGTTCCTGGGACACATTAGAAAAAGGAATACAGAGCAATGAGTAAAGAATCTCTATTCCTATATAATGATGCATAACGATAATTTTGTATTACTTTTTGGCCTTTAAGTGTGTAATCTTCAAGTGCTTCTAAATCCCTGCCAAGTGTTTACTTTTCATGAAGTCCAGGACTCCCTTGTCCCTGAGTCCAAACCACAGAAGGACCTCTGTTGCTGAAAATGTGACTGGTTTTAAGAGTAGCCTGCTCTGTCTCAAGAGCAGCTCAATAAGGATGATGGTCAATATGGCTGCTCTCAGACAGTGAGTCAATGAGGGAGGGGGCTTCCTGCTGAGCCAGGGTTAGGATAGGAGAGAACAGGGGATCTTTGTGTGGAGAACAGACCCTCACCCACTACTCTGCCATCACACTCAGTGTTGAAAGGTTGACTTTGTAATCTTCCACAGAAATTGTAGAGTGTTACAGAACAGAAATTGATCCCTGTCGTAGATTACATGTCAAAAAAAAAAAAAAAAAGTTTACTGAGTTGGTCTTCAACTGAAAGGATTAAAGCAACCCTTTTCCCAGCTTTCCAAACTATCAGGCAAAGAAATCTTGAAGTCGTGACCCTGTGTCTGAACACATAAATACACACACAGCTCACTGGGATCAGAAGCACTGCAATGTTGGAAAACTTGCTTTAAAAAATGGCCCAGAATGAGGAAATCCTGCACCAGCGCCATGTTTTCCAATCAGTTTCTCTCATATCAGCAAAAGGGGAAAACTGGGAGAATGCATGGCAGCGTATCGGGCAGCCCCTTAAGCTGGACTCCCAAACCTTTTATGACTACAGAGAAAAGTGGGTTTGGGACTGAGTTAACAGCTCATACTTATCAAGGAGACAACCTCATTTTCTAGCGCCTTGCTCTCTACCCCCTCATTCTCTCTGGTTGGCCCGACATGGAGGTTCCTATTTTTCAAGCACAACCGGGCGACTGTGACACCGGTGGGCCTGGATAGATTAGACCTCTCACACTGTAAATGTGGTTTATAAACTCCCACTTCCTTTTTAACACCACTCCTGTCTCGTTAAAAGCTCGTCGGGATTCAGTACTAATAGATGCTGGTATGAAGATGTGTACAGGCTCATTGCAGCACCAAGAAAAGGAAAACTTGTTTAGGTGAAATTTATGTTATTTAATAAAAGTGTAGCCTGGTCTTACGTGTTTAATTTAGTCTGCTTCAGTATGGTTTGCATGGACATTTTTCTGCACGAATGCAAGGGAATGCAATTTCTATTGAGCTGTCTTTTAATGAACCCTTCATGGTACATGAATTCTGTAGGATTTCATTAGAAATACTTTCCCAGACCTTTAATTCTCTACCATTGTTAGTTGCCAAAAGTAAAGTTTTCCTCAACACTGAGATAAAAGCAGGTGCCTGTCTTTAATCTGTGTTAGTGATGCCAGTCAAAGGCTGCAGAAAGACACTCTTGCCTCCTGCAGAGATGCTGGCCTTATCCAGCTCATTTAACCCGCCTGCTGATCTTTTCTCGCTCTTGTACGGGAGAGACAGTCTGGGCTGGTTAACCTTTTAATATCAACTGCAGACATGTTTTTCTTGCCTCTTCTTACTTTCATAAAACTACTTTCAGCTGAAGTTCAGAAGCCTGTATTGATATTAGGATTCTGTTATTCCCAACAGGGTGGTGAAATATATGAATTTTGATGCCTGCTCTCATATATTACACCTTTTTTCTAAAAAATAATCTGAGGCAGTTTAAAAAAAGAATTAGCATATCCTTGACTGATTTATTTTAGTTGCATTACAGAGGAGAGGTTATTGTTTTCACTCTTCAACCAGCAGTGCTGTATGTTCGTATTAAAGCTATTATGTGGGGCTTTTTTTATGATTGCTACTTAGTGCAAGTACTTTAAAGACAGTTATATGACTGAATTTTAAAAAAAGACGTCACTTGTCATCAAAATATTTGTTTAGTCTGTTAATAGTGGGTCCATTATTGATTGCACTGTGATAACTTCCCATGTGTGAGAGGACTTTGATCACTACCACTTGCATCACTGTTTTGCTTTCTTGTCTGCTTCTATGTGTGTGTGTGTGTGTGTGTTTGTGTGCTTGTCTGCCTGCAGTTTGTCATATATTGATGGTATCTGTTGAGTTTTTGTGGGAAATTCTTGGAGGAAATAATTTAGAAATTGTGAAAAAGTAGGCAACCGTCCATCATCCTTTCTCGCCCCTGGTTTATACTCGTTTCTTATTGGCCCGCTCTGTTGACAGTGGATGCTATATCTGCGACTTGAAGCATATGGTTCGCCATTTTGTTCGACAGTAGAGCTGAAGCTAAGCCCTCCCCTACTGTTCCTGTGATGAGGATAAAAAGCTGCAAAAGGCAGCTGTTTTCCCTCTGATAGGATGCCGCAGGACCTTCAAGTCCTTTTAGTTGTTCTCCTCCCATAGAGAGTGGCTGAAGATGGTCCTTCGACTGGAAAGGAGCCAAGCCTGGGCGGGGAGGCTGTGCCCAACCCACACACCCACGATTCCAGCAGCGTAAAGCAGAGATGATTAAACGTGCCATGGTCCCTCTGGTCTGCAGGAGTGAAGAATTTCCCCCACTCTTACTCCACTTTAGTCTCTCTCCATCTGTCATGTACAACATCAGTGAAATACATTAGCCGGTGTTGTCACATCCTGCCTATTCTGAACGTGTTTCCAGAAATAGGAGGCAATCTGAATGGGCTCTATTTCACTAGGTCTGATAAAGGTTGCCATTCTGATATGTAGCTCGACATATTTCAAGTAAAATGGAACTATATCAGCTCCAGAAGTAAGACGGACCCTGTTTTTTTCCAAGAGCCTGCTCATCAGTTTGACCTTAATTCAGTCAGAATGGACAAGGTCCTCTGTTTATTCACACATAATGACTACACTTTTGCTTTTCATTATTTCAGTCTTCTATCAGTTTATTAGTGTTGAGATGATTGCACAGCTTTGTTGAAATGCTATGTTGCCTTCCATTGATTCCCTAATGTGAAAGTGGACAAATTTATAGTTAATTCAGCCACTTTCTACTTCATTTTGCTGTGATTGTTTGTGCTTTCATGAGAACTAAGTGCACCGAGTACAAGCATCCGTGTCGCCGCCGTATTGGACCACACATTGCTTCTCTCTCTGGATCTTACACTAGGGACACAAGGTAGAGAAATTGCCACCTCATAGTTAAGTAGCTGAACAATTGGCATAGCATTTCTCTTTTGCTCTCCCCGTTTTCTCACTTTTTGTCTTCCTCTTCTTTCCGCTGTCTTCCCTGGAGACATGAAATTTTCTAAGAAGAGAGCAGGCATATCTTAAACCACATTTAACACCAAGCCACTTATTTCACTGCATGCGTTGCATTATTCAAACATCTTCATAACCTCTTAATAATTTTTTCTTTTTGTACCCCTTCCCTGCAGAACTGATAATTAGTGTTATTTATCTAAACAATGGGACTCTTAGGGTGGGATTGCTTGAATAATGAATGAGGACAAATGCAAAGCAATTGCACTTACCCTGATTTTGGTACGATCAGCGCCGACCCGACGTTGCCTTTTGTGCTCGAGGAAAGGAAATGGCGGCAACGTTCCAGAGTGCTTACTCCTTCACCATACTCTGTACTTATAATAAAGCAAGACGTGATATTAACTTGCCAGGGAGGCGAGACTGGGTTAAATTTGTCAGTTCCTCTTACCCAACTCCAGTGGGGCTCGTGGTTTCATAATAAAAAGGCTTTTGGAGGCTCTGGGTTAGACCAACGCTCACTGGCTGAAAAGATGCAATGAACACAAAGATGTTTTGCTTCAGGAAAATTTCATTGAGTGCTGGGGGACGTTGGACACATGCAGTGCAGTATCCAAAATATGCCGTTTGTGTGGGTGACATATTAGGAGGTGTGATCTGCAGTCACTTCACGCAAGATAGATCTGAAAAGGAAGCTGTGTTAAATCCACAGATGTCCTTCAGAAATTTATTTTGTTATGTTGAAATTTGTTATTGTTGTTTCTTATCCTTAAACAGATTTGGTCATATTGAAGCTTTGCAGATGAATTCTGCCCACTTGTCTAAAGCACATACGCTGGTGTTGTAATAAGACAAGCGGAATTGGATGCCATGAGAGTAGAGCGGATCAGCTGTTGGATAATAAAAATTTTACTTACAGTTGTCCTCAAAATTATTCATACCTTCAAATTGAAGAAAAACAAATTTTGTTGTACTGGGGCACCGTACAATGACAGTCTTCTGAGTCTGACTGAAAAAAAACAGCTGTCGGTGAAATATGATGAAATTGACAAAAGTAATTAAAAAAAAAAAAACATTTTTATGAAAATCATGATACTGATTTTGAATTGTGGTTTGAAAGAAATATTTAAAACAAACACAAAAAAATAAAACGAACAAGCATGATGGGGATCCGAAGCTAAAATGTTGTTGAGCATCACTTTGAGGCAATCACTGCAATCAGGTTTTTTCTTTAATGGTCAAAAAGACTTCTGCACCTCTTGACAGGAATTTTGGTCTAGAATTCATGGGAAATCTGCTCTAATGTGTCTGGGACAGTTTTGTTCGTCTTTTTATTATTATTATTATTTTCTACCACAATGCAAAAGCAATATTTTATTTCACTTTACTATAATTTTGTAAAATTTTATTTATTGTTAGTTTCTTTAGTTTCTTGTTATTTGAAATACTATTGTGAATTTGGCCTTTTCTTTTAAGGGAGGGCATGAATAATTTTGAGGATGACTGGATTTCTCATCAATGCTCAGTGCTTATTTCTTCTGCTCTAAGTTGTTACAAATTATATATGGAGGGAAATAGCTCCTTGTTCACCTTCTCTCGCCTTTGCCCCCCCTCAGGTTCAGCAGCAAACCCCTTCAGCCCTTTCTGGTTCACGGTGGAGCCCCAGGACACACTGGCCATCCGGGGCAACGCCGCACTGCTCAACTGCTCGGCACATACCGACGCAGCCACGCCAGCACGAATCGAGTGGAAAAAAGACGGCACTTTCATGAGCCTGGCTTCTGACGAGAGGCGACGCATTCTCCCCGATGGCTCGCTGCTATTCACCCACGTGGTCCACTCCAAGCACAACAAGCCAGACGAGGGAACCTATCAGTGCGTTGCCAGTATTGAAAACCTGGGATCCATTTCCAGCCGTACAGCACGTCTTTCTGTAGCAGGTAAGGCTTTCTGGATGTATCCGGTGAGGTTACGGGCACATCCTTGCTTTAAAATTGCTTTGCAAACTGATCAGTTTGTGCGTAGGGTTAACTAATGAGATTTCTCTGGAATTAGAAACGTATATATTTGCTAAAAAGTTGATTTATAAATGAGGTAATGGCTTTTAGGTTATAATCAGTTGGAAAGTGATAATTTAGCGATTTAACATCCTTTAAAAAAGACAACTAAACACTTGTCAGTTTCTGACAATTTTTTTTTGTACATAATATTTTCGACACAGCTGCATAACTGTAAATATGGCAGCTTTTTCTGATTATGTTTTCTTATTTTTTGTCCTGAATCAACTCGGCTATTTTATTTTATTCTTCCTTCTGATAAATTTCTTCCTGAATACTGTACTGCAGCCTGAAAGCATTCCCTCAATGGATAAGTGCTTGTAAAAAAAAGTCTTGTTTTTTCTTCTTTTTTTTATTACCTGTCCTACACTGTGACCTTGTTCAGCTTCCGTACAGAAAGTGACGCAGGATTATTAGGTGTTTTGAATCAAGTCATGCCCTGAAATTCAATTTGGAGCTGGAGAAACCTCAGAATGCATTTACTGGGAGCTTCTGCTCAGCCTTGCTCTGCCAGGTTTTTAAGACACCCGAGAGAGGCCTCTTGTTGACAGCGGGATAGCACATTGTAAGCCTCTCAGATACTGAATTGCTGTGTGAAGCAACAATGTGAATATGAATCCTGTCCTTTCATAGAGTTTTTTTTTGCTTTTAAGATAACAAGGTACCGCGTTGGCATCAGATGCACTGAGAGGAGAGGGGAAATATATTTTAATTGTTCGCTGTAAAGGTCATTTCATGTTGTCTGCATCCAGGTGCACACGCAGATTCATTCATTCTACAAATGGGGTAATTGTGGGTCCGCTTTGTAGGGTGGTTATTATTGCATTAGTGTGAAGGTCAGTGCCCCTGAAAAGCAGCAGATAAACGCACATTACTTCAGTGCTTTCTAAAAAGGTCTATTGTGACTTTTTATGTAGAAGAACTTCACAGGAGAATACAGCAGTTCATACTGTATTAGAGTGTTGCCTCTCGTCAATGATTAGTCCTGAGACGTGCCAGGCGCTACGGAATAATCAGAAACCAGAGTTTGTTGCTTTCCCGTGCCAAGCACAGTGGGCGGACACAGCACGGGATTTTTGGAAAATTTGGAAAAAAAAAATTCTCGCAAGGAGTTTCACACCATCTGCGCTTTTGTTTTGCTGATTTGATAATGAATTGTAATAGTGTAGATTAATGTGTATTCGCAGGGAGCTAATTGTCAAAACAAGGATCCTTTTTGTCCTCTACATTTGTGGTTCCCTAATTTTTTGAGTCACGACCCCCAAGATAATATGCACTTTTGTCCCCCCAGTAGATAACTGTATGATATATGTAATGGGCCATCCTTCAGCCATCCTTTTAATATGAGATTTGGAAATGTCAGAATCTTCATAAGTTAGGAGAATAAAGCAGATTTTGGTGGATTAGGTTAAGAGCTGTGAAAAGCGACCAATAGCCCAAATTCAGCTTTTCTCACTGAAATGGGGCCAGATTGGGATTTTTGATGGCACCTGTAATGACTTTGTTTCTGGATGCCCAATGATAAAATTCTGCAAGTAAGCCTTAAAAACTGTCAGAAACTTCACGAATAAGGAGGATTTATGTTCTTTTGTTGTTGTTGTTGTTTTCTTTTTTGGTGGATGCAGTTCACTGCTGTGTCAAGGCACCTACAAACCCAGCTTCTCTAGCTGATAATAATAATGCCAAATTTGTACATTTAATATGTATTAGTATTAACTTTGTTTTTTATGCAATAATTTAAAAAAAAAATCAATGTGTCAATTTTGCAGATTAACATCTTTGCAGTAATGTTTAACTTTGATAGCCCTAAAATCCCCAAATTTATTTGATAAATGTAGGCTGTATTTTTGTTTTTTACCATGATCTGGAGACCCTCTGAAATCATCAACCTGTTTATGAGCCTAAATCACACAGTTCAAATGTCAAATGTAATATTTATAAGACGCTAGTGATGGATTTTTTAAATGTTTTTTATGTGCGTCTCTTATTGCTGCCACTGCTTTGCATTTTTCTAACTTAACTGTAACATGACAGGGTTTGTGTGCACGAATAATACCTGCCCTCTGCACTGACATGCAATGCAGAAGGGACTTGTTGAGTGCATGTTCCAAGATGTGTTTTGCTATCAGACAGCATTGCAGCCAGTGGGACCTGCCTGGGTCAACCATGATGGGATGTTGGATGAAATCAATTTCTATTTGAAGAGAGAAGCAGGTGAAATCTGTCAGCTATCATCGGTGCGCACACAACTATTTACGCTGACTTGCTTTTCTCATTGAGGATCGTAGAAAAGCCTTCAGCCATGGTGCACATGCACAAGTGTTGTAACACACTGCAGACTGTTGCGTTTATGGTTCTGTTACACACATATACACTCTTGCACTGATGTATCTCCAGCTTGCTGGCAGGTGGCCAATAAAAAGGTTAATTGCAGTGTAGTGAGAGCAGGCCATTAGGCTGCCGTCAGACCCTGGAATGATGGTGAAGGCAGGGGCAGTGGGTGTGACCTCTGAGATGTAATGGCAGAATGAGTCACGGATGGCTGGCGTGGCGGAGAGCATATTTGACATATACCAGGGATTGATTGCTTGTAGACATGCTGCTTGTTTCTTGAGGAACCATCTCCACTTGCACTTCTACACATCGGCACCATGAATGCAACTCTTTAGCTTCACCGCTTTCTCTTTTTTCCTTAAATTTCCAAAGCAAGCCAGTCGTATCTGAGGAAATTGCAGGTTATCTCCCTTGACCTATGGTATCTTGCGCTGCCTTGCATCTACAGTAGTCCAAAAGGGACAAACCAAACGCTAGCTCAACAGCAGAATTTTGGTGTTTTTTGCAAGCACATTTTAAAGAATTCGTTTGGTTTCAATTTACCATTTGAGCTGCTAGATGTCACCACATCCATCATTCTGGATACTACCTTCAGTTGAAATGTTTTTGGTTAATGAACAACAGCTACTCAATGAAAAATAATCTTTAAAGGTGGTCCCAAACAGTGCTCTAACTCCCATTAAACAAAACTGGTACAGCAGTTTTATAGTTGAAGGTTCTCACTTCACACACATTGTTTTGTCCAATCAGGGTCACCGTAGTAAAAATGGCAGCCTTCATGTATGTGCACCCCAGCAAGTAGATATAAATGACTCATTCTAAGAAAATAAAACACATAACAGCCATTCTAGGGAAGCAGTTGCACATCTATAGCAACAATGTTTTAAATTGTATATCACATTTTTCTACCACTGAGTTTTCATTTTGTTACACACTGTACCTTTAACATTATAAGCTGGACCCATAAAAGTAAAATGTAGCTAAAAATATATACTGACTTGATTGTAAACCATATATTTTTTGTATGGCTCAGCTTTGAAGTCCCCCTCTTGAGCATGCTAATGTCTCCGCTTTGCGTGTCCTATTTGCTCTTGCTTTGTCATCCAGTCTGTGTGTTTTAGCTTGTGTGTGTGCACAGTCAGATACTGTGGAAACACTAGCAGGCTCAGATGAAAGAGTAGGGGAGTGTGGCTTAGTGAGGCACAATCTTATGTATTCAGTTTGTGTCTCTCCAAGAGAAAGGAAGGGACAGAGAAATTATAGGGCAGAGAATGAGGAGCGGCATGCAGCGGTGGTAGCCGGGACACGGAGCGAGACGCGAGTAATGAGAAATCCCATCCTAACTGTCTGCTGTGCTCCCACACACCCGTTGCCTCCTCTCATTGGCACGCTTTGAACTCAGCCCTCTTTAAGAATCGCTTGAGGTGAGCCCCACCTCACAGCCGCTTAACAGGGAAACCCCCAAATGAGAAAACAGAGAATTAATTTTCATTCTGTCTCTCCCACTGTCTTGGAGTCTCATTGTTTTTTTTGTTTGACCTATTCACGCATTGATGAGGCAATTCTTTGTCAAATATAGCAGCTTTGATTAGTAGTTTTTCTACTTTCAGTGATTTCTTTTTAAGGTCATTGTGGGACTTCAACACAGTGAAAGCCACTAATAATCACTTTGCTTTAGAATCGTGCTTTACTGAGATCTGTTTTTTTCTTCTTCCCCTCAGTAATAGAAATAGAGAAGTAAAGCGAAGACACAGCAGCTTCATATGTCATGTGTGTCACCTTACATTTAAGCATGCTCATCCTGTGATAGTTGGGCAGCCTTTGGCGGATTTAGGGGTGTCGGCAGATTCTTTAATCCTTTTTTTGATGTATTTAAATCTGTTTCTGTTGAGGGGTGGTGGTGGTGGGGGGGGGGGGGTACTATCCCAGAGACAGGCTGGCTTGAAACTGTGAAAAAAGATGATTGCCTCACTCTTACATGGATAGCCCTTCTTTGTTATGTTTTTGCAGACACTTTGTCGGACATAACTTCATTTCTTAAATTGCCCTCTTTGCATATTTTGGTTTATCAAATCTCAGGGTATGTTTTAATGTTGTAAAATGGAGAAATATATGTATTAATCATAATTGGGCACATCCAGTGAGGCTCTGATTTAAGACGAGAATTCCTTTAAAATGCTTAGACTCCCTTTTTCCTCTCTTTCTGGGTGGGTTTTCCATTATAGATGGCATTTACTGTTAAGTGTTTTTCGTTCCATCTTGATTGACATCATCCCCTTATCTCTGTAGAAATCATTTGCAAATCTGCATTCATGAATGCATAAAAAGGATTTTCTTCCCATAGCTGGTAGCTAACGTCTGCAGTTCAGCGGTTACTCTAAATGAGGAAGTTTTTCTCTTTGCCAACCCAGTTTGATGCCATTTCAGTCACCTGATCCCACCTGCGCTGTGGGGGTACTGCCTGTCATGGTAAATAAAGTAAAAAGAAGTAGCTGGAACTGAGAGCAAAGAAATCTTAATCAAGCTGAGCCATGAAATGCAATGTGACATGTAGCACATTTGCAGTGATGATCAGGCTTTCATTGACTCAGGTAAACAAAATGCAACAGCTGCAGGAGAATACATTTGCATACATGCATAGTGTGTAGCTTAAAATGCTCCTCACGATTCAAATGAAGAGCGCAGAGTTTACTGGAATATTGCTGAAGTTTAAACACATTTAAAATGACTTTTAAGACTTTGCTTAACCATGTGAGGCACTGTTTGGTACTTAAAAGATAACCAGTGAGGACTGGATCAGTTACTGGTGCTTATCAAGGCCTCGTGATGTTCAGCTTGTTGCTGTTTCAGACATGTTCAAGTATTTCAGTGGCTTATGATGCTGATAATTTAGCTGCGTGTTTTTTCTTCCAGACCACGTTTTTGTGACTATAGATTACTGTATTTATTTTTTAGTATCTGAGGTTTGAGAAATAATTCTGCACATTGACGTGATGTTTTACACCTGAGAGATAACTACATCAGGATACCCCCATGAGAGCTGACTTTTATTCTCCTGTACATATCCATCAATGCAGCCCTCAGCGTCTGCAGATGGAAGGACTCTGGATAATTTTTCTACATTAACAGAGATGCCGTTCTCCAAACAGCTTAGCAGACCCTGTGGAATTGATGCAACACATTAATCGATTACTGACTGGCTAAAAGTTAACTCGGAAGGCCTGACAGTTTCGTAACAAATGGGATAAAGTGCCAGAAAAGTTGCCCTAATGTGCAGAAAAGCATGACTTATAACATCTTTTGTTGGGATTCCATACTTTGAAGTGTTTTGCAATAGTGCTTTCTCCACAAACACTTTGACAACAGGTAAAAGAAAACCAAGAGGCATTCACTTCTCTAACTGGGCCATATTTTCAGCACTGCCCTCATGTGGCAGGGCCGTCATGGGAGCTGTTCAGAGGCCAGTAAAGTTGGTTTTCTTCAGTTTAAGTTAAAGTTGAATATCATGTTCTGTGGGTCTACATGCACAAATGTTAGCTTTTTATTTAATTTTCATTTAAAAAGAAAGATATATTTGGTGCTTTTGAGCTTGCAGCTGTAGCGCAGCAAAATGAAACGAGACTATTACTTGCAGCTTAATGAAGATAGCATGCACTGAAGTTTATAATTGCATAAATTCTCTTTCCATTGGATCTGCAGCAGGGCATGTTAAAAAGTGACTTTTCATAAATAATTAAATAATTTAACAAAAATAATTGGTCTCTCTAAACTCTAGAATCATAATATCCCAAATGATATCCGTACTGAATAATCCTCATGAAATTTAAAATATTCAGTCATTCTTGGTTCCTAAATGTTTTTTATTCACCAGTTACATATAAATGCTGATTTCAGAGTAACTGTTACTGGAAAATACAGACACCCCTTTCAAATGCTCTTAAAGTAGTTTCCTAATGCTTTTAGAGATCCAGTCCAGATAGCATCTAAACACTCAAACATACTTGTTCTCCTGCTGCTCATTCTGTGTATCTGCAGGTGAACACAGCTACCTCTGGTGTTTAACTACCTCCAGCTCTCTGTATCATTTCTCACTGAATCACCCTGTTGTCCTTTCTCTTTACTGTCTTTGCTACTCCTCCCGGCCCTCCATTTTCACTTTATTATCCTTTCAACCCTCCACCTCTTCTGACTTTTGCAATACACCCACTGGTGCGCACGAACACACACACATTCGCACCCATATTGCAGTTCTGCAGTCAATGCACTGCAAGTCATAAAAAGAGAACATGTATATTAAGATGTGAAAAAGTAATAACTATAATCTTATTAACAGAAACTTAAAGAAGTATGATATGCAGCTTGTAAATGTTTTAGATTTACTTTTTATTTTTTAGACTTTTGACACTTGTTATTTGGGAGGTAAATGTTGTTTAGAAAGGGACTATCTAAGTCCTCAAAGTTTGGTGATGAATAAAAAAAAATATAGGAACACTTCATATCAATTCATTCATTCTTTTTTTTTTTCCACCCAATTTTAAATGTATTTATTTTGACAGGGACATGCACAACACTACACTGATCTCACAGGGAAATATGTTTTGTGCCATGCTTTAGAAAATGGCATATGGAAATGGACTGGACTTGTAAAGTGCTTTTCCAGTCATATGTAGACTTCTCAAAGCACTTTACACTACATGCCGCAATCAAACACACATACCCCAATGCAATGTGGGATTCAGTGTGTTGCCCAAGGACATTTTGGCATGTAGCCTGAGAAAGCCTGGAATCAATCCACCGACCTCCAGTTGATGGACGACTGCGCTTCCACCTGAGCTACAGCCGCCCCAAATGATGATTTCTGCTTATTTCTACCCGCAGTCCCTGGACAAGTAGATGTTAGGACACTGACTAACATCAATGTTTTTTAAAAATTAACAAATGAAGAACACACACACCAAAGACTGTAAAAAAAAAAAATGGACGTAATATTCGGTCACATCTGAAGAGCTGAAAGTGAAGCCAGTTGGGCGTTTTC
This sequence comes from Atherinomorus stipes, assembly GCA_023101725.1. Lineage (NCBI taxonomy): Eukaryota > Metazoa > Chordata > Actinopteri > Atheriniformes > Atherinidae > Atherinomorus > Atherinomorus stipes. The sequence continues at coordinate 2,664,751 of JALJCO010010650.1, read as the reverse complement.
CACCGTCGCCAGCTTGCTGTGTGATGTGTGTGGGTCACTCCCGTTAAATGCTAAAATGGGCAAAGCGCGGCCTTGGGGCAAATGATTGACATCCAACGTACTATGGGCTAAATGCTAACCTAGCTAACTCAATATTAACAGGAGCTAACAAAAATTAGCCCCCTAAGTGGCGGGCTAAAGGTAAGACATGTTTGGACTTGCTGTTAGCCGCTAAAAACCACCCCCTGACATGAAGGTAAACTTGAGCTATTAAACCTAAAATGATTTTGTGAACCAGGCTGTAAACATGTTTATTTCTGCTGTGAAGTTGGTGTTTTTAAACGTGGGAGTCTATGGGAATTTGCTCTGTTTTGGAACCCCCCTCCTAGCGGATGAAGAAAGCACTACAATTTTTTTTGCACTTTTCCAGATTTCCACATCGGCCTCACTGTTGACCACCGGAGGTTGCTGCTTGATACGCACACGTAAAAAAGAGACTTTACACACTGGCATTGACACACAACAGGTCACTAGTGTGAACATGTTCGTTTGGAAATGAGCCACTTTTCGGTCAGGCGTGAAAACATCTTCAGTTTGTGCATGTGAATAGTTCTGATTAGGGTGTAACGATTCTGTTTAATAACGATTGATTCATATCACTTCATATCACTATTTTGGTTTCTGATTCGATTCAATGACTTGAAATTGAATCAATGAATTGTTGATGAATTGTGATATGAATCAAATCGTTGTTAAACCGAATCGTTACACCCCAATTTCTGATGGAAGAGTGTTCCACAAACTTGTGGCTCAATAAAAGAAAGAAGATCGACCGAATGAGGTTTCATGTCAGAGAACACTACATTCCCCTTTCACTGTCAGCCTTCTCATGCTAGAGGTTTTCTCTGATGTAAGAGTTACAAATTTTCTTTACGAAGGAGCAACAGAGTTATGAATAACCATAAATACAAGGCGGACGTTGGAATGCTTGGCAATAGTTTTTAAACTAAAGCTGTGTTTTCTGCGTGGTAGGGTGATGATATATTCAAGGATTTTTATCACAAATTGTGACGGCTCTCTTGTATGATGAGAAAAACAATCCTGTCCAGGGTTGTTTTCTGGAGCCCTTCTCAGCTGCTATCAGGTGAGAGGTGGGGTGCACCCTGGACAGACTGCCAGTCCATCACAGGGCCAAAGCAGGAACACATAACGGAAAAGCCATGCACGATCAGACTTATTCATCGAGTCAGTTTAGAATGACCAATTAACCTAACATGCTTGTTTTTGGATCGTGGAAGGATGCTGGAGAAGCTCCACACAGAAAGGCCCCAGGCCAGGATTAAACAAGGAACCACCTTGCTGTCAGGTAACAATATAAGATGACTGACAGACATATTTAGAGCAAAAAAGCTGTAATAGAAGTACAAAAACTGATGGAAAGCAGTATCGGAATATTCAGTGTCTTAAATCGCTGTAAAGTGACTTAACTGTGTAGCAGATTTCTAATAAGTGACTGCTGCAGTGCACATGCACGTTGTAGTTATCACCAGCTAGATTGTGCTGTTATCTTGTGGATACTCCAGAAAATCAAAAATTTACATCAAAGATTTGAGTAGTTTCCAAAAATTCCTACATTACCAATCCTTATCTTCGTCTAGACAGCGCTTTTGATGTGCACACGGTGACGTGTACGCACTTTTGACCAGCTATGTGCTGCTGTGATGCCGAGCTGCTGGACAGTTGCGATGATGAACGTTGCTGACCAGAGAGCAGGGACCAGAGACACAGAGGTTTCCATTACCCAGATTTCCATCTGCGTGAGGAGGGATGGAGGCTACTGTAGATAAAACAGGAAGGAGGGACTGTCGCTGCCAGTGCACACTTGGATAATCATATTTTAGGACGAAATTGAAAATTCATACTCAGAACGCAATAAGGGAAAAAGTAAAGTAATGGGCATGTGCAAAAAGGAAAAGAGAAATATGTGTTTTAGCTGTTAGATTCAGCTGTTAAGATGAGAGTGTGAAAGGGGCAGAGAAATGGAGGGCAGGAATGCAGCATCTGTGAAAATATGATGGGGATATCTTGGTTTAGGATGGAACTGTTAGGGATGATTTCATTCAGTTTTATTCCCTCTGGAGGATGGTAGTAGGTAAAGAGTGTCGGTGAGGGGCCTGTTGGGATGGAGGTAGATGACAGCCTCCATTTTACGTGTATTCACTGACTGATTAGGTCCTCTGGGTAGGTGGAGAGGCTGACTGAGACGGTGCTATCTCTACTCTCCAGACACCTCAGTGGCTGATGTGTTTCTGTGTGGGAACTTGGACCCATGCAAATTAATTGTCTTCCCATGTTTAATAATTCTCCCACTGTTTGTCACTTGTCTTCTGTCCATATATGTGTAATTCCGATAGTGACTGTAAAATGAAAGTCGAGGATCATTGCAAGTTATCAGCAATACCACAAGGGGAGGTTTAGTTGTGCCTGTTATTTTTTTGCCCCCTCAAAATCTTCATCATGTAAGTTATTCCTGTTGCATGAACCAGGCAGAAAACAATGGTGCCGTGGTCATGCATGCATGCCTGCTTCAGCTGCATTTAGACCCACAATGCCAGCACAACACAAACCTCTGGAAACGTTTTATTGCTTAAAGTTGAGACTTGTGTCCTTTTATTCTCTCTGTCCCCACAAAGTGGGCGTTGTACTGGGTCTCATTGAAAAAACAATCATACGTGAAATCTATCAAAAAAATCAAAATTTTTACTGCATCCACTGATCTAAGACTTTGGATTTGCAGGGAAGCGAGGAAAAGGGTCTTGCTCCTGAAACGACAGTCGAAACACATTTTCTTAGAGAGATCTCTTAAACAGAAACAAAGTGCTGTGCTTTAAGATTTACTGGTGAATCAGTCATTCCTTGTGGTGCAAAAACGTCTGCTGTTAAAATGATGGTGGTGGTTATTGTGCACGCTCTGGCTGGAGTGCACTGCCGTGGAATGTGACCATACAAGAAAATATGTAAACTATGACCTCATAGTTGTCAAAGTGAATCAATATATAGTATTGAGTCAGCGGATAATGACTCAGTGTTTACTAATATCACAAAAATGATTTTAATTTGATTCACGATCCAGACATCCATAGAACATATCTGCTGATTTAAAGATACACTCTAATCCTTCTTTGAGTTACTTAAAAACCTTCTCATTGGTCTGTAAATTGTGGTTATGAGGTTTTAAGCCAAAATCACACATGTACCATTTTCCAGGCCTTCGCTTCTGCTGAGTGCTAGTAGCTCATTAGCAAATTTCCTCTGAGTTGTGGGCGGAGTGTCGTCCATCCTCCCCTTTACGTTTAACTAATATTTTGTTTCTACCATGTAATTAACCCAGAAAACATGGAAAAAACATGCTATGACTAATTTAAGATTAGTCTGCACAGCAGACAGTTAATTTCAGCAGCTGCTCTTTAATATCCTTCACAGAGCTCTGTTCTGTTTCACCCAACACAGCGACATCCTGGGATTTGACATCATGATTATTCCATTGAGTGACATAAAAGATTCTTTGAAGTCAGACTCTAAAATCCAGAGTGCCAACTCTGACCCACGTCTCCAGAACTCTGATCAGAATTGCATTTCAAACCAGCTCCAAATTTAGTTTGGACTTGATTTGTAGAATCTGATTCCATATGATTTATTTCAGACTTTCTGAGATAGATTTGCCAAATCCTGCAAAAAAAATAAAATGAAAGGATTTGAACAGTTTGAGCATCACTGTCAACGTCTCATATCGGTAAAAGTCTGAGACTAATTTAGTTAACAATGTCTTTGTTCTTCTAGTAGTCACAGTCTGCAGATAATAGAAGAATACTAACTCAATATCCTGGCTAGTTCTGCTACTGCATGATCTTTTTTTTTAATCTATAAGAATGAGAAATGGTCTTTTCACTCAGATTATCACAGTGCTGGTTGTAGATCAACACCAGTCCTGAATTTTCTGGACGATTTTCACTGAAATGTATGTGAGTGCTGATGTGTGCATGTGCTCAAAGTCCAGATAATGTTTTTTTATTAGCAGAGCAGATAATTCTTGGGACCTCTTGACTTCTGCTGCTGACCTTCTCTGATAGTATGTCCAAATTTGTTTTGAATTCAACTCAAAAACAGTCACACATAATTGTGTGATTTTATATATACAGTCCTCAAAATTATTCATATTCTCCAATTAAAGAAGAAAAAAATCTGTTGTCTGTGAAATAAGTTAAAATTGACCAAAGAAATAATAAATAAAAATTTGATAAAAATCATGACATTGATTTTGAATTGTGGTTCGAAAGAAATATTAAAAACAAACGCACACAAAAAATAAAACAAGTAAAAAAGCATGATGGGATGCCAAAGCTAAAATTTTGTTGAGCAACACTTTAAGTCAATCGCTGCAATCAGGTGTTTTCTCTAATGTTAAAAAAGACGTCTACACCTGTTGACAGGTATTTTGGTCCATTGTTCATGGGAAAGGTGCTCTAATGTGTCTAGGACAAATTTGTTTTTTGTTTTTTTTATTATTATTTCCAGCCACACTTCAAAAGTAAATATTTATTTCACTAAATTATAATTTAGCAAATTTTAATTTATTATTAGTTTATTTAGTCTCTTGTTATTTAAATTACTATTGTGAATTTAGCCTTTTCATTAATTGGAGGGTAGGAATAATTTTGAGGACGACTGCATATCTTTTAGTTCTGCAGGTTTGTTTGTTTGTTTGTTTATTTATATGGACATGAGTCTGTTTAATAAACTTGAACTGAACTGAATCGGGAACTCGGCTGCATCTTCCTCTGATCTGTTGTCTAGTTCTTGTATTAATGCCTGTGCTAGACTGTATGTTGCTATGCAGTGATGGGTGGGGTGGGGGGGTCCAAATACCAGGAGACATTTCTCTTTTAGAGTGAAACAGATTTGATATTTCAAATCAAAGTGTACCATCCTGTTGATCTCAGACCATTTTCAGCCTGTTTATTTCCGACGCTGGTGCAATATGACTGCTAATGACGGTGATAATTGACTGCTGCAGTCAGCAGATGAAGATAAACTCTTTGCACAGAATGACTTCCTTCACTTGATTTCTTTATTTTCAAGCCTACTGCTCCCCATCCTGCGCTCTTAACTCCCCCCAAGCAGCTGAACTTTAATGCACAACCGTACAGTGCAACCCCAAACGTGTGTGCGAGGTAGCTGCACATCGGTTCTGATTCTCATCTGCTAAAGGCTTCCCACACATCCCCAGAGACTTCCTTTTAAATACTCCCATCCTCACTTTAGACCTGAAGGACAGAACCGTGGTGTCGGTGAGAATTTGGCTGCTGGGATGACATCTTAATCAGCTCTGAATGTTTAGTCAGTTTAGTTTATGAATGTCTCGCTGCCATCTGCTCTAAAATATCAGCCTGTACAAGCTTCACATAGTTTTGGGATCTAATGCAATGTTGAATTGCCCCTCAACTGGTACAGCAGGTTGTGGGATTTGCTTAGAATGTATGTCAGTGCTTCCTCAGACTGCTTGACACATTTCCCACGGCTGAAGTGATGCAGTAAATTAAGAATTTATCACATTAAATGGCACATCAGAAGATTTTCTTTACATCTGTCAAACTGAATATACAAGTAGAACATAACTCAGCCTGTAAGGTACTGGAGAAAAACACAAAGATTAGCCCAGAAAATCCAAATCTGAATTCTTCTACAAAGTGATCTACAGGACTTAGGCTGTCATTCGCTACTTTGAGTCCAATTTCATGGTAATCATGGCTGTGTTTGTGTTAACAGGCAGCTGAAATGAAATGACCGAACAGCTCTGTATTAAAATAGAACATAAGGCTTGGAGAGATGACCTGAAGGCGATTAGTTTCCTTGACAACATGAAGATCTTATTAATTAATGCATAATTGTTTGAGCTTGTAATTATGGATCAGATTGGTGCAGAGATAAGAGGTTTGTGTACTTACGCAGACTAACCTTGGTGCATATTCAACACAGTCACACTTTAAAAAAATGAGCTACCTACCTGGAAAGAACCTTCTCTGAAGCTTGTAAAAGTTACAGTGACCACTTCATCACTTTTACTGCGTTTCTCAGTCTGCATAAAAAGATACCAGACTGCTCTCACAAGCGTTTTGTTTGTCTCCTCCCTTCATTGAAATTCACCACCCATGTTTTCCTTCTTTCACGGGGAGACACCTACGGACCATCGTGCTCATCCGGATTGCTCTTTCATCTGCCAACACTCGACCAAGTGAGCATGCAATGAGCTAGTTTCAGCTTTATATGAAAATATCCCCACCTTTCAAAGCCAAATTGGGCCTTATAGGCCTTTTGAACCCCGAGAGAGAGTTGACTCACTCTCTCTTCTTTTTTTTTTTTTATGGCTCCCCATGCCTCCGGGAAATCTTTTGAAATGTGTCTTCATTCATCAGACACACACAAAAAAGTGAGACCTAGTGAGTAATGTTTTATCTCAGATTTACACAGTCCTGCCTACATTGAGTTTATAAATTCAAGGTCACCTGATTTGTTACCTGATTTTAGTGGAGAACAATTTCAACCTAAATAGTTCTGATATGCAAGATTTTTATGTCAGCCTCATTTTGATGTTTGAAAATCTAAATTACTGTCTGCCGGTTGTATTTTCTGAGTAAAATGTGTGATTTGAGATGAACTTTGAGCTTCATTTAAATAAGTCATGTTTGCAGCATGCATTGTGCTCAGCCTCGCTTGTGCTGAAGATGCAGAAATATGGTGCGTTTCACTGCATACTCTGCAGCGAGAGAACTCCTCGCCTTGGGCACAGATGGAATGTACAGAAGAAACCAAAGTGTGAAGTGCTTGGCTGGTGAGCATCTTGGTTTCTTATGCTTCAGAGACCAACATTATTTATAGATTGGCTCTTTCTTTTTTTGCACCATCTGAGCAGCTTCCCATAATCACTGATGGGTATTATTATGACATCTGAGAGGTGGCTCCAAGGGGACACGTTTGAGGTTTGGGAAGTGACATTTGAAAAGTGTTTTCCTCTGCTTCCATTTTAGCTCATACTGTATACGACACTTTTGCCCAATTCCAATCCGACTGGGTTATTTTTTAGGCTTTTGGGCCAAAAAGGAAAAATGAAAGGAAAAAAGACACCTTGGACTCAAGCCTAATGTTAATGTTAAAGCAGAACTCAGTAACTTCAGCTCGAGGCTCCCCCTAGTGGCGTCCTTTCACTGTCGTAAAGTTCAACCCCCCCTACACCCCCACAGCACACAGATGGCTTCTGTACCTGCCTTTCCTCTATTTTGATCCCTGGATATATTTCTGAGCTTTTATTAGCTTGTTGGTGCTACTTTGCTGTGTTGGTAGCAGCTCCTCGTCTTCCTCTGCTCAAAGCAAAGACCTGTCTCTTCTGAAACGGGACGTTTTACCCGCGATTGCGGGTAAATATGCTGTGCATTATATTTTTCTCTGGTGTTGGCGAGTAGCAGGTAAGAATATATAACTTTTATTTACTTTTTGCGGACGTGACAAGTGATTATTGAGCCTGAAGCAGTGATGCTTCAGCCGGCGCCCAGACAGCGCAATTTACGTGAATCACTCTGGTCCAGCAAAGAGTTGGTTATAGAGCCAGGAGCCGTGTTTAGGTGGTGTGAAGGTAGAGAAATGTTTTCTTCGAATTAGCGCTGGTAGTCTGGTTCAAATCAGTGCTGGAAGCAGCTCGGTAGATCGGGGACCTGAGTACCGTACAGCGGTTTCTGTTGTCGAAAGTTCTGCTCGGGTCGGCGCAGGCAAAGTTGCATAGAGCTGCTCGCAGGCCAGAGGCACCGGCGGGAGGGGGGGAAACATTGAATCGCTCCGTAAACACTTTGTTTAGCCCCACGGGGATTCCGAAAAGCATTTATTGAGGTAAAAAAGTTACTGAGTTTCCCTTTAAGTTACAGACATGAGCAGATGCACGCAATGTCACGAAACTAGTGATTTTTTTCACATTTGTAGTAGAACTTTCTTTAATACATTAAAGCGACCTTAAAATGGTGATTTCACATTTTATTTAAAAAAAGATACTCAAATTTTTGCTTTTCTTTGGCTGCTGCAGCAGATTTCCTGCCATTTTGCGCGTATTTCGCATGAAATTGTGGATAATATCATACCACTTGTTTTCAGGTGTGCTCTTGGAAAATCTTTTTCTTCTCAAGATTATCCACATTTGTTTTTATAACCCCAAGTAGAATTTTCATTTGCTCCTATGTGCCTTTTCCAGTGTTATTGTTTTTCAGTTTAAATACACATTTCACTGTAAATATTATCCCAAAATGCAATTTTTTTTTAAAATTGCATTTGTGTTTCTGCTTTAACCAAAATGCATTGTGTCATTTGGAGCTAATTTCCAGGCAGGAAGGGTATTTTGAGGTGCAGGATCAATGGGTGGAGTTTGTATTCTGCACAGCAACAGAGATGAACATAAAAGCCGAGGATGAATGGCAAACCGTACATCTGGAATAAAGACTGTTTGGGGAGCAGTTGGAGCCTGTTCAGGCCTGCTTGTACACCGACTCTGTCTTTATGTGCAGGAACATGAGGTGTGAGTTGTAGCAGCGCTGTGTGAAAAAGGAGCGTGCGATAAAACAAGGGGAATGAAAAAGCCAGGAAGTGATGGGTTTGAATGAGCGCCTCAGCTATGCAGAGAACGTGAAGAAACAGTTCGAGAGTGTGTTTGGGGGGGGGGGGGGGGGATCCATCTTTGACTGAGCTGCCCTGAACTCTGTTTGTGAGGGCCCTGGGGAGGGTGTGCAGACTTCTCCTCTCCACACTGAGCAGCGCCTTCATGGCCTTGTTGATTGGTGGATATAAGCTGTGGCGGTGTCAGATTCAGAGTTGATCGTGTGTTTGTCTGAGCGTGGACACGCACACACACACACACACACACACACTTGATTTCAGGACAGCGTGGAGGCGTTTGACTCACTGAGTTGAGTCTGATGAGGCTTGATTAATGATTTAGAAAAAAATAAAGGCTTGCTGTGTTCAATGAGGAGCCCCCTGCTGTTAGTGTTGATGTGTGGTATTATGGGATTGCCTTTTGTACAACTAACTGCATCCTGTTGTATTAGATTTCAATGCTGTGTGTGTTTCTGTGTGTGTGTGTGTGTATACTTCCAAGCTGGAAAATAACTTGTGCTCCAAGGTCAGTGATCTGCATCTCTTCAATTGTTTTCACACAGACACAGACACACAAAGGACGTGCAGATGAGATAAAAACAGCACTACAGCCGTGCGTCTTCTATTCTACACAGTGGGAACACTTTTGCTTTTATCCTCCCCTCTTTTTTCCCCACCTTTCTGCTTCTTGCATTTCAGTGCTGCATTTTAACACTCAGGTATCAATTTCTTTTCCATTTACAGTCGGGGAACGTAAAGCAAGCTCGGATGTAGCTATTGCATCAAAGCATTTGTCTTTGATGTTGGGGATATATGTATTAAATCTTTCTGGAGGGAAGGGGGCCTGTCTCTGTTTGAAGGACAGAAATGTACCTTGCAATCTATTATAGTGAAACATGATCCAAGCACACACAGATATGTGATCTGAGTTTGGGATTTGGATTTTGGATTTGGACATTACAGTGTACAAGCATGCAAATTCTCACATATGCAGCATTTAAGTGTGTTATTTAAAAGTCACAACCATCATCTTCATAATGTGCTGGTAAACAGAGGTATGGATGGCGGTCCTTCAGAGACTGTGGAATGAAGCTTAACAATGGAATGTGGATGAAGGACCTTAAATGAACTTTGTTGATTTGGGGAAATTCAATTTTCCCCTGCGATTGTAGGTATTTGGAATTATCAGCTAATATTTGGTAGCATTAACCTAATCTTTTAAGTTGATTACTCATAAAAATCAAGTTTGTGTAAAAAGAACAATTCAGTGATTTTGACTTAATTCCTGTGTTTATATATTTCATACATGGAAATATAGTAAATTTAATAATTATCACTTCTCTAATTTATTATATATTTCTTGTTTATGTATTGTGCATATATACATACATGCATATTTCCTTTTATTTATATGCTATTTAATATGTACATATATATATATATATTTCTATACCAACCCATACATGACAGCCTTAGATGCTTTAGAGTACCCAACATTTTCTCCCTTTTTTGTATTCTTTCTCTCTTTCCGTTGTTACGTGACTGTCTGGAACCTCAGTTTCCCAGAAGGAACTTCCTAATGGGATAAATAAAGTTGTCTGAAGTCTGTAAAGTACTATAGTAGACAACTTTAAGTAGTTACTTTGCGTCAATTACATTTTTCTGCTGTATTTGATAGTTTTTAGTTAGGAAATGACCTTTTCTTTGTCTGCAGCAGCATTGTGTACAGATTAAATAACATGCAATCCATCCTTTTTCCTTACATGTTTTATCCTCTTCTAAGTCATGCAATTGCATTTCCCAGCTGTTATTGGAGAGAGATGAGGAAAACCCTGGATACGTCACTAAACTAGAGTTAAAAGTGGCATACATGAAATCTCTCTAAGATATAGATACATAATAAGTAGTGAGCAAGTATAGCGGCCTAAAACAAGTGACTGTGGTGTTCCTTGTTGGTTGGTTCCTTGTACTGTTTTTGCTCGGATCCAGCCACAGTTTTAAAAACACCAGCTCAGTGTTATGTGGATCCATCTCATGCTACCAAAATAACTTCAGGGATGTCTTGAGATGTCTGGCATCAGCAGCAGGCTGCTTTGTGGGTTGGGGCTTTATGTATTGGGCTTGTTCCAGCATGTCCTGGGGCTGCTGCAGAAAATTGTGAGTTTGCTTTGGGCTCTCTGGCAATTATGTGTTAGAACTAGTTATTAAAGATTTATTTAAGTCATTACTGTCACTGATACATAAACTATGCCATATATTTAGTAGTTTTGTAACAATACAAACATACATTTGGAATTGTTTCCATTTGCTTCTTTTGGCAAATCAGAATTTCTTATTTTAATTTGAGAAGATATTTTATACGAGCCTTTAAACAGGAATAAAGTTTGCAATATATTCTTCAAGAATGAATATATATATATATATATATATATATATATATATATATATATATATATATATATATATATATATATATACTATTTTTAAAGCACAATATGAATAATTTGGTAGTCTATTTTTGTTTAAAGAACATATTGTTTTCTGTTTATATGTCTGATTTATTTTCAACCCTTAACGCCTGGTGTTGCTATCTTGCAACAAACCACTTCTGGCCTTTGTTTATTTATTTATTTATTTTTTCATTTAAAAATTTTATTTTATTTATGTATTTGCTTTTATATACTCATGTTCATATGAATGAATGGTTTATTATTTGTCTTTATTTACTGTTTAATAAAGGTTATTTTATATGGATTTATATTCATATGTTTAATTCAATATTTAACTGTATTTTTATATTTAGCTTTATTATTATTTTTATTATTATCCTCCTGATTTGTTTCCGCATTTATTTTGTTTTCATATAATTAGATACAAAGTCAGAAGTAAAGGGGTTAATTGGATTAAAATTTGACTGCTATAATTTGAGATGAACTGTATCTTTGAAAATGCCATAAGATGACTTTATCATGATTTGTAGGTATGCATATAATAATAATTTGAACTGAATTAATTGAAATTAGGAATGAAATAATATTCTGATATTTGGTTGCTTTTTGTGATTTGATTTAAAATCAACATGTGACATCATCTCAGTAGTTTCTGTAAAGAACTGAATAAAAATCATATGGTGGCAGAATGTATTACATCAGCAAACACTTAATTGCTATCCACTGAATCGATGTATCATATTGTGACCGAACCTGTGATGTACACTGATGTCTAGATACATTCAGTGGTCTTAGAGATGCACGCACTGGTCTCTCAAAGCATGTTGTATTGTAATAAGATGATCAGTGTAGCTTCACCCGTCAGTGGTTTTTAATATTGTGCGATCTGTTTATATGGTTTAAAAGTCAGCAGAGGCATTCGTTATCGTTATAGCACCTGTTCTGTCTAACGTACTGCAGATGGACAGATGTAGTTTCACATGCCCCACTGACAGGCCATGCAGGTGTTTTACAGATCTGTTGCATGAGTATCTGATTAGACTGCATTCATTTTCACCCAGATAAAATTCCTCCAATGCCTTTGCTTTGATTTATGCACTGCTACAATACGTGATATCTCTGAATATTATTCACAGTAATGAAAAAATAACAGGTCAAACTTCAAGAAGTGAGTACGGAGATGTTAGCCGAGCATATAGTTTCTTCACCCTGTGATGAGACTGTTCAAATAAACCTCATTCAAATACAAATCTCTCCCTCCTGTAGCTCATTTAATATGTACAGTATGACTTCACCGTGTTTGATGTCTGTGTTTGCGGCAGATTGTTTCGTCTGTATTGTACATGGCAGATGCATCTGCTCCAGACGTGGCTAATGAACTCTGAAAGTGTGAAGTGTTTTATGTCTACATGGAGAGATTTGGAAGTCTCCTTGTGTCAAATCCTTCACTAAAACACGAGCAGTTACATTGGTCTGTTCGTGAGGTTCACTGGAGCACTTAAAACGATGTTTACATGAATGTAAAAAAGAGAAAATATAACTGTTTTCTGAGCTTTTGGCTGTTGACAGGCACAAGCAAATGTCTGTTTTCCATGATAATATGAGTTTAAGGGTTTAAACCTCAGACTGACAAATAACCATGTAATGATCCCTGGTATCATCTGTCAGTTCAAATGTCTAATATTTTTCTCAGATCTGAGCTTGCATTGAATTAAACTCATGCAGTCTGTCACTCAGCTGTCCAGGTTCATATTTTCACATTAAATTCATCAGATTTCTTTTAGTTAGTTGTTAGTTTTAGTTTTAAATCAAGAATTCAAAATAATTACTGGAGATGCTGTGTGTGTGTTTGAGTCAGTGAAGGGGATGAAGGACCCGCTAACTGGCATTAATTTGCCACCCCATCACACCTCTAGACAAGGTAAACGATGATGAATGCTTCTGGCCGTGTTGGCTGACACCATCACCCTACAGTACATCTGTGTCTTCAGAAACATCTGGTGCCCACAAGCTGCCAGCCTCTACTCTCAGACATATGTACATTCCAGCATAAAACGCAGGCTTTTAGGTCCTGTGGTGGAAAAAAATGAGTGGTACTGTAGCTTACAAAGCAAGCTATCCATGTCATGATAGAATATCAGCAACGATTCTGTCTGCATCAGTAACCTCCACTTTAAAAGACAATTCCCTTTAAGTTCAGGAGTCAAGCTGATGCTTTGTGTGGCATGGCTGACTGCATAAGCTGCCTCATTTTATCTGCACCGCATTTTCATTTTAAATAATATCACAAAACCCATGCTGGTGTTTCCCCACATAGCAGCTACAGATCCTGATACCCTCTCACTTCTAATCTCACATATTTGCAGGGAATGTTTTTGTTCCACCGTAGTTTTATTGGGGTATAATTTGAAGCAGACACCCACGCAAAGTTTAAAAGATAAATGCTAAATCACGCTGAAGAATGAGCCCGTTTAGGGGCTGTATGTGATGTTCAGCACGTTTGATTTTAACTCATCCCTGTGGAAAACAATCAACTCTTTCATTACTGTGCTGCTGATCGGACCACAAGGTCAACCCACTTTTAGAAAAATGAAACAACATTCTTGATTGTTTTAGTTTTAGTAGTTTGCTGTGAATAAGAGAACAAAAAGCATGCAAAACAAATATCTATATGACTGTGGATTTTACTTCTGGGGCTTTTGTCAAGTCTTTTGGTTTCCTTGTTCATATTGCCTGCCACCCCTCTCTAGCTCTCCATCATTTCTGCTGGGAAAGATGCTCCCATTTTCCTCTGTCCCCATCCTCCATCCATCTCATTTCCCTTTTAGCTGCACAGGCAGGGCTGGAGCATAAACAGAGCAACAGGGCCGCTGATAACATCTTCAGATGTGCCAGCAGCAGCACCAGATAAGAACCAGCAGCAGCATGTCCCTCTTTAGCAAACAGAGCTCCCTGAAATGTGTGTTGGGGAGATGGAGGGAAGGAGAGAGGTGACAGGAATAGGCGGAGAGAGGATGAATGAGCTGTAAAATAATGTAAGGAATGAGGAAAAAGAGAGCGCAAAGGGAGAGGTGGGTGATGATGTAAGGAGGCCAGAGGTAGAGAGGTGAATGTGAAGAGGTTATCTCTCTGCCTGATATCTTTGTGCCCATCATCAGAAGGACAGGGGTTTGTTTGGTTTGTTTATCTGGATGGCCTGTAGAGCTTAGGTGGAGGAGTGCTTCATTCCAGCAGAGGTAGGGATGCTCCCAGCAGCTTTAAGAAAACAAGGACCTGACAAAAGATGTGAGGAAAGGTCAGCAATAGTTGCTCTTTGTTGCTCATGTGTTGGTTTTGATTGACAACTCCTTTATAATCCCACGGGTAACTCCTCTAACACCAGAGGCAGCTCTGAGCCTCTCTCTGCATACCGTCTCCCCTCCCGCTCCCCTCACCTCTCTGATAAGGAAGCAAAGGGAAAGTAGGGAGGTAATACGGTGAGCGTGAGGCGATATATGGTTCTTGGGCCAGCGCATTTATCTGTTCTCCAGTAATGGGAGCATCCGCTCCCACGGTCTCCCCTGGCAACGACCTCTACAGAAGGTTAGCCTCAAAGTGGGCTAAGATTGAGCTAAATTCCCAGTGATAAAATAAGACACCTTAACATGATTAAAGGTCCTAATGCAATCAGTATTGTTTCAGCTACAACTCAATTACCTGTAATGAAAAGGGGCTCTTCCAGTAGATACTGTGGGGTGTTAAACAGGCTTTACACTGCTTCCAAAGTGCTTGTTAGACAGTTTAAAAAAAAAAAAAAAAAACACAGCTCCCCCTACACACCTTCTGATGCCAGATAAGGGGGGGCTGTGTTTCACTATCTGGAAGTTTCCAAAAGACCCCTCACACCTTCCAGTGTGGTTGCTCAGAACTACAGGCAACACTTTGGATTTCCTGCGTGTTTGGACAACATTTCCAGCCGAGTGTTACTGAGAGACCTCAAACTGGCACCGGTGATGCGCATGGCAGAAACAAGAGAGACAAGGCTCAACTAACATACAGCACATCCAAGCAATGGAGCTTCATCCTGGCTCCTGACAATGTAGGGACTCTCAGATGGACCCTTATCTTGGCACTTCTATCATAATATTTCACACTGTCATATTATCTTGCGCTATAGGATGTGTCTTATCTATAAGATAGTTATTTCTGCTGTACAGTGACTTAAAACATGAACTGAAATGGTAAATAAACTTATGATAAAACTATATAATACAATAGGATACAGATGCAGAGTTTATAGAAACATGCATCTGTGCTATATTTCCAAATTGAATTTGAAATAGCATTGAAAGTTGAACTTCAAAAACTTGCCTGTGTCGAATGCTGGGTAATGACATGGACATGCATCTCGGTTTGTGCTGCCAAAGTGATGTAGTGCGATGGGCAGACCTCACTTCTATCATCTTTCATTTAAAGCCAGTTCTAACTCATTCCACCACCGACCCCAGAATAAATACACTGTACACATGTGTAGTGCCAGTCGGAGGAAACACATTTTCCCATTACATTCAAAGGGGGGGGGGGGGGGGGGGTTAAAAGTCTGTGTCCAAACTTTTAACTGGTACTATATGAACATTTATCTCTCTCTATTTATTTTTATGCGCACATACTCACACCATACCACACATATACTGTACACAGACATTTCTTCTTGCCTTCACACATTCTTTTCTTACTCTTGCCATTTTTTTACATTCATTGATTTTATATGCTTGTCTTTAAGAGGATCTGTGTTTTTACTTGATTTGCGGGATTTCTGTGGTCATGTGTGTTTCTGTATTATTTTTAGTGTCTACCGGGGCATCTTGACCAGGTTGTGATTATTGAAAATAAAAACAGGCTTTTAAAGTTGTACTTCCGTGGTCATTTCATTAATATCTCTGTGTTCTCCATTATTATTGAATGCATTCTGCATCGTTTCTGTTTAAAAAAACCTTCTGGTATCTTTGTATCCAGCTGTATTTGTATACTAGAAGAGAGGCTTGTGGTCCAACGGCAGGCTTTTCCGGGTCCTTCTCATGAATTTCCGTCTGATTGGCTGCCTCCCATCAGTGTATGAAGGAAGCTCCGCCCTCCGCTCTTATTTCATTACAGACAGGAAATAGAGCCAACAAACAAGTTTGTTCCGCCATGCTAACAAACAGTTAGCTAATTAGCTTCTCAACTCCGAAGCTACAGTCTTTACTTCTAGTGTGTAGTGGAGGGTTACCTGCCTTCCAATGGACAGATATAAACCCCACGTGGGATACGCTATTTGCAATGTGACGTAGAAGTGCAAGGCTGTTCCCGATTCACTCTTTTCTTCGTATTGTTTCTCTGATGAGAAAGCACAGCCGACTGGGGGGAACGCAACGCTAGCAAGTCAGCATGTGTAAGTAAACAAGGGGAAACCCTCCGTATTTCAGAAGGAGCAAGTTAAACGGGTTTTCAGTGGAAGGAGGCCTTTGAACATTTTGCCTGAGGAAAGCAAGTATAGTGACTGATAACTTTGAGGGTGATGGCCACAAGTTTAATTCATCCCTGCCAGTAGGTGGCAGTCTTTCACTCGCGAACTCAATTATCATTGGCAACATTACAGAACTGGTTAACCGCGAATTAGAATAAACAAATATTTAACTTACTGCACATGTCCAGGAGGAATGTGGCAACTTCCACAGGGCTTTTGAGCGCCTTTGCTATCTTCACCCTCAACCGCTTCAATTTTTGTTTGCTTAAATTTGAGAAATGTAAGGCAAGGAAAATGCTCTGTCTACGCATATTAATTAAGCTACTCTGGAGCTAATGCTAACGATGAAGAATATCGACGTTGGTATGGTAATCACACTTAAATACTGTATTTATTTTCTAGGACCCATCAAAATTGCTAAAACAATTGAGGTGAATTAGTACTTAAACTTTGCAGCCCTCTAGACGTTCTGTGGATGTATTAATTTCTTAAAAACATTATTGTTTGGATGAATAATTTGTAGCTATCACCTTTAAGTTAAAGAACAATATACACAGTGGTATTGCAGAGTGGGAATCTTTATGCAATTCTCAACTAAGTTAGTTATAATTCAAAGGGCTGTGATGTGATTGTAAAAAAAATTAATCATACCGTCTAAACTATTGATTGAATAAAATAGAGGAAATATGGCTTGTTTATTGGACGTTAACATTTGCAATAAATGGTGAAATAAAGTTTTGACCTTTTGAGTTTGAGTGAAACTGTGACATTGCTTACAGCAGCCAGGTGTTTTTCATCTTTCAGACTGGAAACGTGATGTTGTGTCTCATGTTGTTTTTTTACCCCATATGCTGGCTTTTAACACAAAGTGTAACCTCATTTCTCCACTTTTTCATGTTATGCAGATTGTATAGATACTAACCCTTTCCCAAGTTTGGTTTCGTCAATATTTCCTTATCATTTAATACAGAGAAAATCTACTTTAAACATTACTGAATCGATTTTGAATTAAACACATTCATAGCTTGCTACTTTATAAATGTGATTATTTGGATTGAGTTGGATTCTGATTGGATTATAACGAATTATGCTTTTGTAGATTTTCTTTTCTGTTTTTTCCCCTATAGTAAAATTTTGTTTTGCTCCTTCATGTCTTGACATGAGATTAGCTGCAAATTAATCCCGTGTTAAATCAATAAACTAAATCAAAATAAATATATATTAGTGAAAATAATAATCCTGAGTTCGGTTGGTTAAGAATTGTATGATATGACAACAGTTATTTAGGATTTTCTTGTAATGATTTACTTTTTTTGTGAAAAGTGACAACCAATGTGGTCTAATTGGTTTTTATGTTTGTATCTGGTTTGAAAACACTCATTTTATTTTCTTCTTCAATACTTTTTGACATTATTTGCTGTGACAGAATAGTTTGTATCAGCGCCAAGCTCTTCAAGTCCCCTTATTGTGATGGATTCCTCATGAAATGCGACTGTATCTTTTTTTTTTTAAAAAAAATTACGACATTAATGAAAGCGCAGTCATGGAATTGAAACAAGCTCATTTAAAAAGGTTATCTTCATCTTCTCATCACTGTTCCCATGGCAACTGACCCAGCCCTGTCATGTGCCTGTGGTCATCCATCTCCATCTGTGAGCCTCTGTGTTGTCATCCTGTCTGTTCCCACAACAGGTAATCAGGAGCTGCCAGAGTACCAACCCTGCCAACGGCTTCATTCTGAGGCGTCACTTTTCATCTCCACACACTTGATTGTTTGATTTCATTGTTGATTAATCAGGTTTTTTTTTCCTTTCTCTCATCCCAGTTAAAAAGAAATCCAGCAGCCAATCAGACAGCTTGTCACTGCAACAACATGCGAGATAGAGAAGCTGTTTCCTGACATTTGTTTAGAGCAAAACTTCTTCAGTGATTGTCCTCTAAAGTGCGTGCTACATTGTCTGTCAGCCTGAGCTGAGCTGAGAAAACAAAGCAGGAAATCATGGCCTCAGCTGTACTCTAAACTGCAGCTGCGCCCTGCAGCCAATCCGCTGATTGTCATAAATGTTTAGAAGGGCATTCTTTGTTCAACATCTGGTCTGCACGCAGAGCGGTTAAGCAGTTTAAAATATCCCTCCCCTGCCTACAAACTTTCAGAGATGTTCAGCCCTGCAGAGTTAGCTTAACATACTTAAAGGAGTCAGTTGGCTATGGATCAAAGCTTTGATCACTCTTCTGCTACTCCAGAAGGCTTCTGTTTGCATCTCTGTGTTTAACAGTGAAATTCTGTCTTTTGTTACACTCTCCATCCTGCCGTTGTTTCATTCTTGGACACAGCTGCCTTCTAATGTTTGTACTTTACTCTTTTCAAACACTGTTTGAGGTCAAGACGTGCTTTTTCTGTCTTCTCCTGTACCCACGAGCCCTTTACACAGCTCAGTGGTTAAAATAAGGATCCCTGTCTGTCTCATGTGGAGCGGTTTTCATTTTATATCTGTTTCTCTGTGCGTTTACATCGGGGGGATTTTTTATACTTTTGTGGTTGCTATTGTTAGGCTATACGTGTCATTTAGACCAAAATTACTGAGATATCAAGGCTCATTTGATAAACATTACACATTTACAACTAAACTTAGAACTTTGAGGAACCCAATGATGGAAATGATTTTATGTGTATGTTGTTTGGTTGTTGTCCTGTGTGAAACTGTATTGTTTAATGTCATTGGTTGTTTATTTTTCCTTGTACTAAGAGTCGTTCTGTTGCAAAATCTCGTGAGATTTCATTGATAAATTGTAACAGAATGATGCAATCTCGCGAAAGATTTCGTTAGTAAAATAGATCGATACAGCATTTCTAAATATAGATATGATATCGGCATATGAAAATATCATGATATTTCAGTGTATTAATATTTTTTTCCCACCCCTACTTGTAAGCATCTGGCTGACGTGATGCAAAACAAATTTCGGACACGTCTAAGAATAATAGTGTATCGTATCCAGGGTTTGACATTAACTTTTTCCTCACCGCCCACTGTGGCCAGTGGTTTTCCAAAGTTACTAGCCACTCAACATTTTCACTAGCCACAATTTTGTTGTTGAGAAAAGATGTTTAATAGGATTAAAGCTGACTATGGCCTGCTAAAGTTTACGTAAACTAGATTTACAAACTTTTTAAATGTAAATGTCTCTTGTACACATTCATATGAAGGCTACATAAAATGTTTAACACTCCAGGTCATTATCAATCATTTAGCTCTGATAGGGTTCTTTGTAAAGCTCCTTTTATAGGAAAAATATGCAGCATACTGTACAAAGTAATAAAAACAATGTGGTTTCTTTTTGCATTTTAAAAATAGTGCAGGGGAGTAAAAGATTAATTTAAAAGATAAAAACTGAACTAAAAAAAGAAAACCCGGTGAAGAAAACCAGCGGAAAATCACTTAATCCTTGTTAGTTATGGTGTCTCCCATAGTGCTCAAGTCCGACACGTTAAATCTTCATCATCACTGCCCACAACCAGCGTTAAAACAGCTGCTGTGTGAGGGATCTGGATTTGACACATTCGGGAGAAAACTAAAACCAGAAAAGACTGCTGCTTCATGGTCTGACTCTGAGCCACATTCAGACAACTCGTGCTTTCTCATGTTGAACATGAACTAAACGCTGCAGGTAGAACTGTGAAGATCGAACGTGCAGAACGAAAGTTAGGAGTCCCCTTTGGAAAGCGGATCTCAGCTAGCAGCGCCCCGCTTAACAACTGCGCTCTCCATAGTACCCACCTCTAGTGACGTCGGCCACAAATGGACCAATGAGCAAACACTGTGCGCAGGCAGTGCTCATGGGAGTTGTAGTCTTTTAGTCTAACATTTAAGTTCGTTTATTGTTTCAGATGCCGTTTGAGAAAACTACAATTTAAATGTAAATAGAATTCAACCCGCCAAAGTAGCTAGTTGGACCGCCACTGCTGAAATTCACCCGCATTTGGTGGGTGTTGATGTCAAGCCCTGATCGTATCGTATCGCATTGTATCGTATTGTATCGTATTGTATGTAAAAAGTTCACTTGTGGTTAAGGATGCACAATATAATTGGTCCCCTATCGGTATCGGCCTATATCGGCCTTAAAACTGAGTGTCGGACATTTGCCACCCCACCAAAATTTAACTGATATTTAACCAATTAGCCCGCTGTTTCTAAAGTCTAAGAAAAGAAAAAAAAACGTTGTCTTCAAAAACTTCTTTTTCACAGACTTTAAAACTTCTAAATACTAGAGGTGGGAAAAATATCAATACACTGAAATATGATATTTTCATATGCTGATATCAATTAACATTTAAAAACGTGGTATCGTTCTATTTTACTCACGAAATATCTCGGAATATTTCATCGTTCTGTTACAAAATCTCACAGAATTGATTTTATATAATTAATATAGTCATCTATTTTTCATCTCCATTTCCTCTTCTGTCGAAATCTCCGAATAAAAATATTGTGAGATTTTGTAAATCTCGCAAGATTATTTTGTGAGTAAAGTAGATCGATACTGCATTTTTAATTGTCGATTTGATATTGGAACATGAAAATATCACGATATTTCAGTGTATCGATATTTAAGCGTCGGAAACGGATATCAAAACTGCTATTTGGCCCCTGCTTTTTTTCAGCTTTAATATCGGTATCGATATCGGTAATGGCCACATGAGTTTCAAAATATCAGCATATTGGATATCGGCCAAAATTCCAATATCGTGCATCCCTTCTTTTGATGTAGTAGTATATCATTTCTTACCCCCCCCCCCCCCAAACAGCTGTTTGTATCAGATGAATATTTAGACTGTTTCCTGCTCAACATAACACGAGTCACTCTTATTCACCCCCAGACATATATGATGAGATGACACAATCAGGCTTGTGCATGTCATTGGTGCTTCAGCATATCAGTTATGATAAATCCCATCAGTGATTTCTAAATAAGATTCTACCACAGCATTAATAAATTAATGCAGTTTTATGTTTTGTCAGGCTTGCAACACCTCCCTCCCGTCATCTCTGACAGGTTGGAAGTTGTTGCTGCCTCTTCCTGTGGAACTTCAGCAAACATCTTTCAAACACTGTCAGAGTTTTTGATTCACAAACTTCTCTTTGTTGACTTTCCTCAGTATTAAAGCCACAAAAATGTCTGTTTTTTTTCTTTCCTCTTTTCAGTCCATATTGTACAAATTTAGATGTTTTTATGAGTGCATTTTAAGATTGACACCCACAGCCTTTTCTTGGAAGTTGGTGGCTGTATGGCCGTGTTATGTCTTACCCCGTCCCTGCCATAAAGAGTTCGTAATTAAACGCTGAGTTTCTCTGTAAAATGTCTATATTTGCTTCATTGTGGACCACATCCGATAATCATATTAAACCCCCTAAACAACCAAAACAAAACTCCATCTTGCTGCGGTTTTTATATAACATGCAGAACCACTTTAGAGACATCACCAAAGCACCGCCTCCCCAAGCTAAATTTCATAATCATCGAGGCTGCATTAAAGGGAAAAGTATTTATTTTTGTTGGTACCATAAATATCAGGGTGCGTTTACAGAAAGTGATGGGGGGAGAAGAGTTGTGTTGTGGTTTGGTTGTTTGGTGAGACTGCCTTTAAGACTTTGACAGATGGAGCTGAGGAGAATTATAAGAGTTGGTGACTCATACATCCCTTTTTTCCCTGAATATTTATTCCTTCGGTGGCGTTGACTGTGCTTGTCTGCATACACAAAGAGCGGCAGTGCATTAATGGTGATGTACAGCCAATGTCTCACCAAGCAGATGTTTTTTTATGCTGAAGTCTTTGAACTTTTAGGGACACAAAACCTTTTTTTTTTTTTATTAGAAACCAAAAAGGAATTGATTCACTGACTTTTTAATCAATTCTAGGAAAATAAATCCCTGAAATTGGGTTGTAACATACCAAGAAAGAGAATCTTAACTTTAATTTAGTATTTTAGAAACTTTGCATAAGTGATAACACCACCAGTTAAGTTTATAAAACTGTAGGAATTTGATCAGTAAGGTAAATCTGTTATTGTGCAGCATGTATTACTGTCATTAACTGTACAGGTGCTACCCAAAAAATTAGAACATCCTGAAAAAGTTAATGTATTTCTGTAATTCAACTTAAAAGGTGCAATTTACATAGTGTTTAGATGAATAGTATGTGCATCAGTATATTTCAAACTTTTGTTTGTTTGGATGTTGCTGATTAGGACTTGCAGCTTGAGAAAACCTCAAATTCTAAAACTCAATAAATTAGAATATTGCATAAAATCAATTATAAAAGGGCTTTAAATACAAACAAATCAGGCCTCCTAAAATCTTGCATCTGTACTTAGTACTTGGTTGGGGCTCCTTTTGCATGAATGACTGCCTTGACCTGGTGTGGCATGAATGCTACCAGCTTCTGGCTCAGGTGTTGTGGAAGACAAACATGCTTCAATCACAGCCTTGAGCTCTTCTTTATTAGTTGGTCTCTTCCCGTTCACCTTTCTCCTGACAATTGCCCACACGTTTTCGATGGGGTTCAGGTCAGGTGAGTTTGCGAGCCAATCAAGCATGGTGATCCTATGGTTGTTGAACCAAGATTTTGTACTTTTGGCAGTGTGAGCAGGTGCCAAGTCTTGCTGGAAGATGAAGTCTGCATCCTCATACAGCTGGTCTGCTGAAGCAAGCATAAAGTGTATTCATCCCAATGGAAATTCAGTTTCTGCATTTAACCCATCTCTAGATGACTAGAGAGTATATTTACAAAAATGGTATCTGTCAGAGACAGAACAATAACTTGAATAGTCAGTGGCTAATGTTAATTCTATCTCTGCCAGACACCAAAAAGCTGTCTATGGTGGAGAGTTAATCTCCTTATCCATCACACTTATGGTGCCAACTGCACGAATATGAACATAATATGGCAATGCAATTTATAACTCAAATTTATATGATAACAATTATAAAAGGTTAAATTCCTGCTTCTTTTGCATTTCCCATGAGCCTTCGTTATCCAGATATGTTAAGTTTTGAAAATAGCCCCACCCCCTCTAGTAGAAACATACCCAAACCAATGGTTGGGTTAAAAAACAACCCAGCATTTTTAGTGTTTAACCCAATGGATGGGTTCACAAAAATAACCCAGATAATAACCCAAAATGGGTTACACAGTTCATAACCCAGCAGATGGGTTGATGAAATAAAAGATTTTTTAGTGTTTTGTTTATCTGAACTCATAACTGGTTTTGGATAATATGATCAATCAGGTTTAGCTACTGACTGGTGAGTACTGCACGTAATGCATCTTCTCTTAGTGCTTCACAAAGTACATGAAGCACAAGACATAAATGGGATTTTACTGAAGTATGTTATTTATTAATGTCCCTTTTTACCTCCTAAATAGCATAATTCGTCCTTGAAGCTGTGAAACTTTCAATTAGGATATTAATAGTAGCAGCCAGCCTTCAATATTCACTCAACCAAATAAAGCAAAGCAGCGTTGCAGATGCACAGGGAATTTTTTGCACCATATAAATTCATTTAGATCTTATTATCTAAGTCAGCCCATTTATTAGAATTCTTGTTTTATTTTTGGTCATCATTCACCCACAATTTAGTTTCTTATTACTTCTAATTGAATGCCTTCACACTCCTCTAATTTACTCTCCTTCTGGGTTTGGATCTGTCAACTTCACTGAATGAAATTGTTCTTTTCTTTGTCTCTGCAAGCTCCATTTAGCTTTGTCTGGTCTCGTAAAATTTATAAATACACCAACAACAGAGCTGTGATTATATATCTTTGTGTGCACATGTCACAAAACCGAAAGAGATGTGTTGATAATGGGGGACAAAAAGGGTATTATTGCACCCTTTAGATGGCTTTTTTCCACCTCGCACACACTCACTTCATGCACATTTGTAACACTCAGTGCATCTTAGAATGTTGTTTTTTTTTTTTTTTGACAAGAAAGGTTTTAATTTACTTTTTGAGTGTACCCACTTTCCTTTAGCCTGACTTGTGTACTTCAATTTCAGGTATTGATTCCCCACATTTCCCAGAATGACTCTCACTAGTCCCCGGAGATTGGGTGTGAACACAGAGAGGAAAAAAGGATCAGTAGTGGAAATACGAGCATATTAAGAGTCTCATTCTGGTCTGCTGGTTTATTCTCGTGACTTATTTCTTCCTGTTTGTTCATGGCTGCTAAATGTCAGGTCCAGAGGGAAGACCTTTTTCTTCGACTTCAATTGATGAGCAAGTAAAACCAAAACAGTTACAGCTGATCTACTTGTGTTTTACAATTAAAATCATCAGCAGGAAAACAGACTTACTGATTGCTGACCAGCACAAGGAAACCAACAGGCTTGGAGTTGATTAGATTGCAACATGTGTTACAACATGCATGGTTTATCTAATATCCCATAATGCCCTGAGGCTTGATTTGTCCAGCATGTCCTCAATGAGCTGCTTTGTGTCTATTTCTCGAGTCTTTTGAACACACTGGCCAAACTTAAATGTTTGCAGATTTTATCGCTTGGTGTCAGTGCTGCTGTTGTGCTTGGTGTTGGAGATTGTATCTGCTGCCATTAAGATTTGCATTTTATGAACACACTCCTCTTCAAGAAGGAGGGCGCCAGCATTTTATTTATGTCGGATCGGTAATAAATTTGTATTATGAGATACATGAATTATATAATGCTTTTGAATCACAATTTGATTAGTTTTGGTCGAGATTGGCAGCGCGAGTGACAATAAATATTAACCTCAAATGCATCAATAAATTAATCTATGCGAAAAGAAAATATGCATGGTTTATTTCCCTCTAATTAGTCCAATAGGGTAATTTATATGCTAATACAGGGTAATAAATTAGAGGTTAAAATCTGCCTTTTGAACACACAGATGGTGTATTTCAATTTGATGTTATCTCTTTGCTATCTTTTCCTTTTTGTTGGGTTAGAAAAATATGAGCTGTCTCCAAACCATTTTTATACACTTTTTTTTTTCTTTTTTCCACTACAAATTTTCACAGTAGAAGGATTATATTTA
Source organism: Atherinomorus stipes (assembly GCA_023101725.1). NCBI lineage: Eukaryota > Metazoa > Chordata > Actinopteri > Atheriniformes > Atherinidae > Atherinomorus > Atherinomorus stipes. The sequence continues at coordinate 2,639,073 of JALJCO010010650.1, read as the reverse complement.
CATTAGCTGTCCAGATGCAGTGTATTGTGAGGCCACAGCCATATATGGAGACAAAGCTCCTGTAGGCACTTTAAAAAATGTAAGCTAGTTCCAGGTTTTTCCATAATTACCTAAACTGACTCTGCTAGAAAAATATGTTACATAGAGCGCCGTTGTGTTTTTGATCCAAGGTGAAAGGCAGCCTTTCTGCAGTTGGTTACAAGTCGGGTTGAATCTCATGGGAAATCCTTAAAGCCTTGTGCATATTCCATTAAGCTGCTCATTCTTATTCTATGCCTGATTTTAATTAAGAATAGTTGGAACCCAACTGTGTGATTTAAGGGTATGTCTGTCTGTGTGTGCGTGGTTGCCCATGGTGTTTCCGTGAGGTGGGGTATGCAGTTGTTATGCCGGCTGGTTGCTCTTTGCAGCACAATTCTTTATATTTGCTAATCTCCATCCAGTGATGGACACATTCACTCATTAGCATTCAGATGATCATAAGCTCTGCAGGCAAAGCCAAGCAGACAATGTAGGGTCTGGTGAGTCTAACTAACCACTAATTCTGTATATTTGGTACCATCAGTGCTGGGTTGGCCACTTTATTTTCGATGAAAATACTCTTTGCAAGTGCGAGAAGATCAGCAGAGTTGAATTTTGCTTTCATTTCTGCTGTTTAAAAATGAGCAAAGGAGTTACTCTCTATTGGAATAAACTCTGTCCTTGCATTTTGATCACTGAGACTTTATTGCTCTCCTGGAGTCATTTGGCTTCATCACAGTCTGGTAATAAGAGTTGAGATTGGCAGTACAGCACTTCTGTTCAATAGATGTTGCTGAGCAAGGATGTGGAAAATGAAGCTCCCACCCAGTCGATTTAAATGGAGAATTGTGATTAATTGGAATCGATGGTGTTGGCTTCAACACTCACCACTTCCCATCTTCAGTGTCCTGCCTTGACCCATGCTTAATGTGCTTATATACAGTTTATCACATGATGCACGAGCGTGAGCATACGCATACATATTCATGACACAACATCCATCCACTTTATTATGGCTGGCTGTTTCAAAGTGATGGTGACAAAGTCAGGCTTCTGGTTTGGGCTCCCCCACATGCATACAATCACACACACGAACAGGCACACACTGTTAAGACACAGCAAACTGATGAGCTCAGCCTGGAGAGATGTGATGAGGCTGGAGGAACAAGGGCTCAGTCGATTCGGAGCTGGGAACCCAGCAGAGTGACTGCAGACCAAGTCAGAAAATGATCACAACAGTCTGAACCCACAGTGTAAGGAGACGCTGTTCACTCCTCTTTCTGGAGGGGTTCAACTCGGCTGAAGCATAATTTCTCAGCATGTCTGCAGACAGCTGTTGGAGGACAGGCCTGCGCCGTTTTAGGATCAGTGTGTAAAGTTTTAAGGTTTTGCACCCGGTCTCACATAAAACTCAGTTTTTTAATGTCAGTGCTCCACATGGAAAAGGATTTAAGTACTGAGAAGTTCAGAACACTACCTCAAGTTTACGTTTTTTCTTAAGATTTATCCAAACCAGTTGTTTTTATTTTCCTTTCATTTCCAGGAAATGAAATGACTACACTGTAAAACATTTAACTTAAAATATGAGTTGAAGTGCTGCCTTAAAATTTTGAGTTGAATGAAACATTTTTTTGTGTGTTTAAGATGTGTTTCAGTATTTTCGTTTATAACAGTAACATACCAAAAGCTTGTTAATTTGACAAATAATAATACATTTCAGCAACAAAAATGCCAAAATGCAGTTTACAGTGTAGATGCTGAATATGATATTATTAAGCCCCTCGTCAGAGGAGGTAGAGCTCCTCATTGCACTTCATTTTCATTCATACATAAAAATATATTAATTATATTTTGTAACATGGAAAAGTTATCCTTTTTTTGCTTAGATTTTATAAAATATATTATTTTTTCTTTTTCTATTTTTTTAAACATGAAAATCAAATGTAAAAAGTTAATTTTGGTAAACAATATTTTTCTTTTTTTTTTTTTTTTACAAGAAAATCAAATGTAAGTGTATTTCATTTTGGTAAACAAGATATTCTCTTTTGTCGTCTTTTGTTTTTTGGGGGTCTTTTTTTTTTTAGAAGAAAATTAAGAGTGAATGTTTAATTTTGGTAAGTAAGATATTCTCTTTTTTCTCCTTCTTCTTTTTTTTTTTTTTTACAAGAAAATTAAATATAAATAGATTTCATTTTGGTGAACTAAAGATTGGACTGCATTTTCCCCTTCTCTAGTACAGTGACTATTTTCTAATTTCAACAGTGCAGGGAGTTGGGGAGGTCACTTCGCTCAGGAACCCACTGTGTTGCACCTCTTTGGCCAATCTGGGACTTGAACCTTCGCCCTCTACGGTTGCTTATTCCTTGCTCCACTTTTCATCCCAACAATGCCTAATTCCATCTAGGCAACCCCAAGTTGTGCTTCATGGATGCAGAGATATTCAGATTTATTGAATTTTTTAAGCAAGCATCTGCTTTTGGTTAACATCACTCTTGAATATATTCCAATACACCTGATTATTTTTTTCTTTTGGGCAGTCAGATCTTCCTTTCTTTTGTTTTTTTTTCTCTTTCTGAACCAACATGTCACTCACTTAAAACAAACTGTTTTGTAAATACAATGGAATCGAATAAATTCAGTGTATCCAAGAACCTCAAAGATCAAAGTAAATAATGTTCTATCAGACAGAAATCTTTCACACAACCGTCATGGAAAACGAGGGAGCTTCAAGTTTTCCATTTGAATCAGCAAGTAAAACGTTACAGCTTGACATATTTGACTTAAACTTGATTACAGAACATGCAACGTCCTCTTGAACACACATTGTAATGTCACTCAGACAGTTTATTGTGCAGCCTTGTGTCACTTCTTATCATGCATGCAGGAATGAACTATTATCCTACTTTTAAAATCTTTTAATCCATTTTATTAATAATTAAATCTTTATGTAAACTGATTACTCATCCTGTGCTCCAGCTGTTAATCATAAGCAAATATTTGATTCAGTGAAGAGCTTGTCTGGATCTAATCTTAATAATTACGTTGATTCTCTTTTTCTTCCTTGGCATAATTATACAGCAGGTGATTGACAGTTCTGGCACAAAGATATCAGTACCGGCATCGGCTAAGCCCATATTAGCTGAACGGCTGTGCTGAGATATACTCACAGAAGCTGTGCACATCTGCCTGGGCTGAGAGACGGTGTAGCTGTTGGGGTTTTATCTTAAAGTGCGATTTACCCTGGAGCCACACTTGGCAGGGGATTGGAAGAGATGTCTGCTGCAGAAAGCAGAGGGGAATGGAGGGGGGGCAGATGCCAAATCACCACTCAGCAAGTCCTCAGCATCACTTCCTGCTTTAAAGCACGGTCACGGAAGACAAAGTTGCATCCGCAAACAGATAAACACACTCTGCTTCTCACTCAGTCAACTCTCTTTCATAAACACGTTGCCAAGGAGACGACCACAGACAGCCCAAAAACTCGAGAGGCCCTCCGTGATAATAACACAGCATGATGCAGTTTTTATGGTCGATGGAGTGGCCTCCTTTACTTTTAAACACAACAGCTCGTCCCTCTGCCTCACGAATCAACCCAGGAACACCATCCAGAGTTTATGCATCGTAAATTCCCTTTAATTTAAGTCTTTTTGTGCGCTTGTTTCGAAACAACCGGTGAGTCTTGGTTTCAGATCGATGGCTTCAAACACAGGAAATAATTATTTTGTGTTGAGATGAAAGTCAGGATACAGCAGCACAAACAGCCTCTAGATCCAGCCTTTTTTTTTTTAATTAGTGCTGTGTCTTCTGCTCTGCGTGGCAAATTAACATCCACCGTGGAGGATAAGTGATTTTGCTACACAAGAGTGTGTGTGTGTGCATGTTTGTGTGTGTGGCTGGTTGTTTCCTTGAGAATTTGTGCATGCAAGAGGTCGCTGTCCTGATTGCAAGATGTTGATTTCGGAATGTCATTACGTTTTCCAGCTGCCCCAGATGTTGTGTAAAGGTCCAGGATCCTATTTGGTTTTAATCTGCTACATAATAAATACAGTCAAAAGTTAAACAGAGTCAAATTATAACTGTTTTACAGGAGGAACAGCTGCAAGAATTCAAATGAATTTGTGACTTATACTCTTTACCACCTTTCAGCTACTTGTTATTCTCTTGACATTTAAATCAGTTATTGACATTTGACGTTTTTTGTCACGCTGTCTTTCAGGGATACCCAGGTTTGCAAGCCAGCCGTCTGCAACCACCGTGCATCTTGGGGACAGCCAGGTGATAGGATGTGAGGTTAACTCGGATCTGGTGCCCTTCACCCGCTGGGAGAAAGACCGACAGCCGCTGGAGCTGAGCGCCAGGCTGATCCAGCTGCCCAGCGGATCTCTCGTCATCAGCAATGCTTCCGAGGCCGACTCTGGACTCTATCGCTGTCTGGTGGAAAACGTGGGCTCCTCCAAGTCCAGTGACGAGGCCCAGCTCCAGGCATTGCCAGGTAATTTCAGGGAAAACATATAAAAAAACTGAAATGTTGTCAATAAAGCAGTTATCTGAGTGAGTCTTAAATCAGTACATGTTTTCTGTGATTGGGACTTGGTGGTAACTATTGTGCTGTGTAACAGGAAAGACATTTATCCTGCTTGTCCTCAGTGGTTGCCTCTTAATCAAACGTTTCCACATCCTTAATTAAAGCTTTTAGAGTGTTGTTGATCTTTTTGGTGCAGTAAATTGAAATTAATCTATAGTCCAGTGCGCCATTTAATTACAGGGGTGCATGCTGTTTCTTTGAGGATGATAATTACCTTTAACATGAAGAGACCTGTCTGACTGGGGTGAGAAATGGTTAAATGAAAAATGGTGGTAGGCTAATTCCCAGTGGCGATAACACTGACACAACAGTAAGTCAGTTGTAACACAAAAGAAGGCTGAATTCCTCTGTGGCAGGGTCTCATCTCGCCCCTCTAGAAGTTTTATTTACTGAGTTGTTAAGCACCAGGCTCCTGCCAGCACAGAGAAGATATTAGAGGCCGTAAATCAGACTTCAACAAGACCCCAGTGGGGGTCTTCATCCTCTCTATGTCTCTTCTAAGGATGTGTGCTGGGGTGGGAAATAGTTGGGTGCAAAACTCATAAAGCTGTCTGAGGAAATTGTAAGAAAATGAGTTTTGACTGAAACAGATGTTAGAGCAACGCAACACATTCATAATTAGAAAGTCACAACAAATCAGCTGGAGATCAGCACACCTGAGGTGTTTCCAGTTAGACAGTGAAAGACTTTAATTTATTTCTTATTCTTATCCCAAGTTATTGAGCCTGTTGGAGATGTAGTGTAAATACAACACTGACAGTAATTAATGATAGGAAATATGCTACTTTACTTCAGGAGCCTCTGGTTGTTTAGTTATCTTCAGGATGCCACTCTGACAGTTAGTTCCTGCGGGAATGAAGCACTTTGAACCCCAGCTGATACCTCACAGTGTTCATCATTATTTGTCAGACCATTCCTGCTTTAGGTGTCAGATGTTGCCACCCGTCATGCATGGTTTCTTTTGAAGTGTTTAAGATTGATGACACCTGTAGTGCAGTTGGTTGAACTTTACTCGTCCCATCCTTAACTTTGGCCTTAACCCTGACCTTTGTTCTTCGTCGTCTTCTTTTTCTCCCACCTAAGAAACTGGAGATGAGAGGAAGCTGGAGTTCCTGGTTCGGCCCGTGCCTGTGGCCAAGGTGTTGGGTACCAGTGTGCTGCTGCCATGTGTGGTCAGTGGTTTCCCTACGCCGCACATCCGCTGGATGTTTGCAGACAAAATCCTGGAAGAAAGGTATGAGCTTTGGCCGTATGTTAGTTTTTATCATTTGCAGGAATAAAACAAACCTGTTGTAATCCCACTTCATACTTTACATATCAGTAACTGGAGGTGTGTCTCTCAGTCTTATAATTTTTTACATTTTTTACAATTTTTTATATTTTTACATCGTCGAATTTCCCTTCTGGGATAAATAAAGTATTTTTTCATTTTCATTCATTTCATTTCATTCATTCATAAGATCAGATGTTCATACAGTTATGTGCGGTAAAAGGATGGAAGCATAATTTAGTTTGATTAGATTGTTTTCAATACACAATTCAATATGTTCTGTTCTCATCATTTCTTTGAAATAGATATTTATTTACAGAATTGTTCCATTGTGGTATTACTGTAGTTATTTTTCAGAAAATCCTCAAACATAAACTACTCATCAAAGTTTTACAAATTTAGCTCTGCTTTGACATTCGACCGTTAATTCATGCATCTTTAGCTAGTGGGTTAGGGTTAGTGAGTAGTAGATGGAAAGTCTTAAATATTAATTTCTATCTTGTGTTATTGGTCCTGTGTTAGCAAACGGGTATTTATTACAACTTCTCACAAGGTGAGTGGTTAAACTTATTTGTACTAGTGCTGCATAAAGAAACACTGCAGGTTTTCACACATTGGTGCTCCCTAATTTGGCATCCATCTTGCATCCTGCGTTTTCTTTGAGCTCTCTTCGGTCAGTTTAATGTTGACTTTGGTCAATCTCTTGCTCCGTCATTTTCTTCCTTTCTATTCCTCGCTTCCTTCTTCAAGAATGCTCTCAGTGTTTCTTTGCTGGCCCATGTGTTGATGTCCAGTCCATGTTCTGAAGTGCAGTTTTTTAACTTTGGACCTACTGTATAGGGTAATTGTGATTCCAGGAATGTGCATCATGAATGTCTGTGCATCACCAAAACCAGTCAAAATCACAGGTTTTGACTGGTTGGTTGGTGTAAGGTTGGAAACATATACAGTATTTGTTTATTGGATGCTGCTACTACTACTACTACTGTCATGGAGCAGATGCTTTTTTTCCTAAAACAACACAAGCAAGAAATCAAATAGGAGGGTATACTGTATGAGTGACTGTTGTGGAATGTGTGTACATACACATATATGTATGTATTTATTTGGGGTACAACGATACAAAAAATTCTCAGTTCAGTTTGGTTCAATACTTTAGTGTCATGGTTTGATATTTTTCGATACAAAAAAAAAAGAAAGATCATACCTTTTTTTATCTGTTAGGCTTTTGTCCACAACAACTTACCATTGGGGATATACTTAACTTGAAAATGAGAAGCAGTTCCAAACGCCAGACCTGAATGTAGTCGAACAAGTACTTATGCACAGAGCTAAATGCAGATTTTCAACACAGAGCCCAACTTCAGAAGACAAGTTGATAAACTAACTTTGAAGATCTGTATTGTTCGATATTTGATACACAATTCTCACAGTTCGGTACACACTGTATTGAATGGTTCAATACAAATACATATATTAATATATATATTATAAAGAGCTGGACAAATCTTCTAACTTGGTGCAAAGCAGACTTGGGGCCCGTCCCAATACCCCCGAGCCCTACTTTTTAGCCCTACCCCTAAATTTTGCACGTTCCTGTGAGGGTAGTGGTATCCCAATTCCTCTTTGCGTGTACGGGTAGTGGACATACCGAGGGGTAGGGGGTATGAATCTAGCCCTTCAGAGCGAGGGACGTCAGATGCTGACTTGCCGAGGAAGGGCCAGAGAAAATTCCCCAGAGAGCTTTATGTCATCATTTGCATACTGAAACAACAATAGCGACCCCCGGAGAGCGACAGGACTCGGAGAAGAACACTCACAAATGTACATATGTACAGATTACACATTTGTTCTTGCGTTAGCCAGACTAGCCACGCTAGCTAGACTAAAATACTGATGAAAAGCTTGTGAAGGCTTTTTGGCAGTTTACAAGAGACAACAGTCGTCAGTAGCAACTTCTTCTCCATTTGGTTGTTTTGTTTATTAATCAACCGAAGCGTGATGAATAATGAAAAAAGAAGAACAACGATCGCAACTGTTAATTCCATGTTGATGCTAGGTGTGCTGTTGTGGTGAGACGTATGTGCAAACGTCAGCTACGCAGTCGCTTACGTGCTTGAACGTAAATGCAGCAAGTGGTGTCAATTCCAAGGGAAGAAAGCCCTATCCCTTGTGGCTTCAATTCGAGGGTGTAGTGGTAGTGGGTAAGGGCTAGTGTTTGTAGGGGAACAGTGGGATTGGGCCTTTGTCAATGTCTTCCATTTTTTATTTGAAAAAAAAAAATCTAAAGAAATTCTATGTGTTGGATTTCTTGGGACGTAACAGTGCTTTGTAAATGTTACGATCACATCTGTGACTGTCATCACCACATCTGAGTTGGCTGTTGGGTGGGCAGATGTGGCTCTCTGCTTCCCTCACACACTAATACAGAAATCTTGTTTTAACTCTGTTTATGATCTTCAGCTAAACCTTCAGTGACATCTTTGATGTTTAAATGGGATTCTGACTCGTATTGCTTTCTAAAAATCTATATTTACCTTAAAACCCCTTACAGTAGCCAATAATAGATGAGGTCGTACAGTCATTCCCAACTTTTTGAAAAGTAGACTATAATGTACTGCTTCTAAAGTATGTCTCTGGTGCCTCTGAAATCTAAATTGTTAACTCCAGCCAGCTTCCCAAGGTGTTAATGCTTTTCTGCCACTGCTACCCAGAGAGCCCCAGGGAGAGACCTGTATGTGCCAACGGAGCCACATCATCTGGGAGAGCAGGCTGCCGGGTCGCCCAGACGAGGGGAAGTTCACAAATAAAGAGCCAAGGCAGATAGTCACAGAGCCTGTGCTCTCACTCCTCTGACTCTCATTAGCTCTGGCACTGTAATTCAGAGTCCTCAGAGAGAATTGCACTGGACGCGGGAAATTTTATTCTCACCAATTAAGAAAGCACTTTGTTTACCCTAACCCCTGTGTGCCAGTCCTGTGGTATAATAACACTGCACCCTGTGGGGTCAACAGAAAATAGCTAAAACAGAGCTCATTTCTCTAAATCCAGCTCAGGATGAGATTTCTGTCTTAAGTGAAATTAGATATAAGATCATCGCGTTTTTAAGTACAAAGCTCCAGTGTAGAGCGAGGAGATGCTATTAGTCTACTGAGCCTGTAGTGTGAAGCTTAGATCCACGTCTCAAGTTAAACGTCTTTAATGGCCATCAAATTGTCTGCAAGTGTTCCTACCCCCAAAGGGAGCTGGCTAAAATGGTACTTATTAATCTACCTTGTATTAATTAGAAAATAATATCCAGCGTGACTGCCCGCCCCTCTTGGGTGTCTGCGGTGGTAATTAGTGAGCGCAGCGAACAATCTGGGAAGTCTTGGTGAAATGGAAGAGGACCCCAATGCTCCTGCCTCCAGAGCAGAAATGGGTTGTGCTGCGAATACATTTCCAAGGCTGTTCTTTGATTTTTAATACGACATTGACATCTAAAAAGAAATGCATAGGAAATGTCCTTCTCTCTTTCCCTGGAAGTCTCTTTCTCTCTCTTAGGCATTACATGAGGGGGAGAAGAGCTGCTGTCAGTTTGGAATTAGTGTGCCACACAGAGGAAGGGAGGCAGAAAGAGGAATCCGTCAAGAGTCTTTAATTGGTCTTTGGTGCACCGCTCAAACCTTGAAACCGGAGACACTGGAGCTGTATACATGAGATGAAAGTTGATGATTATGTGTCGGAGATGCCAACTGAAAGCCGGGTGACTCACTGACAGAGGCAAATGTCACATTTAGCTTCTGCTGCTGATGCTTCATCTTGGTCTCTCCTGCTTTCTATCTTTTTGAGTCGGATTTCTCACTCAAGCAGAAGCCCAGCAGTTGTATCCAAAGTCAGATAATGCTGGTGATTCTAGGTTAGGCCAATATTTGAGTATCTCTGGCTGATGCTGATTCTTGAATGTCCACAAAAACACTCTTTTCTATGTCATGCCATTCCTGATGTAGCTGTGTTCGTGTGGTTTTAGAGCTAAAGAGAAGTCTTCCTCCTTCCTTGTGCTGTATTTGTTGCTGTTGTGGTAGCAAGTCTGATATATGCTCGATAAAGAAATGTGTAAGTTTTGTATGATCCGTATTTGGATTGCATGACAGGGCAAAATTCAGCATCTCTGATTACTAATCTTACTCACTCGAATTTCTTTGCCTCCGGTTTGGTGGCTCTGATTAAATTGACAGATGTTTTATCAACATGTGTGACTAAATTCTAGCTGTAGATGAGTTAATCCTTTTTCTAATGTCAAAGCCAACTCCTGTTTTGTTCCTACACATGTAGGATGTCATTTAAAGATTTTTCTTCACAAAAACTGTAGACGCTTTTGGTGAAGAACCGTTTATAGATTATTATCCAGGTTTTAGACTTTGTAATGTTGTCAGGTTTTTGCTTAAGGCTTTGCTGTGAAATTAAATTTGGGAAGGGAGTTGACTTAAAATAGAGTCCAACTCTGCTGCTAGTCTTGTATCTCATTCTTTTTGAATAAAACAAGTAAGTAAAAACAAGAATGGAACAAATCTTGATGGAAATGAGTGGAAAAGTAGAGGCAATACTATCAAGTCTACTCTAAACTCATTGAAGGTATCATCATTTAAGCTAGTCCTAATAAAAAAGGGGAAGTTTAACCCAACCCACTCTCAACATTTAAAGCAACATTCAGCAGTCATTTAACTCTTAATCTTGGAAACCTGTAGATTGGCTTTGCACCCATCATCTCTTGAAATAGATTATCATTTTTTAGAAGAGTGGAGCATCTTTTACCTAACGCAAATCTCCTCACATAAAAAGGGGGCTTGTAAAATTTCAGATTTATCTGAACTGAAAACTGAATATTCCCTACTGTAAGTTTTAGTGAGTCATTGATCAGGGATTCTCACCTTTTTTAATGCTGGGTCCAATTTTTCTGTACAAATTGGTGTGGGACCCATTCACATGTTAGTTTAACTGATCTCAACCTGCTTTTAATTTTAATTCAATATAACAACACCAAATCCATTTGCGCTTAACAGATGAAACCTTGTAAAACATGATCTGATAAACATAAATAACATAATATAAAAAAAATACAAGAGATTGTCACCAAGACATTTATCACATGTAGGCCATGTGAAATTGCATATAGCCTAAATAAATGTTCAAATTCAAACGTATGTAAAAAATGAATACAGTAAATAAATAAAACAATGTGTTGTTTAAACTTTTCTTATTTTTTAAGAGCTGCTGAAGTACTGAAGGCTTCAGAGTTTGATGATGGTTAGTGTAAGCTAGCATTAGCATTAGCATTAGCGTTAGCTGGCACTCCATCCAGATCTCTCAGCTCTGTTTTGTTGCTTCCATTTTCTAAACAATGTTTATTAAATTGGATTGCTCTTGCACTTTTTTTTTGCCTTTCATTGGTCATTTGGGACCATTTTGTCTCGATTATTCCATTTTAAATACTTCTTCATAACTTTTCATAACTTTCTCTACAATCTAGTGGCTTGCTGACTTTCTCCTTCTGTTCATTTGAGTTTACTGAGCAGCTAATTGACACATCAGGCTACTGCCACCAGGTAGTGGAAAGACTAGTTACAACTGGATAACAGCATTGCTTCTGTACTCAAAATTCCCACTGGTCCTGCGTCCCTCGCAACCTACAGGACAAAAACAAAGTTTTTTGCGGCCCTCTAGGTGGCGCTCGCAGCTGGAGGTTGTGTAGATCCAGAACATGAAGATTGGACAAACAAACACTTTTGGACACTTTTGGTTTCTTTAGGCTGAAAGAGGTCAACTTGCCCTTTGCTGTCAGACACATTTCCTTGAAGACGTCTCCAAAACGGTGAACAATGTGCTGTGCTCTGACAGATAACTGGATCTGGATTTAGCTTTTAAAATGGTCACAGTGGATAACGTGCATGCTCCAACTGGAGCTACTAAGAATTTCACCAAACAAGGAAATCTGGGAACTGATGGGATACTGACCAGATTGCTGGGGAGAAAAGTTTATGACTGTTGGTTAAATCAAGTTTCTTTTACAAGAAAGAACAGAAACATGCATCTTTTTAAAGCTTTTGATGATAACATACTGTTGAAATGCTGCTGATATGCCATAAAACACAGAAAAACCTGCCATGGAGACTTTAAATTGGATAATGAGTGGGATTTACGTTTGATTCTTTGGGCTGTATCCAGGGATACTTGCTTTGTTCTGAGATTCTGCTGCTGTAGTGTGACTTGGAAGTGGGTTTTTTTTTCTTTTATATTGCGCCTCTGAGGATTCTGTTAAAGACACAGCGGGATCCTTCAAACATCTTTTAACAATGTGTCTTAGAAGCCATGTCTTTCATAAGCTGGATTTATATTTCAGGTCTTTGCAGACTCTCATTGTTATGTCAGAATATAACAAACTTCTGTATTGTTGGTTTCATTTGTTTGTTTTGTAAAATTGATCACATATTATGCAAGTAATGTCTGTAAGAAAGGCTTTTATTTTGAATTATGGTAAGTCATTCCAGTTACTGCCTTAATTCCTCTCCACTTCACTTAATGAGACAAACTACATCAAACCCACTGCTAATAATTTGTCAGATAAATTGTTGCTTTGCATTAAACATATTAATATACAGCTCAGGTACCTGGAATGAAAGATTTATATTGCAGTTGCTACACTCGAGTATATCTCTGCTTTAGGGTGTAGTTTATGAATTCATCATTGTCCTGATCCTTGCCTCTAATTCATTTAGGATCTGAGCAGGTCTACTGCCAAGGACACCGAGCTCACCATTTATTTAGATTTGGCTCAGCAGCACTCTGACAGAACACTCTAAGCTATTCAGTCAACATGTATTCTTAGCAAATGCCCTGTGTGTCATTGATAGCATCCCCAGGTACCCATATGCATAGAGAGAAGCAGGCCTTTGGATTTCTTATGTGTGCTGGTCCTGACGGCACTCATGAAAAGGACAGTCATCTTTTGTTCTTGGGAGTATCACTCTATCACCTAATAGAATTCCCCAGCAGTCAATAAAATGGATGAATTATGCATGACGGCCAGCAACAGGGAATTGACAGAGCATGTAAATCAGCCCTCATCCCAAGCCTCAGACTTGTCTGTCTTTTCTCCTCCTTGTCTTTTCGTGCTCATTTAAATATGATTGTGTATGTTGCATTAACTTGTGCTGGTGTGCGAGATTTGTTTGCAAAAGCAATGCCCACAACCTTCCTGTGTATGTATAGCATGCAAACGCATATCCCAGCTCACTTACTTGGCTGCGTCCAGGTGAGCCTATTTGAATAAAAACACTCATATAAATGCAGAGCCGTAATTCAGTCTGCTGGAAGTCTTTATTTTAGTGCACTATCATGGGAAACCAGAGCAACATGAAGGAAATGAAAAATGGCTTACTGCTCAGTTTTCTGCACACCAGTTTATTACAGTTAAATGAGCGAAAAAAGTAAGCGATGAGGGTTTAAATCTAATTTATACTGGCTAGGAATTAATCTAAAATTTTCAATAGGTGTAACTAAAACCTCCAAACAAATTAACTGTATTGAGAGTCCCACCTGCTGCTTTTTTCTCCCTGATGTTCCCTCAAGGTTCACTTCAATTTTGCAGCAAAAATGTAAAGCACATACAGCCATGTGAAAGAGTAAATCCCCCGGTAATGGTGAGCTGTCTTGACATATTTGGACAAGCAATCATTTAATCCGCTTTAAAATCATAACTATAGATAAAACTGGCTCACTTTTCCATTATATTTAATGGGAAAATGTGTCCAAACCTTTGACTTGTACTGTACACCATAAAGAAAATGAACTTTTTGTTCATTTCCTCAACAGAAGTAATATTAATTTGTTAAGGAAGTCAGTTTCCTTCCAGGTGACAAGATCTGGAATTATCCCTTTGCATAAATTGCTTCATTTTACATTATTATCAGCAAAGCAGCGATAATGGAGATTTAAATGGCTTCAAATAGTCATGCACCTTATCTGGCACCTGTCTGGTAACTGTTTTTAGATTAAAAGTTGTGATGAATGGATTTAGATTTTCTGAGTAATGCAGCCACAGAATGTCAACCATGGGATATGTTATGTTACTGTAGATGACCATGTTCAATTGGTACTATTACAAATACAGATTGCTTGTTTAAATGTGTTAAAAGTTAGTTATTTCATAAGCAGAAAATCTCTTTAAAAAGAAAAAGAAAAACGACGATAAGAGTTAAATTATAAGTATAAAAAAGTTACTAAAAAGTGTAACAAAAAAATCTGTTATTGCATTTGAATATAGATTTGCGTAAAGAGTGAATACTCTTACCTGTCACTATTTTAAGTACACCTCACTACTGATTCGGACCCCCTCTTTTCCCCAAATTAACTTAATTTTTTGTGGCATAGATTTCAAAAGGTGTTGGAAACATTCCTGCCTTGATATTTTGATTGTTTTATGCTGTGAAGCATTTGTATTGCTTTTATACTTGAAAAATACGATATAAATAAAGTTGAACTTGTAGTTGACAGCGTCACACAGTTGCTGCAGATTTTCCGCTGCACATCCGTGATGAGAGTCACCCGTTCCACCACATCCCAAAGCTGCTCTGTTGGACTGAAATTTGGCGGCTGCAGAGGCCATTGGAGTACAGTTAATTTATTCTCATGTTTACAAAACCAGTTGAAAATGATTTGAGCTTTGCAACATGGTGCATTATCCTGCTGTAAGTAGCCATCAGAAGATGGTACACTGCGTTCATAAAAGGATGGATATCGTCAACAACAATCCCCAGGAAGGCTGTGGTGTTAAAATGATACTCGGTTAGAACAAAAGTGGCCCAAAATGTGCCAAGGAAATAACCCCCCCACCATTACACCACCAGCAGCCTGAACCATGCTTTTATGTTGCTTCTCCATATTCTGACCGTACTATCTGATTGTGGCAGCTGAGATGAGACTCATCAGATCAGGCAGCATTTCTTCATATTCTGTCATCCAATTTTTGGTAAGCTGTTTCTTCTGACCTATGATTTCAACAACAATATGGTTCTGAGTGAAAATTCCAGCAGATCAGTAGTTTCACACTTCACACTCAAAGTTCCTTAGGACCCCTTTCTTCCTCATTCAGAAGTTTGACCTTCAGCAAGTCATCTTAACCAGGTCCACATGCTTCAATGCAATAAGTTGCTGCCATTGGCTGATTAGCTATTTGTGTTAGCAAGCAACCTAAAAGTGACCAGTGAATGGAGGTATGCTAATTAGAGAGACATAGGGTCTGTCCCAAACCGTGCACTTGAGCACTTCAAACACTGTTTTTGAGTGTGTAGTGGACACATGGTGTCATTTAAGCGTCAATTCAGTGCACTGAAAGTACCAGGATGATGCCCGAATAACAGCCAAAAATGAAGTGCAAAACGAAGCACACTACTCGCACTAAACGGACGCCATCTTGCTGACCTAGAGGAAGAGGCGGGACTTTCGAACTGCTTTCAGAGCTGAATAATGGCGGTGAATGACGCAGTGGCAGCCCCTGCTGCATCGGAGGCGGTATTGTACTTGATTTAAGTAACGTTTATGAAATGATTTAGACAGAATTACTAATGTATATCGTGGCAAGCTACCAAGCTGTTCACTCCTTGATGATAGTTATGATCTGGTCATTTGTTTGAGGCCACTGTTATACCTGCTCAGTAGAGTTAGCTTACGTTAGTGGGCAATGCTAGCCCGTCACTTCCTGTAAGTGCAGTGCTCTGTTTGGGTCAACATTAAGCGACAATAGTATGCACTACAAACGAAGTACACAGTGTGCACTGCGCATTGAATTCCAGTGCACTCAGGCAAGTGTGCGGTTTGAGACAGGCTCATAAATTATCACCATCATGAGAAATACTTACATGATGCATAGATTTCACGTTACTAATTAGTATGTTCTTGTGGTTTTTACACCAATAAATACAAACAATAAATGTACACTGTAGATATCAAAACTATAACCTTCACTGCATCGCTGTGTTATCATGCAATTATAAATGCATAACAGAAGTCTTGCACTGCAGCTTTGACTCGATGTTATTCAAACCACCAGCTCTTTTATGATAATTTGAAGATGCACGCAGACTATTTGAAAAGATGGTGCAAACACCACTTGCTTTTAAATTTCCAATTCATATTAACAGTCCTTCAGATGCAATCATCCATAATTGTCTGCCTGTTTTAAATGAAATCCTAAAGTGGCATTCCACAATTTAACCTGTTCTCTGCTCTGCAGCCTTCTAAGTCTTGCAGCAGAGTTAACACCCACACAATCAAACATTTTTCTTGAAGTTTTTAATTCTCAGTTTATGTTTCCAAAACAATTTAGTGGCATGGTGGTGCTCTTTATGCATAATCTTTCAAACAGCACAGAAAACAGCAGTTGTGATGAAAGTGTGTGCTGAAACTAACCCTTTCAAAGAGGCTGAAAACAGATGCAACCTGCTGACATTCCTCTCAGGGTGAGAACCGAAGTATATGATCAGTGCTGTTTGTTTGGCTGTTTACAATTACTGAATTTTATGGTAAAACGTGGGCAAAGGCAGATATTTGCTTATGAATCCGGATAAACTGAAGAGGCTGGGCTCTGGTCTTTGCAGAGGATAAACTATGATTTTCATTTTGCTCCTCACAGTCAAAGTTCTGAGTGATGTTTTAGATTTTTATAAGAACAGATTCAGATTACAAATACACCAGTAACTCAAAGAAAGCTACATAATTGTTTTTGTTTAATTGATTGTGGGGGAGGAGGGGAAAAGGAGGTTTTCTAAATGTAAACTTCCTGACACTTATAAAATGTAAACCCCCCTGAACAGAATCTTCACCATAGACCTTATTATGAGGTTCTGTTGATATGTTTATAACTTAAGTTTAAATTAAATGTATAATAACATGCTATATATGGTTTATCTGTCACAGTATTTTGTTAAATGATGAATCAGACCTCTGCTTAGAAATTGCATTCCCATAATGAAATGAGTTTATCTCTGCAACCACAAGGTCTATTTTAATATTACTGGAATCATGGTAAAGGGAACATTTGGGAGATTTGTTACGATGTAAATATCAGTACATGTGTAAGTGATGAAGAATAAATGAAGATGCACAAATTAAAGGGTTTTCAGGCCCATCTTAAAAAAAAAAAAAAAACATTTTCAGGATGAATTTGAATATCCCTTTGGGATCAAACAGCTCTTGCTCTAAATCTCTAACAAATCCTAGAACAATATGTGGGCATTATTTCTGAAAAAAAAAAACCTCTGATGTAGGGAAGCTGAACAAAAGTAAAAGGCTTTAAGTGTACTGTTCAGACAAGGTCTCCATTACGGCCATTGTGCCACTGTTTGGTACCATTTGTTCTCAATCTCACATAAGGGACATCAAGTTTTAAAAGGCGCTAAGGTAGGGTTTAGTTGAAGGAAGAACCCATTAAACTTTGGGTTCAGTTTCTTTGACATTTCAAAATAGTGAATTGGCCTCAGTGGATGATGCTTTCTCTGAGACTTGTTTGAGGGCAGAAGATTATTTTCCTTTCCCACTGGCCAAAGAAAACGTTTAAACCAAAGACTGTAAAAAAAAAAAAAAGGATGTAGTATCTGGTCACGTCTGAACAGGGGAAAGTGAAGCCAGTTGGGCGTTTCCCACCGTTGCCATCTTGCCGTGTCGCGTGTGTCATCACTCCCGGAAAATATTAGAATGGGCAAGGATGGGGCCACCCCGAGCCGCAGGACAAATGATTGACAGCCAAGTTAACGCCAGCCAAGCTAATCCTGAGTCAATCAAAAGGACACGCCCCAAGCATGTGTAATTTTAAGATGAACTACTATCTAAACGGATGACTTATAACACACACACCCAACCCCCCCAATCAATGTTGACACATGAAGGTAGACTTTTGAACCAGGCTGCAAACATGTTTAATTCTGTTGTGAGGTTGGCCTTTTTAACATGGGAGTCTATGGGGATTTGCTCTGTTTTGGAGCCAGCCCCTAGCGGATGAAGAAAGAGTTACAATTTTTGTGCAATCTGGAAGTAGCCTCACTGTTCCCTAGTGGAGTTTGCCCCTTGGTTTCAACCCGCGAACAATCAGCTTTTAGTGGCAATGGGAAAGGCTCACCGTCCCACGTCAAACGACCGGGATTAGAATCACATTCAGACAGCTCGACTTCGATCAGCATGCATGGGAACCCCAGACCCGGGTTGAGCTGTGAATTTACATGATGACGTCGAGCGGTACAAACTTACGTCGTGACATCACACCAGCCGCGTTTCATGAAACGTACCAAAACATCTCTGCTGAGGCCAGAAATTCACGTGTTTCCTCAAAAATCACCCACTGATTTTGGTCCATTTTGAGGACGGACAAAAGTGCAACAAGAAAGCACATTGACCGCGACCTGACTTGCTCTCCATTATTTACTTTCCTGATTTCTGTCGCACGGATGACATCATCAATGCGAACCCAGCGTGTTGGCCTCACTAGACACGCAGCAGTGTAGACAGAGGCTATGCAACTTGCCAGCGGGGGATCAGACCCAGCTTTTTTATGCCAATGGGAAAGGAGCGTAATGTTGATTATAAGCAGGTGGACCTTTGTTTGAAAACCCCATGTGAACCTGCTAATTTCAGTGGGAAAGCGGCTTTAGAGATGCTTAACATAATCACCAAACATCAACTGCTGTAAATTTAATTGGATCGCATCCAATTTTATAGGCGCATCAAAGAAAGTGTGTCCAAAAAGCAGCAGTCAGCCAGACTTCAAAGCATGTATCAAGAAATCCAGGAAGTCTTTTGTGATGCTTGTATTGTTTACAGCAAGTAACTTCATCAACATCATGATGTGTGAAGCCTCGGTGAGAGGAGCAGTTAAGGAAGCAGTTGATGTGTATTATTGTAAGATATAAAGCCCAATGAAATCTTCTTTAAAACAGTTGGGAACTGTTTTTAACTCTATAAAACCCATAGAAAATGAAGAATCCCCTCACTGGTGCTTGAACAAGCACCTTCACTGCCTTTCTGTTCACTGTGGCAAGGCAGCTTTGAGTGTCACAGTTAAAATGAGTGTGAACAGATCTGCCATGTCTTACAGTATTTTAGGGGGTTTTAGTTTGTGTGTGCTCAAATTAAACAAAAACTGCAACCATTTTTCACTGGGAGTGAAAATGAGCTCTGGTTTGATCCTGTGCATTTTACATGTATTATGTGTAGTGATGTGCACTTCCCCTTTTTAAGAATAAATAAACTCACACTCCTGAAACCATCCTCATACAGGCAGTGCATGTTATAATTTTAAGATACCAAAACACTGCGTGTTACTATCTGCATTCTGACAATGTTGGATAGTAAAATAAACATATCACTTTCAATAAGTGTGCCTTCATGAGAAAAAAATAATATGTAAAAAGTGTTAAGTGTTTGAACTGCAGCTGAAGTTGCTGCTCTGCAATTGTGTCGATATTTTAGAGGACCTTTGGGTTTTCCTCAGGTAAAAAAAAGTTTTCTCACGACTACACTCAGTCATAGTGCATTTAAACCTTCACAGTTTTAAGAGTGACTGTTCAATAAGACTTGTGAAAAGTGTTTTTTTTTTAAAAAGAGTTTGTTGCTGGAGAAAACTGTGACTTCAAATGATTTACTCCCCAGTTTCACACAAATTTAAAAGTGACTGATTGCTGTTGTTTTAACAGACTGATGAAGCCATTAATGCTCCATATTTCATGCTTGAAAGGAGCTAAATTGAGAGTGCGGTCGGCTTGTAAAGTTGATCTCCAGCACGTAAAGTTCTTTGCTAACACAGGAAGTCCACACGGTTGGAATTCTGCTCAGAAACTCAAATTCCTTCAATGGTGGTAAAATGACAGACTGCAGGAGAGGCTAAAGGACTGGATTTGTTGGCATGTGCTGCAGAGAAAACAAGACGAACAACATGGGCTGTCTGGCAGCGCAGCATGGGATGTCTCTTTTTAGGATGTCTGTCTCTCTGACTTTCCTGTCATACTTTCTATGCTATTTTGCTTTTTGGTCATCACATTTCTGTTAAGAGGGAATTAAAGATAAGACAGGCTGTTGGCAGAATCTAGAGTCACTCCCTAATTGACCTCTACAGCTATGCAGTAGCAGTAGGCAAAGAACTGATAAGAGAGGTTTCAAATACAGATTGCCTGCACATCATCTCTCGCTGCATAAACCAACTCACCTGAAACACATCACTGTGCCTATTCAGCAGACATTATGTCTCAGCATGTCCCATTTAAAGGCTTTATAGTTGTGTGGAATATCTTTGTAGATGTGGTGCACGGAGCACGCAGGGTTCATGTGGCTTCAAGGACCTGCCGAGTCCACCATACCCCTCTAAGAGGATATTATGTGAATTGTGGGCTGCAGGCTTCGTTTTAATATGCAGTAATCAAACGATCAGTTTATTCTTGGGGACCCTGGTAAGGGAAAAAGCAAATAAATTCAGGTATGCAGGAGTTGTTTTTGTCTCGAGGGCCCCGCAGCTCTATATTACGATCCAGAGGAAAATAAAAATGTTTTCAAGGCTGAGTCACTTGAGAAGCTCCAGCTTGGGCTGTTGGCACCAAGTTGTTTTTAATTAATCTCACATTCATTTTTTATTTGTTTATTCATTCATTTATTTCCTCAGCTGGCCAGGCATCCTATCTTCTCTTTGTTTTTGCATTTGTTTCCCCTAGTTTCGTACCTCACAACTCAAATTCCATTATTCGCATTAGAGCCAGCTTTAAGTTAAAAAAAAAAAGGAAAGGAAAGAAGTTAATTTCAGTCATATCTTTTAAAGAATTCAGTCCCACCTTTTTAACATCTTGAATGTGGCTTAAATCCATCAAAATAAGGTAAAGTTCAGTTTTCAGATTTGCTTGTGCTTCTCAAAGTACTTGGATCCAAAGAGAGAGACGATTTCATGTGCACAGGAAACAGCAATAACAAGAAGTCTTCAAAGCAATGAAGTCTCTAAACTTCCTCTTTTTCCATTTATACCAAATCTCCTGTTACATTGTGACAGTTGTGATTCCACTTCCTTTTCCCACTGTGCCTCAGATAAAATGACCCGTGCACAACTACTGTCAGAGCAGCGATTGCTCCGTGATGACATACCGTACTTCCTCTATCAAACACCCACACCCACAGTTCCTCAGTGATCTACTGCTTCCCCTCACCGCTGACCCTGCCACCAGTCTGCGTGATGCAGGGCTGAGTCACCGTACACACACTGAACGTGCCCACCACCACACATCTGAAATCTCTGAAGGAATGCAGAGCCCACTGACATGAGTTTCTGCACATGCTCCATGTTGTCCTCTCTGTATTTCACATATTTCCGTAGCAGCATCATAAAGCCACTGGCATGTAAACTACAGCATTTTCAGTGGTTTTGTGTGGACGCACACATTGGCATGAGCAGGAAAAAGTTAGATTTGGCCTTGTCACGCATTCATACTTTCAAGACTGGATTATTGCAACGCCCTTTATGTTGGCCTCAGCCAGTCCTTAATTTCATGTCTCAAACTTGTACAGAACGCTGCTGCCTGATTTTCAACAAGCACTTCACCCCTGTGCTGTTGTCGCTTCACTGGCTTCCAGTTCGTTTTAGAATTGTTTTTAAACTTTTGTTTTTATGCCGTCCATGGCCAGGCATCCTCTTACTTGTCAGAGATTTTAACTTGCCGTGGTCAAAGCAAAGCCCCATGTTTTTCGGGTCAGCTTTTGCTCGAGGTCCCAAGGTCAAGATGGAAGCAGTGGGGCGATCTCTCTTTTGCTGCTCCTAGACTGCCTGCCCCTCAACATTCGCATCACCACTGATCTCAGACTTTTTAAATCAAAGCTGAAGACCCACTTCTTTAGATTAGCATTTAAATCTGTCTAGGGCAGTTTGGTTTTTACGTGTAGTCTTGTTTTAGGTACAGTTTTTACTTATTTAGTTGTTTATTTTTAATTTAATTTTATGCACTTTGGAAAGGCTCTTACTTGCCAGTTGTTTTCTTATGTATTTTTTTAATTACTCTGTGTTTTTGTAAAGAACTTTGAGTACCATTTGGTAAAGGTAAAGGTTCATGAATATAAATTTGGATTGGTTGTTTGGTTGTTTGGTTGATTGATTGATTGATTGATTGATTGATTGATTGATTGATTGTCATTTAATACATGAAACACCTTGTCTGTGATGGCAGGGTTTGTTTGGGGGTTAGGATTTTTATTTGGTATTTTGTGGGTTTTTTGTTTGTTTGTTTTTTCAACAAAATACCAAAGAAACAATAGAATAGTTGAAAAGTAACAGCTATTATAAAAAGTTTTTTTTTTAAAAAAGTGCAGGATAAAGTAATAACTAACATGAAGTTAGGGTGCCCATGTCCATCTGCAATGAATAATTAGCCGTGTCTCAAACCGCGCAATTGCCCGAGTGCACGGGAACTCAGTGTGCACTGTGTACCTTGTCTGTAGTGCACACTATTGTCGGTAAATGCCAACCTAAACAGAGCACTGCACGTACCGGAAATGACGGACTAGCTTTGACCGTTAACATGAGCTAACTTTACTGAGCTGGTATAACCGCGGCTTCAAACAAATGACCAGATCATAACTGTCGTCAGGGAGTGAACAGCTTGGTAGCATGCTACATGTACATTAGTAATTATGTCTGAATAGTTTTATAAACGTTACTTAAATCAGTACAATACTGCCTCCGATGCAGCAGGGGTCGCCACCGCTTCGTTCACCGCCATTATTCAGCTCTGAAAACAATTCAAAAGCCTCGCCTCTTCCGCTACGTCAACAAGCTGGCGTCCATGTAGTGCGAGTAGTTTGCTTTGTTTTGCACTTCGTTTTTGGCCGTTATTAGGGCAGCATCCGGGTACTTTCAGAGCACTGAATTTTAGCTTAAATGACAAGATGAACACACTACACGCTCAAAAATAGTGTTTGAAGTGTTTGAAGTGCTCAAGTGCGCGGTTTGAGACACGGCCATTGACTGATTATTTCATAGTTTACAAGAAACTGTCTGCGTTAGGGTGGGGTTGTGCTCAGGATGGTGTCCATGTCTTTATATGCCACATAAGTCTGTAAACATATTTGGATTTTCTCACCACTTGGATCAGCTGTTCTTCAGCTATCCGTTCAACCTTGCTGAATCTTTGGGATCATTTCACACTTTCACATGTTAATCACACCCACATTACAAATTTCTGACCAATCACAATTGCTCTCAGATGCCATGCAAGAAAGAATTTCAGCTTGGCTGATGTGTTGAGATCGAGCTCAGGAACTCCCCGAGCCAGGGCAAACAAAACGAGGTAATTTAGTTCTTGCTGCCTTGAGAACAAAAACAAAGCTTTGTGCTTTTTCAACAATTTAACAGCTTAAAAGTTGAACAAGGGATGGGGTGCATCCTTGATGCCATGATGCTGGGGGGGGGGGGTGTAATCTGGGGTTGCATCAGTTGTTCAGGTTTAAGTTCAGTAACATTATATGGCAGAAAAATGAGGCCAGCTGGCGACCTGAATACACTGAACTACCAGGTTTTTCCATCAATAGATTTTTCTCTTCCCTGGTGGCACCGGCATATGTCGGGATGACAATGCCAGGATTTATTGAGCTCAAAGTGAAGGAATGGTTCAGGGAGCATGCGATAGACACGAGACAGTATTTTTACAGATGAATTAGCCACCACAGAGTCCAGACCCTAACCCCAGGAGAATTTCTGAGATGTAGGCTGCTGCTGAAGATTTTTCACAGTTAGATTCTCCAATTATAAATACAAGATACAACTTAGGATGGAAAGAAATATTATGATAAGAACTATCAAGATATCTGTCAAATCATCTTTCTCTGGCTTTAGATAACCACAACAGCAGGTCTTTAGCTCATCCAGCTCAAGCCAGTTTGCTTTGCCTCCTTTCCTTGTTATATAAACCTATTCTCCGTTCAAATGAGCACTTTAGCCCTTTCACTCAGAGTTGAGACTTCAGTGCTGTAAACAGATGGAAATTGACTGGATGTTTCACATGAGGTGTGTGTTCTTTCTCATAGAAAAGGAAGCTGTCACTGACTTTTATGGAGCACGCAGCACAAAAGGCCAAGAGTCTGAATAGTTGTCCTGGTGAGACGAACTGCAGGAATGTCTGGCACAACAAACTCAAACGTCTTTCAGAAGACATTTTTCACTCAGCAGGCATTTGACATGCAGAGCTTTTACTGGAGAGTGAGCCACACTCTCTACCGTCCAACGGGCAAGTGATGTAAATCAAGACATTGTCCTTTTACAGCATTTCTGCGTTACCTTTCACAGACTCTGCAGCAATAGAGAAGGCAGCTGCTCGCTGTATATCACCCCACTTTTCTCACCTTAAATACCCAGGGCTTTTTACTGAGTGGTATTTTTTTTCTTTTGGTGAGTCTTTCCTTTATTACACCCCGTATTGCTGTCACAATGTGCCTGCAGTGGTGTTTGTTGTTTTAAGTCTTAAGGGATCTTGGATTAACTCGTGTTTCTTGTCAGTCTGAATTGGCCGACATGGCTCCCCCTGACCTGACTTCATAAATTTGCTCCTTGACTTGAGGATTTCAGATTTGTTATGAACGGTTGGTTACTGTAAATTCACGAATATTGATTTAACATTGTTTAAATGTCAGCTATATTAAAATTAGTGTCACCTTGAACCTTTTTTAGCATCAAAATTGGCTGCAGTTTCACCTTAAACTGTGTTTTATTGCGATAAATTGAAGCCTTTTGTTTGGATTTGTGATGGATGCTGAGTGCCGTCAGCCCAGCACAAGTCTAAAACCCCACAAAATGATACATCTGTTCCTACATTTGAATAAATGAAACTGCAACTATTGAAACTGTAAAAAAAATGAAAAGGCCAGTGTTAAAATCTGTCTTTCCCCTGCAGTACAATTGAAACAGTGATGTCATTGTGGGAACAGCAGGTTGAGTGCCACTCGAATGCTCCACTCCAGCACAGGCAGACAGGCAGATGGTCTCGCAGGCCGATGCTGCCAAACCAGGAGTAGTCATGAAGGGAGAGACGGCAGAGCTTATGTGGAAAATCCAGCTAGTGTGCAGTTTGTTTAGAACTGAACAAACCTTCAGCATAGAGTTGTCTCCCTCAGTGCACCATTTACCTCTGCATGTATCCCCAGTTCTCCCAGTTGCAAAAGCAATTATGCCTTGATTTTTATTCTTTTTCCCCTCTGAATCTTCTTTGCTGTGGCTCTCCGGAGGTTTGTCTCCTTCAGCCAACCCTCCCTCTCTGAACACAGCCTTCTCTCTGTAAACTATTGATTGCTGTTTTCAGCCCTCTCAGCCTCCTTCTACACCATACTCAAGTTGCCATTGAATCAAGCCTGAACTCGGGACCACAGACTGGTCCTAATGGGAAAATGAAAATCAGGAACATTTAAAGTGGAGGTTCACCAGTGCAGGGGTAGGGTTATATATATATATGGATTTATGGTTATATTTTAGGGTTAGGCAGAAATGGCATCAAATTAACAGTGATTCTGTTCCAGTTTTGCCTTTATTCACTCTATATTGCATATTTATTGCATGTAAAGTAAATATATGTATTCATAGATGGTGCATATTCATGTTTATGGTAATTGAAAGACAACATATTTAATTAAAATGCAGCCCGAGATCCAAATAAACATTTATAAGAGAAGAAAAAAGCTCAACATGTTTGGGCTGAAAGCATCCGTAATAACATAATAATGCTCTGTCTTTTTTTCTGCTTGTTGATTTAGACTGGATTTCTTTAAGTGAAGTTCTTCTTTTTGTGACTTTACAGATGTATGTCACCCTTGTTATTTAACAGCTGATGAAAGAAAATGCAAACATTTCTTCAGACCATGAAACGGCTGCAGTGTTGCTGCTGTAAAGGCTACATTGACTTGCACATGTCTTGTGGGATGTCTGCAAAATTAAACATGAAGACATCTGTCACGGAGCATCTATTTTTTAAAGGCATCTGATAACACGAGGTTATGCTCGTTCCTACCTGACTTTAATTACAAAGTGCGACGAAATTTTAAAAATCTTGAATATTTCTACAGCTTTATAGTCATCATTAATGTTAAATCTTTCATGAAAGGATGCTGGGTGTGCTGGAGGCATGATTTATTTATTCAGAGTTGGTGTGAGGTGACAGAGCAAAGAAATGAGGACAAAATGTGGAGTCAAACTCAGGTCAGTGGGGGAGCATGAAGCTCCAGAAAATCCACCATAACCTCTGAATGATATGAGAGAAGGTTGAGTGTGTTTCATGTAAATAAGCTTGTCATGACTTTTTATACACTTAACAAGTCTAATAAAAAGGTGGCATTGCTGCTGAAGTTCAGCTCTGGCCAGAGTGATGTGAGGAGCAACCTGAGAGTTCATCCAAAGGATGCACAGCAAATTTGACAGTGTATATCCAACACTTTAGGAGTATATTGTACACCAATTTTAGTGTTTATTTGGGTCCAAGGAGTCAGTGTACATTTTACACTGTTCTCAGAGTTTTGAGTTAACACTAGTCTAGAGTTAAATGCCTAACACTATAAGAGTAAAAATGAACTCTTAGGGTTGCTCTCAAGTATAAAAATGAAAATAGGCCTGCTTTGAGGTAATGGAGGTGAATACTAAAGGATTTTGAATTATGTATTAATATTAACACATTATTTCCCATCATGCATTGACCAGAAATTACTGTCCTGAATATCAGCACAGAAATTTGGGAGAGTTGTGAAGATAGGTTGGTACTTTGACAGTTACCAAGCAAATACTGATAGTCAGCACAAACTACCAACTTCAACAACATGTTTTAATTAAAACACTGTGCACGCCAAGGAGACCCAAAGGGATCACATACAGCATACACTTAACTCACGGTGCAGGACCATACAGGGAGTCACAAAGCATGATGGGAAATATTCAAGCCAAAGAAGGCGGAGTCTTCCTGGGTGCACTTAGTTACACTTCATAGAGTTAATTATACACTGAAAGAGGAAACTTGTTTTAACTCTGAAAATTTTCACCGGCACTGGTGGTTATTTTACTCTCAATGGTGTTAGAATTACTCTAAAAGAGTAAATATGACTTAACAACTCAAATTTAACACTGGGGATTTCGCTGTGTGCTGACAGTGTTCATGTTACAACCTTGCAAATAAAATCAGAGATCTTACAGGGAAAGATGTAACAGTCAACTCAAATTTACTTTCCTCTTTTACCACAACTGCGTTCTTTCTGTTTTCAGCGAGGGTCGTGTGGAAGTGGTGGGAGGAGGCAGTCTCCAGATTTCTAATCTCACCGAGGAGGATGCTGGCGTGTACACATGTGTGGCGGACAGTTCCAACACCACCATTGAAGCACAGGCGCAGCTCACAGTGCAAGGTGGGTTTTTATCAGTCCGCATCATCTACCGTCTACTCTGTGACCAAAGATAAATCCAGTTGCAGCGGTCTGTGATTGTATACAGCACACTTGGTTGTCTTATGGAAGAAATAGAGATGCACCGATCTGATACCTGGATCAGATATCAGCTTTGGTATTGACTAATTAGCTGGATCAGATATCAGATGAATGAGGCCGATCCAGCGTTCTGATCCACTAAATTCTTTTCTTTTCACACCATACACAGCAATACAGTTACAGAGATATAGTCACTTTAAGTCTATGATTGCAACACCGGTTACATCATCACTCAGAGCAGAGAAGGGTATTTATTTATTTCTGCTGCTAATTTGCACTATTTGTTAATAAATAATATTAAGTACATTTAAATGTGTGTTAATTTGTTAATTTTTCTTTTTTTTTTTATCAAGACTTAACATTTATGTCAAGCCTGATTACTTCACTCACATGTCAAAGTATATGGTTCATTCATTCAATGGTAGTATCGGTATCGGGTATCGCCCAATACACTCAGCCCAGGTATCGCTATTGGATTGGATCTGGAAAAACTGGACCAGTGCATCTCTAGTAAGAAATGTGCAAATGTTCTTTACGAGGTCAAAGACACAAAATTTTATGACGCCCAAGGCATGGATCAATAAGGAGAGAATTAGAACTGAGGAATACTGTATATATGGTTTCCTCTTATTTTAAAAAATGGTTGAATATTCAAAATAAAACAATGATTATTGAAATACACACACGGCGCCAGTAAGAAAACGCCAGAAAGAAATTAGTTACAGCTTTTACGTTTGTCAGTCTGTCAGCAGTTTGGATTAAAAAAAAAACCTGCAATACTGCACCCATGATGTAAGAATAATATCATCAGAATTTTTACCACAGGGTCTCAATCATCCTGCTGTGCTTGCAAATCAGCCAGTATTTGAGCATATTAGTGGCTTCGTTGTTTGGAGTAAATGAGAACCCAAGTGACAAGACTAAATGAATGCACAAATTGGAAATTAGTGAGGAGCCTCGACAGGTGAGGCTGCATTTGTTACTATGGAGAGTGCAGTCTCTCCAGGTCTGAATGAAGTCTCAAACCACCCTTCTATCAGTGAAAACCATCTCATTTCATCTTACTGTGTTTTGGAATGAGCTTCTTAAAAGCCCTCTGGACTCATATTTCAGACGTGAAACAAAGCTGGAAAAGTTAGGTTGTAAGGAAGTGAAACAAGATACAGTCTATGGCCTGCAAAGTATGCGGCGGTACAGTAGAGGAGAACAGGCACGGACAGTCAGTGACATGTTGATTTGTTATAATGCAAGTACACATGTAGGCATTGTTTACATATCTTTATGTGATTCAGCCCACACAGGAATAACAGAAGAATTTTAAATGATGAATAGTTAATATCAAATAGAAGAAACTATATTGTGATAAAGCAGTTTAAGTTTTACTTGGCAAACATTTGTGAGGAGGTGCAAATCCAAATCAGTGTGGTGTTTTCTTTTGAATAGGCTTAATTTGTCTTTAAATTCTAGACAGACATCAGATAATATGGTTATAGTGAGCTAAAGTCATGTGTACTGCAGGCCATAACCTGATTAGGTAATTCAATACAGTGTATATGTGTGGTGTGATGGACTTGATGCAACTTTTCAAGGTTAAACAATGGGGTTCTTTAGAAAATACATTTTGTCTTTCCTTATTTTTGGTATCCCCATTCCCAGCTTTGTAGTTCTTTTCTTTTTCCCCATATTTTGTTAAACTACAGTGGCTCTGATATGACTTTGTATTCATCTTGAAGACGATGCAAACTTAAAAAAGTCAAATCATAATGAAAATGGTACTGCAGCTTTGGAGTGACTGGCTTTTAGCAAAATATGCCACATATTCACTGTGTGCTCAAGGTTAAAAGAAAATAGAAGGTTTTTTTAGGAGTCATTACATTGGATGTTAGATCAATCAGACACTGTCACAATGAAACTACACATAAACAGATGTGTGTTTGTTGCTGTTTCCTTGTACAGCCAGTCAGAAGGATTTGGTTTTAAATAACTTTAAAACAGGGAAACACCCGGAGGCTATCCGAAGGTTCACTGCATTTCACACACATGCATCGTGCCGTGATTCCAGCCCTTTCTTCCCAAATCCCTTCATCTCCTCGTCACCCCTCAACCTTCCTTTCATCACTTCCCGTCACTTGCTGTGATTAAAGCAGACAGTAATGGAAAATCGGATCAGGTCACAGAAGGACAACTGAATTCATTCCTTTTCGCTCTTTGCCAAATTCCCTCTGAAATCCTTTGCGCCTTCAGCCCGATCCCCACCATCCTCAGCCGTCAATGTGACAAGGCTGCAGAGGATTGATCAGTGCTCCGGGAATGTTGTCTAATGACAAGTGTCGTCATAATACAATAAAACAGTTCAATTAGTTCCTTTGTAGTAGACTCGTGCAGCTAATTGCATTTGCTTCCTTCACATTCACGAAGAATGCAGATTCTAACATTGATTGGCTCCTTTAACAACAAAACTGACACTGGAAAGGTCAACTGATTCCCTCAATAAGTAGTTACGCCTGTAAAGGACACTCGAATCAATGTGATATGAATCTATACTAACAACAAAACATTTTTTTTCCTGACTGACTTCCACTAAAACACCCCAAGGGTGTTTGGATTTTTTTTTCCTACAGTAACAAGAGGAAATTGTGTGTTTACAGCAAGTGGCTTTTCATAAAAAGTGGACAGTTTGTGTTCAGGAAAAGATGCAGAAAGCCAGCTGGGGATTTGATGTTGGTGGAGCACTGTTGAGTTTTGCCTGGAGATAGCTGGAGGGTCTGTGATGCAGCTGGCACTCATATGTAGAGGAAGAGAAATAAAACCATGCATCCGTACACACATAAGTATACATTCATAATTTTAGTTATACACTTAAAAACATGTACTGTGTGCAAGCCAAGCACATCTGTGTATTTAAATATGTTTGTTGTTTTTTTTCAGTTCTAATATTTTCAGCTTTGGAAAAAGGTGTTTTTTTTTTTTTTTTTTTTTACATCAACTGAGACAATTGAAAATAAAATGTCAGTTTGTGCTTTCAAACTTGACAGCCAAAAGAGCTTGTTGTCACAGCAGCCTGACCTTAAGATGATCGATGAGGAACATGCAGGGTTTTGTAAGACTTAAATCAAACCACAGTTTTTCTGGTGAAATCTCACAAAGCCAGCTTTTAAACCGAAACAGCAAGTCAACAGTAAAGTTTAGAAAATGAAGTCAAAACGAATGGAAAGCAGTTTTCTCACTTGGGAACTTTTAGATCTTTTGATTGTCAACGAACTTCTTCTTCTCAAAACTGGAAGCGCAGGCTGAGAGAAGCTGAGACTGTACATGAAGACCGTTTCTAGAAAGATGAAATGCAAATGTTAAGCTCTGGTATCTTTGTTGCATTTTTAATCGCTGAACATCTGTTTTTACTTTGTTTGTACTGACCATTAAAAAAAAAAGGGTCAAGAGTTGGTGTACTGTTAAAGGGAAATGTGGTAATGTGTACGTTTGTTATGCACAGCAAACAAATAACCCTGTAACTATTACTATCTGTGTACTGTAGTTACAGTAAACCCTTCTGTTATCCTTTGGCGTCATTTAGATCCCAAATGAAATTGTGTTTTCATGATAATTCTTATTAATCAAATTGTCTGAAAATAATGGGGATTGTTCAATTCTGTGCCAAAGAACTGTTTAACAATTTATACCATAAGCTTAAAACAAAAGGTAAACTAGGCACGGTCACTTTGACCCCAGAGGCATGAGATGGGAGATATTGGGAGGACATTACGGGGGTAAAGGATGGCGTTTCTCCTCGTTTGTACACAGTGGTGTTGTGATCAGTACTGTCACCTCACAATAAGGAGGTTCCTGGTTCAAAGCTCAGCTGGCATGTTCTCCATGTGCATGCATGGGTTCGTATAAGCTTTTAAACCTTTTTTGAATAACACCCAGTTACAGCTACAGGGTTTACTTACCCACATTTATGTAAGAGTTATCACAAAATTTTAACTCGCACGAGATTTAATATTCTGTTGCATTCATTTGTATTAGAGGGACTGATGGTTAGAAGTCATCATACCCCACAGAATGTGATTAAAGTTTTACAAGGACAAAGTCTCACTGCAAACAGCACTACATTATGATTCAACTGACCACTCCAGACCATGAAAACAGGGAAATCTCTGCTGTGTTAGCTGCAAGTGAGATATCTGTGGACAAACATTCCTCATACAGTTGAGCTTCACAACTGATAATCAGCAAAAAAAAATAGTTATCAAAGAGCATGGCATCCCTCCATTTTCTTATTAAATACAATCAATTCTGCTCGTTGTTTGTCGTTGCAGCACAGCTGATGGAAAAATATGTTCGGCAGCAGCAGAAGCGCAACCAGGCAGGAAGTTTGTGAGGTGTTAACAGTACCTTTTAGACCACTTAAATCATATCTCAGGACCCCATGCGCGGTGTCGACACATAAATGTGTTTCTATGATAACTGTGTGTGTGTGAGAGTGTTTTGTACGACTTCGGAATGACATCTCACCCTCTATTAGAGCTGGCAAGAGGATAAATGAGACCAGGGGAGGCAGCGGCTTTTGATTATGGCCTTGCGTGACTGGGGCACCACCCAGACCTGGACTCTTTGTGTGTGTCTGTGTGTGTGTGTGCATTACAAAAATAGTATCTAACCTGACTGTTAACACTTTTATGAGGCTTTAGTCAGTGGTCCTCATCTATCATGCCCTCGTGCTATCATGTCATCAGCGTAATTGTTCTCTCCATGTGTTTCACTTGCATGCAGGAAATCCCTGCTCTCCTTAAAAGTCTTTCCATCGGACTGAGTGCTTCAGTTTATAGCCAACGTCAAAAAGGAGTGCATTTACCTTGCTAGATAAATGATAAAAAAAAATAGATTGAAGCATGACAAACCTTATGCATGGTAAGTTTTAACTAGTTGTTTTGTCGCATTAAGAGGCAGCACGCAGTGCTCTATTAACACATCAGCTGCAAAACTTTTTACAGCATTTTATTTTCAGCTGGTAACAGAAAGTGCTGTAAATGATGTGTGGTTGAAATACGGATTTGATAAAATCTATTGGATATTTTGGCACACCGTCCAACTGCCCTCCCTTCGGCGTCATGGAGCTCTTTTACTTTGGCCATGAATAAAAAGAAACTTTCCAATTTGGGCTATTAAAAGAACACCAATCATATGAAGTGAAACACCCGCTCAGAAAATAACCCCCCTTTTTTCCCTCTCTCACAGGGGATGTTATCTCAGCCAGGTGTTTATGTTTGATTCCCATCTATGTCCTTTCTGCTGCTTTTACAGCTGCTGTTTATTTCAGATAGAGGAACATTTACATGATACCAGAACATGCAATTTATGTTTGCTATTCATTCTAAGTGCATCATGTTGCAAGAGCCATTACACTGCAGAGTCCCAGGTCACCTTGTCTGCTATGGGGATCCAGTCTAATCCAGCTTGGTGTATCTTATTTGATGTAAGAAAAGGGCTGAAACATCCTTTGAATGCCTAATTGCCAGTTTAATGTAAAGTTCTTTGGGGAAATCAAGCGTCTATATATTTCCATTTCAGTAAAGTTATTTATATGTGCTTTTGCAAACAAAATTGGAACTATAAATTGGCTCTAGTATCAAAATGAACTTTTGGGACTATACAGTATATTTTAGAATTATGTGTTCTCCGCCTCTCTCTCACTTATACACACACACACACACACACACACACGAGACAATAATTAACTTAACTTGACACATGGCATCCCACTGTGCCAGTGACTTCAGAAAATGGAGCAAAGTGACTGTAGCAGAGGCTCTGAGTCTGAATTACAAGTAGAAAAGTGTCACACAAACACACAATGGTTGAACAACTAGTTTTTATTTGCTGATTTTGATTTGCATTTTTAAAATGTTTTTTTTTTTTTTTTTCTTAAACACCTTTTCATACACAAAAACAGTTTACTCCTCCTTTTGGTGGTTTTCGACTCGCCAGCTGTTTACAGTCTGAGCTGGCACTTGATAAATTCATGCGTCCTACCTTCATCTTTCCAGATGTTTCCAGAGTTGCAAAAAAATCCTGAAAAACACATCCATGCTCTGGTGATTCTTTATAGCCTGTTTGCAACTAATAAATGGAAATGTCAGATTCCTGTTTTTTTTTTTTTTTTAGGGGTGCACAATAATTATCGGGCTGATTACAGGAAATTATTACGTCATTCCAATAAGTCCGATATCATGACGACTTGTCCTAATAGCATATTGATTTAGAGATATTGGGATTGGGGGAAGAAAGCTGCTTCACAGGTGAGGCCCCCAAACTGCTTCCAAACCACTTTCCCTTCTTAGTTTAGACACTAGCTACCCCCTACAGTTAGAATTTTTACGATCAAACAGATTGGTTTTGTTAGTAGTTCTGATGTTATGATTAGGTGCATATGTGTTTTACTGGTTATTGACATGATAGACATGAATATTTTGCTCGTCATTAGAGGAGATTTCTGTTGCCAGCTTATAGAACAGGGGCTGGACAGAGAACATTGCATTACAGAGGAATGTTAGCATGAAATTCTTTACCACGTTTTCTAGTTAATGAAACAAGTAAATACATCTTTAAAATTAAGCGGAAAGTGTTTTTATTTACTAAAGGAGGTGTATAATTCATTCAGTAAATTATGTGAAATCATTGTATGTTTTAATTCCCAAAGGGAATATAAGCATGATTAATCAAACCTGAGTTATTTGAAAAACCAACGTAATTAAAGTAGGTATTTATTTTCGCTTCCTCTTTTATTGAATTTTTGTTTTGTTTATGTAATATGCTGAATGAATGCATGCATGTGTTAAAAATGGATATGAAAATAGTTTTCTTGACCACAGGAAGAACGGCACTCGTTGGTACAGTATATGAGATAACTGATGGTGGATCAATAAACAAATCAAATCAGTTATTGGTATTGGCCTTTAAGAGCTGAAATTTATTGGTTATTGTGTTGGTTTAAAAAAAAAAGAAAAAAAGTTATCATGCATCCTTTTTTTGTGGTTTGTCCAAGTTGTTTTTTGTTTTTTTTTAATGAAAACCCAGCTGTAGTAAACAGTGTCTTCAGACAGAGGCTTCTTCAACTCCACTTCCTTAAATGAGTCATTTCTTTTCTTTTTATGTATTTATTCATTATATTGACGTCATCAATGATTCATTATACTGCAACAATATAGTTTCTATTATGAGATTAACAAACTGTTGTTCTGGTGCATTTTCTTTCTGTTCTATAATTGTAGACAATATTACAATTCCAATTTAAATTATGCATACAGTGTTCACTGGAAAAGCATGAACAAATTAGATATTCCTTGTCGTGTTTGCCCCAGCTGAGCCATGCAAATGATCATGTGATTATTTGCATTAAATCTGCATGCTAACGTGTAGACGGAGGAAAGGCCTGAGACTCCAGCACGCAAGCTTGGCAGGCTTTGTCTCAGCATGTCATGGACAAACTCATGCATCTGCTTTCACTCTATTCTTGTAATTTTAGAAGCGTCAGGAGTCCACAAAAACATCCAAAGATTGAAACACATCTCCGTGACTGTGCCTGGAGCAGCACTACATTATCAGCTCATTTACTAGGAATGCAAGCACCAAACATCTTACTTTCAGCTTTACTGTTGAAGCTGTTTGCTTTGGCCAGGACTCGGAGTAAAACTGTTATCTCTGGAAGAGCAGGATGGGTAATTAGTGCAGTCCGAGATCCACTTGCCCTCGGCATAAACCCAGACTACCCACGAGAAATTATTTCCTCTTCGTAAAACTAACTGGAGTCTGGGCAAAACTGCCAACCATCGCACTTTTGGACCCTTTAGCTTAAACAATCAAACATTACGGCTCAGCAGAGGACTGCAGTGGCCTAAATATTTGGTAATATATATCCGCAAAAGTATTTTCCCCCCTAAATGATTTAACGTAGCCAGAAGTCATTTTCTATTTTCTTCTTTTTTTCCTTTTAAATTCACATAATTTTATTTGCACCAAAGGAAGGCGACTGGACTTTCCTTCTTTGGTATGTCTGTGTTGAGTTTACTCCTGGATACCAGTGAAGCTTTAAGTAAAGTAATCTGCCCAGAATCCCTTTAGGGAATCCTGTGGGGTTTTGTTTTAACAAGCTCACAGTAAGACACACACATGACCTTTTAGTGGCCCTCTTTCAGTAGTTCACTGGAGTCAGTCAGCATTAAAGCTTCTTTTACTAAGCTACAGGCTAGAGAGATAATACCAGCCCCAAAGAACTGGTGTTGCAGTTCTTTCAGTTGCTCTCCCTCCTTTATATTTGTCTTCATGTCCCCCCCCCCCCCCCCCCCCTTTTCGTATCTGCATTTCCTTTGTTGTTGTTTTTCTGTCCTTGTCGGATTTCTCCCTCATTAGAGAGGGTTATTTGTGTTCCAAAACAAATCAGCTTGTTTAGAGACATTTCAGCCGGTAGAATTGAGCATCTGGTTAAATGTAGACGGCTTTAAGATATATGTACTTTGCAAGTGCGATGTCATCAGTTTGATTATGAGGAAGCATGTTCTGTTCTGGATGTGGACACATTTCTTGCTGCCGTTTGTTGCCAGTCATACAACTCAGAGGATTCAGATTAAGGTCAAGGGGCTGCAGACGGGGCAGAGCTGAGATGCTTGTCAGTCACGCAAACGCAAGCTAAACAAGTTCTTTAAGCTCAGATGTGTGATTTCTACAATAGAAATAAAGAGTTATAATGAGATTTGGCTGCATTTTGTTTTGATAATATTTTTTTTTTACAAGCAAATGGCCATTTAAAGATCGTTTAAAGATGGACAATCACTTCTGTCTCCCTCTGCTGCAATTTGAAAGCTCCCTCCAACCCCACCCCCCACAAGCTATGGCGGTATATTTAGTGGTTTCTACTCATTGCTCAGTCCAATAGGTTCCAAATGTCTGAACTCCATTTAGAGAAAATGGTGCATGTCTGCTTAGATGGAGAGCAGGAGGGGGCTGCTGAAGATGGAGAGATAGACAGGGAGTAATAGGAAGATTAAGAGTCAGGGAAAAAAGGCTGGAGACCAAATGGTGGATCTGAAAGAGAGGGATGAATAAATAGAGCTGCAGGGTACCAGCCACCATCAAACCCCGTCACCAGAAACCCTCACTAGGGGGCTTTACACAAACACACAGACGCATGCGTATATAACCAGACGTAGATGCGTACAAATGCATTGTGATGCGAAGCAAATGGCCATATGAAAATGGCCAATGAAATGAGACAGCTGGATGCACATGAGCATATGTCTGCATACATCAGCAGGTACTTTTACACAGATTTATATTATGGAAAAAAAAGAAAACATTAACCAGTTAATATATTTCTTGCATGAAAAGGACAAACACAACTATGTATGGCATAAAGCAGCAACAGCAAAAGGAAAAAAAAAATCTCCAGCATGTTGAATACTGTCTTCTTTCACACGCGAACAGTGACTCACTGGTGCTTCAGTGCTGAGTTCCTGAAACATGAAAGTAAATCAACAATTCCACCTGTCTCTGCTGCACACCTACTAAAGGCAAATATCCAGAGGACACCACACTGTGAAATGCATCATTCACAGCTCAGGCACCCCCCTGCAGAGAGCATCATTACACACACATACGCAGATACACACAAAGGCTTCTGCACAAGCATGCAGACACAGTGTGATGGCTGTCTTTCCAGTCATACAGAGATCCAGTCTACAGCATCACCATCCTCATTTCCATTCTGGTGTCGATGCTCAATATCTATGGCAGCAGCTCACGGAAAAATCTAGATACTTATTAATCATGGAGCGGTATTCTGTGGCGCTTTTTGGATGGTTTCTGTTCGACCTGTTTTGCCCTGGGTTAAAAAAAAAAATGGATTCTGGAAGTCCCAAAGAAAAACCAACAAAACAAAAGGCTTGTTTTGTACACTGTGTTTACATACAGTCCTGGGCGAAAGACTTGAACCATTCTTTATTTCTTTGTTTTGCTTCCAAAGAGCCAGACATTTTTATTATTTTCTCAAAAGTGGTCTTGAGAAATAGCTGTATCTGTTTAAAAAGGAAAGAAATAAAGACAACATACAGTAACTTTACAAGTATACAAAAGCATTTTTCCACCAACAATGTGATTTCCAAAGAGCTGTTAGCTGGCGTATCTCGGCATGGTGTGCAGTGTCTCCTTTAAAGATTAAAGGAAGCTAGACAGGTGGAGGGCATGAGCAAAGCCCCGATTAGAAAACTCTCTTCGTGGGACGGTGGCTGACTGGAAGTCATCCTTCAGAAAGGGAAACGGGGAGAAGAGGCTGAGCTACAGTATCTCAGAATAACACAAGAACTGGACTGACAATCAATGGCAACAGGTGTGATTAGTGATGACTCCTCCCCAGAGCCGGACCTCAACGTTACCAAAACAGTTCAGGATCGCCATGACTGAGAACGGAACTAACGGCTAACAGTTTTTCTGGCTATACACCAAACATGAAGGGTAGCTCAAGACTTTTTCACACTACTCTATTCTCGTTTTCAAACAGAGTGGCATGTGTGTAGAAGCTAATATTTTCCACTCAGATTAGGTTTGACTTTAAAGTTTTATGGGATAATTTGTCATGCAAAATAAGATTGGTGATCAGGTTTGAACCCCAAAGTAAAAGATGAAACCCTGTGACTCCATAAACTTGGTGATGCTCCATCGTTTACTCCATGAATGAACCAGCTGAAGGGAAAGGATTTCTGTTTTCAGTCCTGGCCAATCAATGAGCCAAGTTTTTATCTTCCTCCAGGTGCAAAATTTCTTTGCATTT
This sequence comes from Atherinomorus stipes, assembly GCA_023101725.1. NCBI lineage: Eukaryota > Metazoa > Chordata > Actinopteri > Atheriniformes > Atherinidae > Atherinomorus > Atherinomorus stipes. The sequence goes on along the minus strand of JALJCO010010650.1, from coordinate 2,600,877 downwards.
CTCCCCCAGTTAAATTGAGTCTCCCAGACTATCCTGGTGTGAACGTTTCTTTTGTAGCACACGTCATAGATAAGCTCCATGATCACCTTCTGATTATTACTGTACCTTTTTTCTTCAAAAGATATTTGCACTTCTACATATTTGCAATACTTTTTTTTTTGTTTGTTTTTCTCAACACTAAAACACTAATGTTGGGTGAGTAGCCATAAATAAAGTTCAACCTAGAATGGATGAATATTACCCAGCCTACCCAGTGGTCTACTGTAGGTCAGTGGTTCCCAACCTGGGGTCCCCAAACAGCACAAGCAGGTTCCCAAAGCTTTGACTGTTTAGAGCCAGTGTGATTAAAATTACAGTCCTATTCACACAGAGATGAGTTGAGGTGTATCAGCTTCAGTTTTTTTTATTATTTTGGTTGAGTTGCATCATGGTTTTATTATAAGACAGGAAAAGGAATCAGCCAGAATGTGTCATTTGTGGTGATAAACGGCTAATAAAGATATAAAACCAAACATGGTTTTAGAAAAGAGGGGTGGAGGGGGTCCACAGCTTTTTGTTAGTTGCATGAAGGGGTCTTGAGGAAAAATAGGTTGGGAACCTCTGGTCTAAACTTAAACCAAAATGTACTTCCAATATTGCATCTTTGCAACTGGATCAGTTACATCAATATATAAACACGCTCATAAAAACACAACGGATGTCTTTAGACAGTAGTATTTAAAGTAGAGTTCAAATGCAAGAAAACAACATGGAATTGTACACTCTCAAAAACAGGGGTACAAGATAGGAACATTTGTGTATCTGTAGGTACATTTTTTACAAATGTTCTCTCAAAAGTACAATATTGGTTTTTATGAGGCCAGAAGTGTTCCTATATATCTTAAAAAAGGGTCCAAAGTAATATAACGTACAAATTTGTACCATTTCAACCTTAAGGGTACCTGCAGCATTCAAAAATGGGCATAGCTTGACAATAACCATAAATAGCAGTCCTTCTAAACAGTAGTATAACTATAGTTATTATATTATGGTTTTCATAATAATCATAGTAATCATCATAATGATTATATGTATAATTATATTATGTGTTTGCCCTAATATTTATATAATTATTATTCATTTATTATTTGCATCTTTGATTGTTGTCATAATCTCTACTTCATTGACTTTTATTCATCATTTTTAATTGGTTTAATTGTACTTTATGAACTCACACAGCTTGATAAGGTACAAAAATGGACCAGGACCAAAGGGTACAGAAATGTCTTTCAAAAAGGAACACCCCTAGCAACAAGCTTTGTACCCTTTAAGTACAAATTGGTACCTCTATTTTTGAGTGTGTAATGGAAATGTGATGCCTACGTTAGTTTTAAGAAACTCTTGCAACTTTATTAGATAACGATATTCAACTCTAAGTAAAATGCTGAGATTATATAATAAAAAGACCAACTGTGAAGTGCTTTTTAAAAGTAAAGATTTTGTTAAATTGCACAAAGTAATCCACAAAGCTCTCCCCAAAATAGTGGAAAATTACAAGGCTAAGCATATTTCATTTGACTTTATTAGCAAAGAAGCCTTTTTAATGACTTTTGAGCTGAAAAATAAATTTATTTAAGAAACACATTGAGATTTAACAAAGCTGGTAACAGTCATAATCAGGTTTTTATCACAGCATGTAGTTGGAACTGTCTTTAAACAGGTTTTTAAAACATATCAGTATGTTTTTGTTGTTGCCATTGCTTCATATGCCACTCGTGGCAGGTTGCAATTCTTCCTCCAGCTTTCCTTCATGAGCTGTGAGACGAGCATGAAAATACCAAACAGATGGGCAAAGTGCATTTTGAGGTCAGGGAAGTACAAACTCATCTCAGAGCTCGGATGCTCTGTAACTGCACTGTTACATGCTTCATGCTGTATTATAGAAAAAGCATGTGTATTTATAGAATTGTTTATTTGCAGCATTGGAGCCTGACTTCTTGCTGTTATTTGCTTTTATTAACAAGCAACAGGATGCAGCTTCAGCTGTTATTTTAAAAAAGAAGAAAAATGATTCTTACTACATCAAGCAGATTAGCAAGACTTGATCTTGGAAACGGCGACACTTCTGAGGAAAGCCAAACATGGACCCTCTTCACCCAATTTTACTAAAACCCATTAGTTTGTGTGAACTGCCTCAACATACATACCAATGTCCTGCTATCAGAGAAGCCGAGAGGCTCAAAACGAAGCTTGATGCTCAGTGACACGCTAACAAAACATTCATTTACATTGTGGTCAGCAAGGTCACTGCTTATCAGAGATTGCACAAAGGTCACAAATGCACACACACACACACACACACATGCACAGCCTGTCTTACTGTCTCTGCTCACAACCAGCAAGTACAGTCCAATTATAGAGAGAGGACGAGGCCTGGCCCTGCGCACCCGCTGACCTTGTTCTAGGACAGATTGATGAGGCTTTGTATCGCCCCTGCAGATCCAGTAACTCCTCTCTGGCCCTCATTACCAGGTCTAGGGAGATCTGCAAGTGTTCACCGCCACTACTGTAGAAAGCTATCGTACTGTTTGGACAGCAATCCAACCATTTCCTTTTTTGTAAAACACATCCCTGAATAGAAAAAGCTGGAGGTTATAGAACTTTTCCATAAAGTATTGTAAGTATGCTAAATAAAAAAAAACAAGGAGGCAACTGTGTGCAGGGAATAATCATTTCTTCCTGAATTATCTTGGTTGTTGTTCCTTTCACTGTCCAGTTGAAAGGGAGGCGTAGCATCATTTGATCTGGTGCATTTCTGGCAGAGATCATTACAGTTTGTTTTGATGTCCCAGGTTGGTGTTGACAAAATAATGGCTGAAATCTAAAAAGAAAGGATGAATCGATTTTTTTTTCTCGTTTATGAGGCTTTTCTGAGCCTGTTTTCTCTTCTCGTTCCCACAGTTCCTCCACAGTTTGTCAAGCGGCCGGCCAACATTTACGCCCACGAGTCTATGGACATTATTTTTGAGTGTGAAGTTTCAGGATCACCAGCTCCGACCGTCAAATGGGTCAAGAACGGAGATGCCGTCATCCCCAGTGACTACTTCAAAATAATTGTGAGTAAAAGATCTCATAAATTTATCTGCCGTAATGGTGTTTGGTGAGCTTTTAATTTGCCTCATCACAGCTCTAAGAAAAAAAGCATTTGCAAATATGACTCTATTAATTTTCCCTCTGCTTTGTTCTACAGAAGGAGCACAACCTGCAGGTTCTGGGTCTGGTCAAGTCCGATGAAGGTTTCTATCAGTGTCTGGCAGAAAACGATGCAGGCAACATTCAGTCGAGTGCCCAGCTCATCATCCTCGATCACGGTACGCCACCCACCAAAGCTAATACCGTGCAAATCAGATTCTTTGACTTGTAAAAAAAAATAAAAAAAAATCAATTCTCACTTAAGAAGATGACAAAACCGCAAAATTGATGAGCAGTTTTAATGGAGAAATGATCAGTTTCTTTAGCTCTTTTTTTTTCTCATGATGAGAATATTTGGAAATGCAAACATCTGTTCACAACTATTTGAACATCAACAATGATCCTTGTGATTATTTCTCAGCTTTTCACAGTTACATCTGAATCCCCTCCACAGGCAGCTGTGGCTGTTGAATGCTAACAAAGTAATGAATATTTCATCTTTATAAAAAAGCTCAAATATAACCTTCAAGAGAATTCCCTATACCATTTGGGCTTTTTAGAAAAACATACAGAATTTTTCTTCCAGCAGAGGATTGTGAAGCAGCGCAGGGTGGATTCCTGCTCTCCGTGCAGTTTGCCTTATTTGTAAACACCTCAATGGATTGTTGAGGCTCTGCACATCTGTGGAAATGGGAGTGAACAGTCAAATAAAACCTCTGGGATCTTGTTAAACCAGAGGTGACTCAAAAGGAACAGAAGCATTTTTGTGCCAAATGATGCTCGGAGTCCATTCCACATCTAGTTTTACAGAAATGTTTTCTTTAGAAAAAAGTGTCTAAGTATGCAGCCAACGTCTTCACCTAAACATAAACTGATATTTAATAAGGTGAGAAGACCATATTAGTTCTTTCCCCCTTTAAAACCAAAGGAAAGGTTTGAACATTCAGTTTCCAGAAGTCCGACCAAAGCACATAAAATCATCGTGGATAGTTAATGTGTTCATGTTCTAGTTTGTCAGGTTGGTTTCACTGATATGAATCTTTGCAGGAAATAGGAAATATCTTCGATTTAAAGCTATGGATGTCACAATCCATTCCTAATTGTAGGAGCCGGATCCTGATCAAGGTAATGGTAGATTAAAGTGATATCAAGGTCACAAACTGCATCTTGGTTTTTCCCAGCAGGTCAGCAACCTTCATATTAAGGTAATTAGCATACTGTTTAGCATATCAATCCAGATGTACTTTACTGAAGATATTCTTTAATGTATATTTTCTATGTAGATGTTGATAACAAATAACAAGCATTTTTCTTACATGAATAAGATGGTAATAATTCACCTACGTCACTGAATGCAAGAAAAACAGCCCCATGAGGCATAAATGCAAAACAGTCAGAGCTAGCTTGTTCCACTGAAGGAGGTAAGGGATAAGAGATGCTACGTTCACTGTTGTCACGACACAGAACACAACGATTAGTGTCATTATGCAATAATGATTTGATGTTAAGAGCTATTTTAAAAGTCGATTATCTTCATGTCTCAGTTTTACTTCATTATTAATCTGACAGTGTGTTCAGACCAAACACGATTTGGGCGTCAGGTTTACATGCAAAGTCAATGGCCGACGCGCGTCGAAAACCCTGCAGCGCGATTCATGCGTCTAGGCGCGTTACACCATTTCGTGCGTCGAGTTTTGAGATTTTGAGCGTTTGACGTGCGTCAAGGGCGTCAGACACTGGAGTTGGAAAATCTGAACTTTGGCGTCTTGACGCGGGGCAAAATGCTCAGTTTTGTTTACACTGTATTTTTTTTTGTTTTGTTTTGTTTGTTTTTTTTATTTATTTTTAAAGCTTTTTCCTGAAAAAAACAGGCAAAACAAAAAAAAAAAACCTGAATAACCCTGGATGTACAGTATTTGTTGCTAATAGCTGGAAAATTTAAGTATGGAGAATCTGTGCCAGCAGGGGATTGGTCAATATTGGGTCCATACAAATCTTAGTTTTTGACATCCCTTTTAAAATCATTGGTTGAGCCATCATGATCATATCATTCACAGAACCTGTAAAAATGTTACAAATGCAACAAAAAAAAACCCTCAGTGCTCATTTTTTTCATACAGCCTGATGTTAGATAGAAAGTGAAAGAATAATGAGACTGAATAAGGGTAACCCAGGTAAAAAAAAAAAAAAAACAAACACAATAGAGCAGAAGTCAGAAGCATTTTTTTTTTCGTCCTTCTGTCCCTACTGTCCTCAGAGACTGTCACACTTTGTGGAGGAAGATGACTAAATTTAATCAAGCATGAAGTCCCCCTTTCTTGAAGCAGGTGGCTAATGAATGAGCATCGCTGTGTCTGACCAGTGGCACCCCCGGCTGTGTCATCCCTTCTGATTGGAAGGACATTAAGTCAGAAATAATGATGACCTGGAGCTCGTTGTGTATCTGGGCTTAACACTATTGATAAGGGTCTAGCTACTTTGCATGGCCGCAAGTCTTTTATTTCTTTCTTTGTTTGACTTAAAGATGAATGGGATGAATTACAGAGGCAGCTGGCCTCATACATGGGGTCTGCCCTCAGCCCGGCTTTGAAGAAATTAATCTGAGTTTAATCCATAAAAATCACAGAAAATCTTTCCCTTTTTGCTTTAATGTGTGTACATCAATCTCAGTAACTGTAGCTCAAACACACTTTACCCCCACAAAGACCCTGGTGTTTACAATCCACTCATCATCCCACACTCAGATAATTGAGATAGGAAAAAAATCTTTCTGTAGTCTGTATGAACACATTCACAACAGTATTATCTGCTATCATGTCTTGAGTACTTTCCTGTCTTAAAGGTAAAATTCAGGACTCAAAATGGGTAAAAGCTGAAATATGTTGGAAATTAGATCTTTTTTAACAGTTTTTCCCTCAAACTATCTGTGTTAAATAGTGACAGCTCTGTGAAATAAGGTTGAAATCAACATTAGATTGGTGTCTTTCCCATCGACGCCTGTTGTGTACTTCTGTGTTCCCTCCTGTGCCGACGAGTACAAACATATACAATTGAGAAACCCATCTGTCACCTTTTTTCCAGACAACCTCTCACTTTCCATCTCCGTGCTTTTCACAGCCACCTGCTCTCTGTAATAATCCAGCACGCTGGGGTTTGTGGTAATTGTACTCCACTCAGTATATTCCCTTCATAATGCGAACCCTCTCACAGCTGGACATCTTTGTCCTCTTCACAAACACTCCTCCTGCTCTTCGCTGCCCCTCTCAGTCAGGTATCCCCTGCTCACACCTGCCAGGTTCCAATCCTCCTGAAACGGGGCCAGGAAAACAAGCCCCGTCTGTTGGGCTGCCTTGCAGTCGGCAGAGATAAGCCAGGGACTTGCCACAGGGATAAAGTTGTCTTCACCCTGCAGGGAAATCAATGGGGGTAAGCTGCATCTAAATACCCAGTGGCTGCAAGTTGGCTAATATTCATTAGTGGTCATAATCTTTGCATCTTGACACTACCAGCTGCAGTTAAATGTAGCTCCAATGATCATTCCCACATGTAGGACGAGTGGAAAAAAAGCTCAGCTGTCAGCTGTTTACATATGTGTAGCATTCTCCTGGTTATTTATAGTGATATATGCACTGTAATTTCCCCTTAACTCTTATGGTTACAAGAAGATGAGTCAGCATAAATTTGTCCAAACCTTTTTTTGCTCCCGCCTCGTTTCATTACAAATAATTCTTTAACATTCTTAAAACTTTGTGAGATGCAGATTTTTGAAATAGAGGTCAAACACAGGACCTCTGATTGCAGTCTTGTTCAATTTTCTTAAACAATGCACAGCCATGTGCAGCATGGGTCAACTAGTTGCTAACAGATGTGGATAAATAGAGGCTTAAATGCCAAAAATGAGCCTTAAGGGGATCTAATTGTATATTGTCATGCAAGGCAAGTAACTCCCTCTTAATGTCCGTTGCATTGCTGCAACATTTTTGACTTGACATCTTGAAATGCTACAGTTTTGTGTAGCTTTCCTCTTGGAAAGTGTAAGAAAATGGACGCAAGTAAGTGTGGGAAAAGTTCTTGTCCTTGCAATGGTAAACTAGAGGTTCATAATGGTTAACTTTAATGAGTTCATTGTTATTTTGTGTTACTTTTGTCATCTTAGTTCACGTGCAGAAGCTTAATCGCATTGAATCCAAGCGACGTGTGCTGTAGTTATATAAAGTGACTGGTCTAATCAGGAAATGTTCTCACTAAGAGTGTGATTAAACGTGCTGAGGTTTTATCTAATTCCCTGCAGACTGGCCCATCCTTTCCTCACTCAGCTATAAATACAGTCACTAATGGGGGCCATGATGATTCTCCGCTGTCAGGTTTGGTATTTGCCATCCACACGGGGACCTTATTGTCACAACGCTGCTGAGGAAGGTTAGTCAGCTGCAGAGAATATGCTATTTAAGGGATTATCGTCACATGTCATCTGCAGACAGCATGTAGCAACAATGAGGCCTTTTCCAGGCACATGATTGTGTGAAGTGTTTGTGCATGATAACTTTAGTAGGTTGTAATTACAGTTGGAAGGAAAGTTGGTCACATTTTTCTGCTTTGAAGTTGTGTTGCGCCTTGACAAAGCAGTTGTTTATATGATTGTGGACTTTCCATTGGCTTTATAAAGACTCAGGCTGTGAAGTCTACTGAAATTTATGCTCTGGTTTGTCTGTGTGGCTTTCTGTGTAGTTCATTTAATGTACCAAGAAGGACACACACTTCATTTTTTAGATTTGCTTTAGCATAAAATTGCTGCATTTCAGAACTGAATATGGCCGATGACATTTATACTGTTTTTTTTTTAGAATTTAGAAGGGAAAAACAGCATATTTTGATAGTTTGTATTAATTTGAATAATGAAAATGCAAGCCCACATGTTGGCATAGGAGCTCTCACTAGAGGCCCACTTGTCAGAAATGGCAGATTTAACATTCAAGTACCTAAAAAGCTTAATATACTATATAAAATGCAGGCAGATCTGCATTTAAAAAGATAAGTGGGTGCACTCAACTGTTTTTATTTATTTATTTTTTCATAAATTCAAGGTGCACCACTGTTTGCATATTAATGCTTATTTTTACTCTTTCCGTACTGTATGCTGTGCTGGCTGCAGTATGACGGTTTGACCATTTCTCTATCTTTCCTCTGTTGTCCTCACGTTCATACAAAGTGTACCAGTAATGACTTGCATATGTAGCCCTGGGAAATTAGGGAATGAATTAATTTAGTCCCCTACTAAGTGGAGCTAATATAAAAAGAAACATTATAGATCAAAAGAAAAAAAAATATGAATGATGGGTGAAAATCTGTTTCAGTACACAAGTTTTAATAAGATGGAAACCTTTGTGGTAGCTACCTTAACTCACCACAAACCCAGAAAAAAAGCACCCCCTCGGCCTAGTGAAGGGGTGCTACACATTTTCATGAGCTCAGTTTGTCTTTTTTTTAACTGCCAGCCTTCTTTATTTTTGACATTTTGACCCCATATTCTTAACCTGTGTAGAACATCAAAGCTAGTTGGGAGATTTCAACCCGTTTTAGCTTCAACTGTTGCAACTAAATTTAATAGAGATGAAGTAAAGGAAGAAATGATCCAAAAACAATTTTAATAATCATCAGCTGCTGCTTGATGCTGTGCATCATAAATTTTGCATTCACCATCCTGCAGGCTACCGTTCCTCATTCTGACTCAGGTGTTTTATATGATGAAAGAAAGACGACGTGCTTTTGATGCAAAAGCATTTATTTAAGTTTTTTATAAACGGAGTTTAAACAGGCAAGCAGTCTGGCTTACAGTAGTTCCTCCAGCCTTTTATCTCTTTTACCTTCCATTTCTCTTCACTCTTTCCTACCTGCATCACCTGTCTGTTTTCTCCATCCTCTCCATCATCAGTTTGTGCTGCCATTAATTTCCCATCCACCCTTTTTAGACCTGTGGCAGCTACTGTAACAGAAGCACCTTGTAATTCACTTCGGTCGAAGCTAGCAGTACCCCCCACTGGGAGATGAAGATGCCTCCCTGGTGTTCCTCTCCCTCTGTCGCTCTGTATCTATGAGCCCAAGCATCAGGAGTGCTGGCACGATGCACTGAAATGTGTGCTGTCCCCAAAGCTTGATATAGAAACAGGCACTGGGAGGTACTGGAAGGGATTTTCAGCATCACACATGCTGAAGCTTGATTAGTTAATTAATCAACTTAATTATGCTCGACTTAAGAGCCAGATCGCCCTGTGAAATATGTATTTCTAGGTTATTTTGAACTGCTATGAACCAAAAGTTGTATAATCAGTGTATGTTATTTGCTTTGAACTGAGCTGGAAAAGTTAACACTGGATATTTATGCCCAAGAGAGCATCGTCTCCCAAAAAACAAGTAAAAATAAATAAATAAACCCACAAATATTACTTTTGATGTTAACATATAAAACATCAAAATCAAATCTGTTTGTACAAGTTCTGAAGATAAACAACTTACAGGCATCGTAGCTTTCTGTTTAATAACTGAAGTTCTTACAGTGGCTTTTATCAGCTAAGACTTAAAACACCTCTCATCGTTGCAAATGCAGCGTAAAACAGATATTAACCCGTAAGAAAACTAAAAGGAGCCACATGCTAGAACATACACAGACTGGAAAAAAAGGGAACAAACCCTGGGCCGACCTGCTTGCCAGAGGCAATTTTTTCTTGACTGTGAACATCAAAAAGCCGACAAATCTCCAAACACCTCCACCTTATTTCCCTCCAACCCTATAGAGAGATTACTTATTAATTTTCCCATCTGATTTCTGCTGCAAATTTGTAACGCAAGCACGCATTCAAATACTGGAACTGTTGTTTTAACACATGAAATAATTATTTCCACATGGACACTTACACACATAAGAAATACAGCTTTCTTCCACGTGTGTGGATATGTGCGGGCAGAGATTAAAAACCCCTATTTCACATTTCCGTTGTCACTATCACACGCTGCTTGCTAGTGATAAGGTAAGACATTCACACGATCTAAAATGTAACTAGATCACGATTAACGTCAAGGAAAGAGTCTCAGTAGAAGAATCACTCAGTGAAAGAAATATTAGAGAAAATCCCCCAAACACATTTGTAAGAGACAAGCCGCGGAGGATGGATCCTTCCACTACATCAGAGCACCGCCCTTATTCCCTGTTCAAATCAAGAAGTGAGAATAGGCTGCTAAAAGACCCCTCCTTCCTGCCAGACTCGGCTCGGGCCTTCTTCAGGGAATACAGTGTTCTCCATCATCTGCCAGCAGGGTCACCGTCAGGCCAGCAGGAGCCAACGTGCTACGTTGTGAGCCTGTTAATGTGTCAGCACAGCGCACGTCTTCTGCTGGCACTGTAGGTGTAGCTCCACCAGCGGGCACTGGTGTGGAAATTTTCAGTTAACCTCATGGATTATAAATGTATGCAGATGAAAATTGTGGCACTTTGTGGATGTTTTTGGAAGCTGTCATTCTCTTCTGCACACAATCAGGACGGGTGGTGGTTCAAATGTCTGACGAGAATGCCGCAGTGTATAAGCTGCCGTTTTTGTCAGATTTCTAAAGAGAAATTTCTGATAGCAAGCTGTTCCTCCAGGTTCAGTTGGGTTGTCATCTATGTTTGAAGAAGTTTCTATCTGAATGAAAAAAATCTGAAAGTCTGGAAGTGGCAGACATGATGAGAGCTTGTTGAATTGCCTCAATACTTGTGCTTCTGTCTACTTTAGCATATTACACACTGAATCAGCTTTTGTCAAACAAATCTTGCAGCAGCGGCATTCAAAGCAGCACTCAATTACTTTCATCCAGTGTACTAATTGGAATTCGTGTAAAAGAAATTAGGGACAAGAGGGAGAGTGTGGGCGGCCATTCTTAACAAGGCTGTGTGGCTTTTTTCTTTCATTTCTATTTTAAGTCAGTTTCACTGGTTTATTCACATTTATACAGCTTGTATGGAAGTTTATAACTTTCTTCTTTTTTAAGGTTCAGTTGTGTGACCATCAAATCAATCTCAAAACCTACCAAAAGCCTGTCAAAGTTGGTTTTACTTTGTGGCTTTCTTCAAAACAACTTCATCCCCCTAACTGCAGTGAAGAAGAGGAAGTACTCTGTGGTTAAAAGAGCTTTAAATAGTGCACGTTGGAAAACCAGGGTTAATATTGGTTTGGCTTTTACCTGCTTCCGAGTGTTGAAGGAGAGGCTTGAAGCTGAATAAGCTGAAGAGCGAGGTGGCCATTAGCCCGAGGGGAGGGGGCTCTCAGTTTGAATAGTATTTACAAACAGAAGCGGGGGGGGGGGGGGGGACTCTGGACTCTACCTTTAAGTAAATAAAATTTCTTTGCAAAGTGCTTTTCACAGATAAAAATGACAAAATGCTGCACATAAATAATCACATAATTAAAATGGTAAAAAAAAGAAAAAAAAAGAGTGAGAAGATAAAAAATAAAACTCAGTCACAACCTGCTAACGACCACGCCACCGTTCAGCTCAAAGTTAAAAACTAAGTTCTTAAAACCAATTCAAAATGTTTACTTGTAATGTTTCCAGTCCAATCCAGCTTTATTAACAGAGCACCTTCACCACCGTATACAGTACTGCACATAAAGTGCTGTACAACAGAATGCACATCATGTTTCAAAACAGAATCCACAAAAACCAAACCCACTAAAAGAGACAGAAGAAAAAACATTTAAACAATAAAAATAATAAGATCAAAAATGAAACAGAAAAAGTAACTTAAAATGTGTGGAATGCCAGGGAAAAGAGAAGCCTGCCTTACCCAGCCACTGCAAAGGCTCCGTCACCTCTAAGCTTTCTCGTTTATCATCAAAGTCCAGAAAATAAATAAAGAAAAGATGGTAAGCGATATTTTTTACATATTTAAGAATGTCCTCTCATCTGCCACTCATTTTGGGCTGTTTTTTTTCCCCCTTGTTGCTTCCTTTACATTACTTTTCAACCCCTCTTCATCACAGCAAACAATAGCCTCCAAAAGAAAAACTGAAAATGTTACATTTTTATGAAGTTCTGCATCATTCAGTAAGGGAAATCTGCTTGGTTCTTCTACTGAACAGTTACAACCTCTTGAGAAAACAGATTTGTTAGTCAGTCAAACAAAGAACTTTTCTGTTATTTTTCCACATATCATTTAAAGGCATGTTATGTAGTATATTTTAAAAATTACACAAAACAAATGCATATATACTGAACCCTTTAAAGGGGGGGGGGGGTCTTTGCTTGTCATTCAACATAAGCTAATAAAGTGGAACAGGAGAGCTAAAATTGCCTCCAACAGTCCCTTCCCATCAATAAACACCAAATGTAGCTCTTCTGCTACATTTAGCTAGCTAAAATTGACACGCACATAAATTCAGTTTCTTTCACACGGTGCAGTTGCTTTCATAAAGTACCCTATCTTTACTCTTGGTCTTGAGAATCATTTGTTTTTGATGGTTAAACAAGTATAGCAATGTTGTTTTAAGTCAAACATTGTAATTGTATTTATAAATCCTTAAAATTCACCACAAATGCTAATCAGGGGCATTTGAAGGTGAGCATTAATTATATGTAAATGCGAGTACATTCCTCTCAATTCTGCCTCTCAAAAAATATATTAAATTACCAATTTGAGGAAAATGCTTTAAAAAATGCCCACAGTGTTCTGAATAAAGTACAAACTTAAAATCCCACATGCGCACGCCAAGTCGAGGATTGTGATTAGTGAACAAATTATTCCTTCTCAAGAAAGCTAATCAGAAGTATTGTTGCCTGGGTGGATTTTGTAGAAATCCAAAGCGGTGTTGGTAGGGGTGGAGTAGGTGTTGGGGCTGTGGCTCAGCCTCTCAGGGATGGCGCTGAGTGTTTGTGTGTGTTTACAAGCTGAAGAAACACAAGTGGGTTCTTTTTGTTTTTGTTGTTTTTCTATGAGTTGCGTTTACTCAACCGTGGTGAAAGCTTTGCCTCGCGTTTTAACGTCTGTCACCCAAGTGTTAACTGCAAAATGTTATAGGGGCCTATTTTGCTCTTGTTTTGCTCTGGAAAAAAGGAGGGGGGGAGTATTATAACACCCTTTAGTATTTGCGTCAGCTCTGTTTTTCTTTGAAGGTCAGTGATGCTATCAAATCAGCTTTAGGCTTGAATGTGTATGCATGGGAGAGATGTGTTTTTTTTTTCCTCTTACTCTGCTTTACACACCTCACAAACACCTGCCCGTATTTTACAATATAACACAGTCCACCTCCAAAACACACTCATTCAGGATGCCAATCTGATGTTTTTGGACATGGGTGTTCCTCTGGGTGCAGTAGTTGGAAGTAGCAAATGGCACAAAACATCATTTTTCCTTCACACCCTTCCCTTCGCTGCAGGCAGCTGACCCCTGCGAGTGGCGGCGCCAAAGCTGGAGCTTTTGTTTTTCCTGTTATCACCTACCTTCCTCTCTTAACTGAGCCTCCCAGTTTCCATAAGCTAAAATAGAATAGTGAGTAAGATCACAGTGGGTTGTGGGCACCCCGCTGCATGCAAGCGTAGCACCATTGCTGCTTCTCAGTGGGTCTCGCCCAGGGAGGCCACTTTATTGGTGGGAGTCTGATTAGCAAGACTGTTTGTTAGCCAATCTCCAAAGGGGATATGAAGCTGCTCTCACTTCTGCAAACAGCCTATTTGACCTTTTCAGACCTTTCTCAGTTGTTCAGCTCCACTTACTTTATACATGAAATGTTGCCACTGCATGTATACACACATACACACTGTTACACAAAGCTTTCCTGGAAATCAATTACTTGATTCCAGGCTTGCTCTGTTCCCCCAGAAAGGTTGAATTGTGCTCGCGTACCTCCAAGGTAATAAGATACAAAGGCTACAGGCGGTGCAGACAGAGAGCTTGTTTCCAGTCCTGGGCATCGGTGGTGAAATGCGCGGGAGATGTGCAGCATCGCTGGCTGTTTTGATGTGCTTGAAAGGCGAGCCCAGGAGGCCCTGCTCCCTCCTCACAGGCAGCATGTGAAGAACGTGATGCATATGATGCAGATTTAATATGTGAAGAGGGACATAAAAGGGGAGAGGTGTGGTTGGGGTTTACATGGGACCTTAATTTGCATATAAAGCCTGGACAAGCAGATGTTGGTCTCGTGTTTGTTCATGTTTTTACAAGTGTGTGTGTGTGTGCTGTAGGGAGGGGCTCATGGGTACTAGGCAATTGCACCCAAATTAACTCACAAGTGGCTCAAGAATCAACGGGGGTACTCGTGTTTGGTGGTGAAGAGATGATGTATGTACACATTGAATGATTAATTATTGATGCACCCAACCCCATTCTATTACACTCCTCATATCCAAACAGGGGCGTTTGCTTTCTCCCTGTGTCGGGATGTGTGCATCATCTGGGGTTTTCTGTCTCTGTGGGCAGCCTCGGTCACAAGAGCAAAATGGTGACATTTTACATTTTTAGAGAGCATGGAAAATGTGAAATTTCATCATTTTCCTCCACCATAAAAGCCAAAGAAATCTCCCACCTGATCATGTGATGCTTTATGAGGAACATGCAGAATTTGTTTTGTCTCAGTAGTTTAGTAACTTAAATCTAACAAAAAAAAAAGTTACTTGGAATGAAGGTAAGATATAGAAAATTAAATTGCCAGCTTAATCCACCACCAGCCCACAGACTTAACATGCAGGTTAATAGGGCACATATTGCTGTGGGATGTTCAGATTGACAGTTTGCACATTTCCACACACAAACCATCTCTGTTTGGTGTTTATTTTGTGAACCCATGGAAGGGATTAACATTTTTCTTTTTTTATAAATGCCAAATTACCAGCAAGTAAATCCTCAGGGGCCCAAGATTTGATGTGAAACAGAAATGCCATCAACCCATCCAAAACATACCTCATGCTCAAACCTTCTTGTTAATATAAGCCCGCAGGGAGTTTGAAAATGTTGATTTTGGATGAAAAAAAAAAAAAAAAAGAAAAATAGATGCAAAACTGAGCAAACTGTGCCATTTAAGAGGAAATTGCTGCAGGGGTTTAAAAGCGACAGCTTTTCTGGTTGATAAACAAAAACATGCACAGCCTTTTGGAGGTTTGAGTTTCCTGATTAAAAAAAAAAAAAACATCCCTGGAAATACAAAAACCTCCCTCCTACTGAAGCATTTAGTGCCTCAGCACATGGCATCTAGAACCCTGTGGATCTCTCAAATTGGGCATCACTTTGTCTCCAATACCACAAGATCCATAAATACAGGTTTGTGGTTTTTCTACCTTCAAACTTAACGTTGCTGCAGCAGCAGCAGTGTTGTAGATAAAGTTCCTGACCTTTTCATTTTGGTCTTTTCAATCAGGATCCACCATCAATTTGAATATTCTCCCAGAAAAATGTGCCATATGAAAGAGTTTTGTATTCTTTTTTTTTCTCTTGAAGGTGATGGAAAGGAATGCTTAGACAGTGCCTTTTGATATTTCTGGAGAGTCAGTGTGACACACGAAGACTTTTTTCTTTCTGGGTTATGTCAGTGAGTCAGAGCACCTTGTCAGTTTAAGCTTTTGGGAAATTGACGCAGCACTTTAATCTCAACTCCTTTTGATTATCACAGCAGCAGGGTCTGTAAGCAGTCACCCGCATGCTCCACCCTCCACCTGATACTGAATCTCTGACAGTTTCCCCCTTTTGCCTGTGATAAGGTGTCTGGATACAACACAGAGTGCTGCAGAAATCCCAAGACAAAGATCATATTCTAAGAACTGCATCTGTGTTGTATTTTACTCTTTGTTGGTGCATTTTCTCACAGTTATTGTTTGCATGATTGTTTTTTTTTATTATTATTATTTATTGGTTTATTGCTTGTAAAGCAAGAAAATTGGAAATTTTCATTTCTCATTGCTGTAATTTTTTGGGGAAAAGAGTGGAGGAGTATGAAAGCACGTCTGGTCAGAGTTTTCCTAACCTCCTCCATCTTTCTCTCTCTTCATCTCTCACTACGTCTGCTTAAAACATTTGTCTTGTCTTTCTGACTTGGCTTCTTTTGTCAGCGCATTAAGGAGCTGCTCACTTGTCATGAGCTGTCAGGCTCGCTCATCATTCCCATTTTAGAGTTAAGAAGAAAAACACAGCAGATATAGTTTTCAGCAGCTGCCGCAACAAACCAACGGCTTTCTTCCAGATTTTTTGGTGAGCTCATATGAAGAATCGCAGCACTCTGTTCCTATTTACAACGCATTTTCTTTTTAATGAAAGAACGTCTTTTTTTTTCTCTTTTATCTTTGCTCGGAAGGAATCTTGGATTTCACTGTAATTACTTTCAAGCCCAGAAAAGGGCTTTTCAGTTTTGCAACCATGCATCAATCGTATGTTTGCATGGAATATGACAAAGGCTGACGGTTTTATATTATTTATTTTCATATTTGTGCCCTATTTGGAAGTGGCAGCGAAGACGTAGACAGTAAATGTGGGGAGGAGTGGGTGTGTGTGTGACAAGAGGCTCCAAAGTGACAGTTTTAATTGACCGTCTTCTTTGTGTTAGCCTTCTGAGCGCGCTGAGACCATGCTTTTCGAGTATACTGAGCCTTCTTTCTCTGTTCGCTCCCTTTTCCTCTGGCAGATAAAAGTACTGACTCAGTAATGGACCATTAGCATTGTGCTACATCTGTCTCTTAACGCCATCATCATTACCGAACCACATTAGACATGGAAACCAGTCTTGAGAAAATCCATTTAGCAAGAGCCTGGCACGGCCTGCTGAATTTCCTCTGAAGAGACTATCTGTAGTTACAGTGCTGTGGGTGCTTCTGGCCAATAGCTACTTTCTGTAGATTTCTTCCCTCTTGGTAGAGATGTGTAGTCTGAGAGCCAGTGAGGTAGGCTCTCTTATCAGAGGACTTAGACCAGATGATAGGAACAGCACTTGGCATGATTTTACAGGGATTTGGAAGTTCGCAGCACAAGATAAAAGTTACGAAGCTCTGCACAGAACTTGAACTTGTAGTTTTCTACAAGGAGCAAACCAGAGAACAGTGAAGCTACTTCCTTGTTGCCCAAAAATTTTAACTTTTTTTCCTCCGCTAGGGGCTAGCTCCAAAACAGAGCAAATTCCCACAGAGTCCCATGTTAAAAAGGCCAACTTCACAGCAGAAATAAACATGTTTACAGCCTGGTTCAAAAACTAATTTTAGGTTTAATAGGTCAACTATACCTTCATGTCAACTGTGAGGGGGATGAATTTTTTTATAACTCATCCGTTCAGATGTTATTTATCTTGAAATTACACGTAATTACGGGCGTCTCCATTTGATTGACAGGTGGCAGACAGGGTGCTGATTTAATAGTACGTTCCAGTTGTCTCGGGATTCTGAGCAGCCACAAGTTGGTGATGTCATTAACAGGTATTTTGCGTTACAGTTGCACCAACTCGGGGAAAAAATAGACATCTCCAAAACAACCTTTTTGTGAGCTAGAACAGTTAGAAATGAACACTTTTCTAGCTAGAAAAATAACACAGACATTATAACAATATTACCATGACAACAACAGCCAATTTCAGTGTGTGTGTTTAGTAAACAACACATATTCACGCTGCGTTTTAAAGGGAAAAACAGACCACTGTGAGACTGTAAAATTCAATAACAACTCTGTGTTGTTTACACCTGAAATTCATCAACAGAAAATATCTTATATAGAAGTTTAATAAACACAACAATGGTACTGGACGCAACCATCTTTAAAGCTACAGTCTTGGGGTCCTCAGCAAAATTACAAGCTCGTATGTCAGAAAAGCAAGTTCCTGACATCACTTCCTCAGAAAATGACCTCAGAATAACCAGTTATGAGACAACTGGAACA
This sequence comes from Atherinomorus stipes, assembly GCA_023101725.1. Lineage (NCBI taxonomy): Eukaryota > Metazoa > Chordata > Actinopteri > Atheriniformes > Atherinidae > Atherinomorus > Atherinomorus stipes. Next base: position 2,582,831 of record JALJCO010010650.1, on the reverse strand, counting down.
CATTATTAGCCGTGGTGGTGGCTAGTAGTTAGCTCCCTGCTTGTTCCCAGGAAGGCCTCAGCCTGTAGCCAATTGCACCACAGCAGTTTTTAGCTGGTTAACATTAAGTTTGAGCTTGTCTTACCTTTAAGCCGTCTGTTCATTCACCCCTGTTCACTTCAGATTAGCTCGGTTAGCATTAAGCTTAGCTGTCAATCATTTGCTCAACAGCTTGAAACGGCCTGGTGTAGCCTGGCTTCCCACCATCGCCATCTTGCCGTCCAACTGGCTTTGCTGTTAGCTCTGCCGACGTGACGGACCATATTTTTTACAGTCTTTTGGTTTTCTAGCTTTTACTTACATTGACTCTTCAGAAAAACCATGCCATGCATGTCTCCGTCCTAACTGTTCTGTTGTATCCAGATTTAGTATGCAGATGTAGAGTAACCTTCCTCATTAAGCGTTAATGCCAGTAATTCATTACCTCTGGCACAGAGACTAATGACACTATTAATCAGCTATGAATAGAGTTCTGCAACAGCAATGGGAGGCTGACACCCCCTTACTGTAACAATCCCAGGCGTGCATGTACAAGACAGATTGTCAGGAGGACACTGAAAACTGCCCAGCATGTCAATTACCTGCAGCTGACAAGGTGTGTGAAGATGGAAACGGCTTGTAATGGTTTTATCTCCTCTACTTTGTCTGACTCGCACTGAACATCTCGCTGCAGTCTCTTTGTCCTACCTGACACTGATTTCAGGATTATTTTTCTGAAGTGCAGTGCTCCTTATTCTGCTTTGCTTCAAAGAGGAGACACATCAAACCTTCTCTCGCTGGTCCTTTGTTCTGACGAGTTTACCCTGAATTATGGCAGAAGACATCGTGACCTGTTATCTGTGCATTTTTAAGAAACTGCTTCTGACCTCTAGAGCCTTCCCTTCCATCATGTCACTTGGGTTTATCTGTTTTCCTTTTTTTTTTCTTAAAAATTGATTTCTCTACTGCATAAACAAAAACCCAAAGATAAGGTTTGAGTTTTTGTTTTAAGAGTGTCTGGACCTTTCCCCTCAGCAGAGTTTTCTCTCGTCTGTGTTGTCTGGCTGAACTCTGGATGATGCACAGCAACGTGAACCTCAAGGATCAGCAGAATAAAAGAGAACCATGTGGTTTAAATCTGTGCTCTGGGTTTTATTAACTCTGCTCCTGGATTCATAATCATCATGCTCACGGTTCTGCAATCTGGGCTCACAGATTTGTGAACATTCAGTGCACATGTGCAAAGTGGAGCATTTCTACATTAAATATCATATTCAACTTTGAAGGCAGCTTTACATCCACCTTAAAATCCAGATGAGGTAGACTTGGAATATGAAGTCACTGTCGAAGGGCCCCATTTCTTATTATCTAAATAATGAAATCGTGCATTTGGTGTGTGTGCTCTACTAATCTTTCTGCATTGGTTATAGACACACACATGCACACCATCTTTATACTTGACGACTAATTCCTAAAGGGTCCTTCTGGTTATTAAAAAAGGGGAGATGTCGTATGTATTGTATCCCTCAGTGGCTTTTATTACTTTGTAACTCTAGGTGTGGCACAATTAGCATGCACAGGAGATATCTTGGCAGTTAATTTCAGTATTTGCTTCTCAGTGATATTAACTCATTTGTACAGACCCATAGAGTTAATAGAAACCTTGCCTGCGGCATTTTTATGCAACCTGAATGTTAAAGTGAAAATCTGTGGATTTTGTCTCAATTTTATCTTTTTATTTTCATGCTGGATTCATTATTTGCAAATGAATACAGTGAAATAAAAATACTTCATGATAATACTTGCTAAAAATGGTTTGTCATCACTTTCTGAGCCTCTTTTTTTTTCTTTTAGAAAAGTGTTCAGTTTAAGGGAGAATTTCAAACAACTGTGCTCCAGTTCACCTTCCACTGTTGTCCTTTTTCCCACTGCACACTGAGAGGACAATGAATTCTTACTTCACTCAGATCGGCCCACTGTGTGTTTGTGTGCTCGTATTTTGTTAATGCTGGATTCTGGAAGCACTTTGCTGTCAACAACCAGGCTTCAAGCTTTTGTTTGTTCTGTGAACCTGGTTCGAGTGTGTATGTATCGCTCTCTAAATGAGGATAATTATTCAGCATCTGGTAATTTACGCAGCAGTCAGAAAGCATTAGGATGATAATACGTTTTGCTTTGTTGTTGGCTCACATCCAGCAAACAGCATTTGAAATAAAATGACAGCTCTGAGGCTGAAGCCCTGACTTTTAGCTCTAAGGTTGTTTGAGGCCACTGTTGTTCTTGGGCATAATTGACAGCGTGTGAGACTGCTCCCCCTTTTACTTTTGTACAATTATCCAATATCCTACAGACAAGGACACCGGTATTTTTTGGCATCATTTATGGAACTGTAGTTGGTTATTGGGTCATGTATTTTGATTTTCTGAAATAAGTCCATCCACATGGGGAACAGGTGTTTTCACACCTGCATCCAGCATGTACAGTCGTCCTCAACATTATTCATACCCTCCAATTAAAGAAAGAAAAAAACAGCTGTCAATTAAATAAATTGCAATTAACAAAATTGATAATAAATAGAAAAAATCATGAAAATCATGACGTTGATTTTGAATTTTGGTTTGAAAGAAATATTAAAAACAAACACAATTTAAAAAAAAAAAAAAAAAAGTAAACGAGCGTAATGGGGTTCCAAAGCTAAAATTTTGTTTTTAATAGTTGTAGTTGTTTTTGTTTTTAAATAGTTTTTAATTTTAATTTTAACATTTTGAGGAAATCACTTCATTTAGGCGTTTTCTCTAATGTTGAAAAAGACTTTTACACCTGTTGACAGATATTTTGGTTCACTGTTCATGGGAAAAGTGCTCTAATGTGTCTGGGACAGTTCTGTTTACAGTATTTGTTTTTTTTATAATTATTATTTCCGACCACAATTTATAAGCAATAGTTAATTTCACTAAATTATGATTTTGTAAATTTTTATTTATCATTATTTCTTTAGTTTCTTGTTATTTGAATTACTATTGTGAATTTAGCATTTTCTTTATTTGGGGACATGAATCATTTTAAGGACTACTGTATGTAAACAGCCTGAAATCACTGTTTCTGATCCACAATCATTGTTTTATTTCACATACGAGGTGCCTGATTTCAGAGCCAGCACAACTGAAAATGTGCAGATCACAGAAGACATGTCTTCACACACACACACACACACACACACACACACGGACCACATAATCAGACTGCACCGCAGATGTTGAACTGAAGCTACAGCTTCTTCATTCTTCAGTAATTATTTACAGAAAGTCTGTGTGAAATGAAATCTTTCATATCGTCCCAATCGCAGAAGCCAGTGAACTCGGAGGATTTGACATGTAAACAAATATTGAAAGCCAAATTAGCGGTTTGTCAGTGAGCAATGACAGACAAGCATGCCAGCGGCCGCTTTGCATTTCATCACTTGTTCTCTGGAAATAAATACACAGTTTGGACACTGCACAAGCTGCACACCTTTTTTGTGTTTCGGCTTTGCCCCCCAGTTAATTTCCCTGACCTGCGAACACATGGAAACATCGTACTGACTGACATTCTTTCCGTATGGTTTTGTTTTGCTCACTTTTTCCTGGCAAATGGAAAGCAGATCTCACTGAGTCTGACCACAGATTGTTCCTCCAGAAACAAATGAAAGAAAGAACGAACCCACCAAATGAAATCACAAACATTTCTGTGGCTAGGTTGTGGAATGTGACGGTAAAAGTGTTTAAACACCATCATCCTTTGGCGACAGAATATCAGCTTCGAGTTGAACTTTTTTAGTCTTGAGTTGTGTTGCTGTCTTTACATAAAACCCAACAGTTTCATGTGAACATTTAAGAGGCTACAAGGTGACTTTGCTGCTGTGAAAACAAAGTCTACCTCTGTTTGCCGCTTAATGTCTGTCCAGTTTTTAGTGACTGAAGATGTCGCAAAACATGCAAACCAATCATTTTAGCTCACAAATGATTGGCTTGAAAGCTGTTTGCCTTAAAGTTAAATGTATGACGTGTTTCGCTCCCACTCCCCTAACATTAGAGAGCTGTGTGTAGATCTGCATGTTTAGCCCCCTCTGTATTGTGCTTTTGTCAGCTTCGTGAGTGTAGTAGAAGTGTTTTATTTCTGTGGTTCCTTGTCACACCAAGAGTCTTTTTTGTTATGTTGTTATTTTGTTTTTCTTCTTTTTTTTGTTTCCTTCCTTTCTTTCGTTCCACTGTCATTTCCATTTCAACTCCTCTCCTCTCCCTCAACCTGTCCATTTGGATGCAATATTTCTCTCCAACCCATCTCCAACCCACCCCCAACACTGCCCCTGCCCCCTTCCCCTTACCTCCTTCTCCTCGTCCCCAACCCAAAGACGTAGCCCTGCCCTCCTTCCCTCCCCCTTCACTGACTCCTAACACTACTGACCATGTAACGCCAGGCTCCGGAGGAGTAGGAAGTCCAGCAGGACCCACCCCCTCCGCCCCTAGAGACGTGGTGGCTTCGCTGGTGTCCACCCGCTTCATCAAGCTGACCTGGCGCCAACCGGCCGAGCCGCACGGGGACGAGTTAACCTACTCCGTTTTCTACAGCCAGGAAGGCAACAGCAGGTAGAGCAACACATTGCACTGCGGCATTACCAGCAGGGTACTAACACACACATTACTGCTACTATCAGCAGGGTGCCAATATACATATGTGTGTGGAGACTCTCAGAGCGCCCTGAAAATATCTAATTAAAGCAGTTAAAGCATTTATAAGAGTAGGCATTTATTGAATAAAACTTTTCTTCTCAAAGGATTACTTTCTAACGCTGAGATATAAACAAAAAAAAGACAGAGGAAAAAAGAAATCTCCTGCACTGTAATTTTATTATTTCAAGTGCTGCTGTGATAAATCCCCCACCCCCCACCCTGCCTTTATGAGCTGTGGATTTACTTCATTTGACTGAGGAGCAAATTTAAGAAGCGGAAAGGATTTTCCACAAGTCCTCCCTTTTTATTCCTTGCAAAATAGCTTTAAGCAATTTCCAGAGGAGGCCTGACACAGTAGTTTTGAACTGCGTTACAACCAGGGTTGTAAATGCAAATATTATTATACAGTATCTGCAAAGGCAGTGATTGCACAGACGGACCACAGAGGTCGTCACTTGAGGGAAAAAAAAACATCAGGGAAAAAACAGCAAACGAGCAGCTTCTCAGCAGCTTTACTGTTTTCTGTAACTGTAAATAGATTTTTTTTTTTTGTATACATACAAAAACATATCTTAACAGTAACATTTTTTCAGTTTACATTTTGTATACTAATTGGTCGGGATTTTACATTGGACGCAAACTCAAAGCCACTGCTCATATTGAACAGTATTTTCCTCTCAGCGTGGCGGCGTAAACACAGCGAGTCACATGACGTCCGGCATCACGAGCTGTCATGAGCGAGTATATGATAAGTACGAGTACAGCAAAATAGGCCAGTATTGTACCCTACTAATTAGGGATGTTCAATATTGGCTTCTTTTCTGATATCTGATATCAACCAATAGCGATATATGTAGACAACTGTGAGATTGTATCATATCTCATCTCATATTTTGAGAAATAGAACTATATTCTGCTCTGAGAGTAAAAATCCCAAAATAGCCTTAACTCAGCCAGACAAGTTCATTTTGGACATTTGGCTGCTATATATCAGATACTAGCAGCTATTAGCCAACATGTGGCTAATTCTGATGTTTCTGACAACTTGATAACTTTACCAACAACTTAAAACCAGACATATTCTAAGCAGTTTCAAAGCAACTCAGTCTGTAGCAGCAGCAGCTGCACCGTAATCACATGACTCTAAAAGGAATAACATGCTGGACCAGTGCTAATGGAACAAGATCACACAAGATATCATAACGAAATAATGATATCTAGCAAGATTTTGTTCGTAAAAATATCAGTCTAAAAAATAAAAATGATACTGATATTTTCCAATATCACATTTTAATGCCGATATCGGCGGATAATATCGGACATCTCTAATACTTAAGTTAAGGAAGTGCTACCCAGTATGGGCCATGTGATATTTAACATAAATGCACACTTCAGGGTGTCATAAAAGTCATTAAAAAGAAAAAAAATAAAAAAATAAAAAAATAAAAGTCATTAAAAAACTGGCAACTCCTTGACTCAGAAACTGATCTCAGCAAAAAAAAAAAAAAAAAAAAAAATCAAGGATGTCTCAATTCCCTACAATGCATCTGGAGGAGAGATAAGAGAGGAGATTGATTGCCCAAGTCATTTCTGCATGACTGGCATATAAAGGGGACATGACACATTATTCCACACCCAAAATTAAAAAAAAAAAAAAAAAAAAGAATGCTTTTCCTGCAGCGCTGATGATGCTGATCTGATAGAGATCGCCAATTGCTCTGAAGCAAAGCTGCTAGATGCCTGTTGGCTGGGCTCCACTCTCCTGGTTTCTCCTCTTTGTTTTCTCTAATTGCGTCCTGAGTGGGAGGGAACAAGATTCTAGAGGTCTTTGAGATGAACAAATTGGGGAACAAGATGAGAGGAAATTAAAAAGCCCCTGCCTCAAAATGCACACATATGGCTAAAAGATGAGAATAAAAAAGAATGAAAACATGCAATTTGTTTATAAAACTAGATGATGCTAGACTCTCATTGTCCTCCTTCCTGCAGGTTGAAATCGTATAACTGTTACAGCAACATTGCACTACAAAAACAACATTGACACATGCTGTGTTTTTTATCAACAATATTTAGTTACAAAAAAAACACTGAGATCATTGAAAATGTTTTGCTTGTCTGTGTGTGTCCACATCAGGGAGCGGGTAGTAAATACCAGCCGACCAGGGGAAATGCAAGTCACCATCCAGAACCTCATGCCAGACACCAAATATCGCTTCAGGGTCGTGGCTCACAACAGCAACGGGCAGGGTGAGAGCTCTGCAGCGCTCAAAGTGGCCACCCAAGCTGAAGGTAACCAGCACACACACACACACACACACACAACTGTTCATTTAGACGTGTTCAGTAAACGGCAGATATAAACATGAAGGCAAACTCCAGTCAGTTTGTTGGAAAGGGCACAAAAATGTGCAAATAAACATTTGCACAAACAAATATTCACTCACGTACAGCATTCATTCGCTTCAAACGGACGTGTCCCCTCCACATGCAGGCACACACAGAGGGGGCCGTGTTAAAGCAGACCACCCATCACCAGAGAAATGCAACCTTTTCCTCTTTTGAGCCACTTCTTGTTTACTTCCCAATATTTACTATAAGCCCACTGTGTTTTGCTTCAACCATACCCACCTGAGCGAGGAATGAAATTAATATTCTGGACTTTCCTCTTTACAGAAAAGCTACCGAGGCTTATTAGAACGTCTCAGCTGGAGGACATAAATGAATTACTTGAGGGGAAAAGAGACTATGTGGCTCTCTTCCTCTACTACTTTTTCTTCTTTTGGGTGTGTAAGCCTCCTGGTGGCTGCTACTCCAAATCCCTGAGTTTCACCCATATTTCAAAGTGCTGTGGAGGGGATTCCCTCACTCACTGTCGGACATTCCTCTCCTCCTGGCTGAGCAACAGCTCTGTCAATGTCGCTTTGTAGGTCAGCTGCTGTTTTTCTACCTGTGTCCTTGGTTTGAGGGCAGACAGATCCACACACACAAATGCACACATAACACCTTAATGGCTGCCAGCAGGAGCCGAGCCACCCACGGGGATAGCAGTGAGGGCGGGCTGTACTTGTCTAGTATATCTCTGTCGTGTGTGTACTTTTAGTGTAAGGACATGCTATGAATTGGAGCTTAAACTGTTGACCTGCATCTCAGTGCCAGGTATGTGCACACAACGCCGCCCTGTATCGCCTCTCCACAGAGACGGGCTTAATACACTTGTGTGTCTACACAAACAGAGGCACACATACCTGCAGCATCCCTGCACTCTGACAAATGGAGCTTCTTTCTTCTGTAAGGAACACCTGCAGCTAAAGGTTACGTGTTAGCTAAAGTACAGTCATACTGTATGTCTGCTTGCAGCCAGCACTTCAGCATGGCTCTAAATCCAAAGCTAACATCCGTTATCCTCTTCTTCTAGGATATGAAGTGCTCAGATATGAACTTGAATGTTTATAGCAGGATTATATTCTCATTTGTGAGCCTTTATCAGCAATTGGATCTTACTGGAAATTACAGCATCATCAAGCATGAAGTCAGGCTTTTTAAACTGCCTGTCTTCATCTTGAGAATATAACGGAGCATAAAGCTGAGTATAAGTTGTTTGATTCAGGGGTGACCAAGATGAAAGATGACACATGATGTCTTTGGTCGCCTCTCAGAAACGTCCGTCCTGTCTCTCTCTGTGCATGAACTTCAGAGGCGGTTGTTGTGATGGTCTCGTCAGTGACAGAAATTCAACTCTCTGCTGCTGCAACCATTTACACCCCCTTTTTTGCCAATACTGTAGAAATGCCGCATGAAATGATACCATCAAAGAGACACTGGTGCTGCTCTGAGATAGCAAAACTAATGGAGTAGATGGAGGGGAATTGTTTAAAAACAAAAGGCGCCTTTCCATGAACATCACCAACAACATGAAGAGTCTGGGGCTTTTTTCTTGGAGTGTAAAGACTGGATTTCTTTGCTTTTCCACTACGGTTTAATGTACTGGGTAGATCAGACAATTTAAGTCCATTGAGGTGTGTCGCTTCTTCCTGACGCTCCATGACCCTGGTCACACAGCAGCTTACCAAGCAAAACAGGAAGCACCACACTGAATTGTAATGGTCATCTAGCCGTCAAAATGGCCACCGGTGACCTAGCTGAGGCACAAAATGACCAATTCTCATCATTTCTGAAAGAAAATGAGTACTCCAACTCTGGAGAGGATTAGAATGGAGGCTAAATCTGATCATAGTTTATATTTGTATTAGTTGTGGGTGTTTATACCACCCACATACTGTATAAATGTACCAGCATTAGGTCTTTTTCTCATTTTGAATAATGTATTATTTTATTTTATACCTTGAGTTTCCATTTCTACAGCATCTCCATTGACTGTATTATTGTGTCTTGCATTATAATCACTAATGCATGATAATGCACTAAGATGCAAGTATTTACTTTTTTGAATGGAGGCAAATGCATCACGCTTTATTTTGCCCCTACAATGAACTGTTATGATAAATTATGCATGATTATAAATGCATCCACATGCATGTTACTTTATTTTACACATACACTGATGACTGAAGATACTGCATAGGCTATTATAACATACTATGAGTCGCTACTACGGTTGACTTGAGTTGTTCATATAGGTAATCAGAATGTGTAAGTAGCCAAGGAAAAGTGCATTATTATGCACTATGAGTGACCTCATACACCGTAATATGTGTTCATGGGTATTCAAGAGCATCCATATAACTAGTCACTATAATGCATTTTTAGTGACATTGTAATGTTTTATAACCCTTAATATAGTTTTTCATAAAGCACTATGAGTGGAGTTATAAAGCATTATGAGTACTCTCATGATGCACTACGACTGTGGGTTTCATACCTCATAAACCATAATGGACGTGATGTTCATAAGTACTCATGAGTTGTTATAATTAATTATAAGTGGCAGTATTATGTTTTATAACTGTTGATATAGTGCATCATAAATCATTATGTATGTTTATAAGTGTATTTAAATTGACAAATAAGTGACCATAACAAGAGTAAACGCTCATCTTTGGGTGTTGGCATGGCTACAGAGGGCTGAGCTCCTATAACAGTGGCTTTGTCACAGCCAAGATTGTGTTTCTTCGTGTTTTTATGCAGCAATCAATAAGAGCTGCTAAATTTAACTCGTTTCTCTTGATATGAGAAAAAAATATTAGAGAATATATGTAATGGTTACATTTATTGGTTTCATAATCTCATCTCTTCTGTGTGATGTTTTTTTCCTTTTCCCCCTTTAAACCAGTACAAGTGCCGGGCCCCGCTCCAAACCTGCAGGCAGTGTCGAACACACCAACCTCGGTCTCTCTCAGCTGGGACAAACCTCTTACTGGGAATGGAGAGATCCTCACCTACAAGCTGTACTACACAGACAAAAGCGTTGATAATGAACAGGTCAGATGTACTCTTCACACACGAGAAACATTCGGTAGCTTTAAGGATTTTCAGATATCTTAGCATAAGGCAGTCGCTGTCTCCAGAATGAAGACATGTTGTTTTGCATTTTAATTATCATTATTTTTATTGTTATTTATTGTCCTCATCTTGTTGTTATAACCTATTAGTTATCTTATTTAATCTTTTCAGTAAATTACACCACACACAGCTGAAAATTTATACACCAAAAAACAGATTCCTCTATTTAGTTGTTTGATTAATCGAGATGGGAGTGAAAACAAATTATCCAGAGAAATGCCATCAAAAGATTAATCAGAGTCCTGCAAAAGCTTTTCTATTACCATTATCCTATTGAAGGAGACTAACAAATTAGTCTACTCAGACATCAAATCTTTCATTTTTCTGGCTTTAATGTTTTGCCATTCTCAGACTATAACATGCGGTTTAATGTCTCATAGCTCAACACTTTGCTTTTACAAGTAAACTATGCTACTCAGTAACCTTTGTTGTGGTTACAATAAAGGTTATTGAGATAAGGTAACAACTTCTGGATCTTTTGCCAAGCCTTCCTGGACTTAGTTTTTGGGATTCCTAACCAAATATGTCAGAAAAATAAGAATGCGTTCCACTGAATGAAAGCAGACATTATTTACCCAGTTCTTCTCAGCTGGAGTAAGTCCATGGTAAGAGTGGAATACAGCTGCTTAGATACTGAATCGAGCCCCCAGCAGTTGCATCGTGGAAGCCAGCGAGGCATTAAAAAGCCTTTAATATGATAATGGATGAAAACGTCAGCCAGTGTGTTGAGTAATGATGCCTCAGCTCCCTGGAGAAGAGAACTCAGCGATGAGGTAGAGGAGGCAGGAGATGAAGAGAGGTGTGAAAAGAAGGGAGGACAAGGTGAGTAAAACAGATGAAGTTTGAAAGGCGCAGATCTGGAAAGACATGAAATATTAAAGGGCAGAGGGTAGTCAGGCACCGCATATCACAGAGTGGTTACAGGCGATCATCTGACCCGAGGTCAGCTGGTGATTGGTCTGCTGTGGAGGCGAGATTAGGTTTTTCTTAAAGTCTGCTTTTTATTCAAAAAATGTCACAAGCAAAGAAGTGAATGTAAATAGGACTGACTTAATTGGGCATGTGGCAGCGTGCCCAATTTGTAAAGCAAAAAGACCTAATCACAGACGGCATGATTTGTGTTTCAGTGAAAGATGACATTTTTACAGCAAGTTACAAACAGAAGTGTTGGCGTGATAAATGATGGATGAATCTCATATTCCAGCTTTTCACTGTTGGAGCTGTTATTTACCAAATGTTTGTATTGGTCTTAAAATCTCAATTTATCAAGGTCCTTTCGGGAGTGAAACACTGGGAATGTATGTTTTTATGGGTGGGAGGTTATTATTTTCAAGGAATAACTTCCACTTTTCACACGAGCTTTATGACATGTTTTTCATACCAAACTGTCAGAAAGCGTTTTCAATTACTTTCCAGTGTTTTAACCGGTGAAATCAGACAACACTGTTGCTCATTGCCTGTGTCTTGTTTCAGGATGTTGACATAAATGGTCAGTCTTACACTATAACTGGACTGAAGAAGAACACAGAGTACAGCTTCCGAGTGGTGGCCAACAACAAACACGGTCCAGGTGTCTCCACTGAGGACGTCACCGTCCGCACCCTCTCAGACGGTCAGTTAGATGATCAAATATAAATCTGCTTCAATAGAACTTGATTTTTTAGATGTTATCATTTGTTTTGCTCTGTGTGTTGTTTCTACAAAATGAAGTTATCTGAAGAAGAAAGCTATTATTAAATTATTAAATCACTTTGTATTAGTTTCCTGGACTGAAACAAGTGGAAACAGTCGTGCAAGATGGCAGCTATCTTTAATGGGTGTGCTCATATTTAGGTAGAATTTTTGTATTGATGGGTGATGTGACCACAATTTAAAATCCTCTTCTCATACAGACAGTTGCTAGTTGCTGAATGCAACAGAAATTTAAGGTGATAGCCACACTAGTGGCGCACTCACAATTGCTTACTCAGTTAGCATTAGCAACGTTACGGAACCGACAAACCGTTAAGGGGAACTTTGTTTTTTTCAATCTGGCCCTATTTTCTAGCATGAAATATGTTCATTTACTCACCCAGACAGTTTTGGTGCAGGATATTTAGATCCATCGAACCGGAATTCAAGTTGCTTGTTCTGTTCGGGTGAGTAAATGAATGTATTTCATGCAAGAAAATAGGTCCAGATTGAAAAAAAAAACGAAGTTCCCCTTTAACTTCCATGTCCAGGAGGAAAGTGGCAACCTCCATGAGCCCCTTTGCTACCCTCTCCCTCATCCTGCTTCGCTTTTTGTCCCCTTGAGTTTGAGAAGTAAGGCAAGGAAGATGCTATTTCTTCTTTTGTGCTAATGGTACAAAGTCCTTTAGTGTAGGCATTGGCATGGCGTAATGAATACAATTGAACTTTGTAACTCACATTTTTATTTATTCATTTATTTTTATTTTGCTTTATTTTGGTTCTGATTTTTCATTTGTTTTTTCTCTTTTGGGGTTTTATATTTGTTTTATATTCTTCTTAGCTATGTTCTTTGCTCATGGATGTGCAACATTATTCGCCATTGTTGTAACTCCTACAAGTGATGTTAAGTTTGAAATACAGTTGGAAAAAAACCATTGGCATCGTAATCAGATGTAAATATTTACTTACATAATTTGGACCCCGTCAAAATTGATTAAAAAAAAAAAAAAACATTACTTATATGCTGTAAATTTATTTAAGTAAATTGATACTTTTATTATGCACAGCTCTAGACATTCTGTGGATGTGCTCTTTTTGAGAAATTAATTATTTTGATGACAAAGTTGTAGCTATCACCTTTAAGTTTAATGTAGGTTGGATTATTGGGAATAATATAATCAACCCGTTTTTCCTGTAATGACTTTAAACATTGATATTCTAAGAGATTGTACAGTGGTCCTCAAAAGATTCTATTTATTGTTTGTATTTATTATTTATAAAAATTTCTGTTATTATTATGATGTATTTTTTTAAAGAATATGTGGGAAAAAAACTACACACCTAGATTCATTATTGTAATTAGATTGAGATTTTGTTTGAGATTTGGCTTATTGGTGAGATTAGTGTTCTTGCTCTTTTTCTCCAATGATTTATCAGCAATCATTGTTCCTATAAAATACCCCATTGATATTTCCAGGAGTACAAAAAGGTGGTATCAAACTGCCTATTTTTCATGGGTATCAGTTCACAACCCAATTTTTAGTTTGTTGTGGTGTAAGTAGGGAAAAAAAAGTTTTAAAGGGGAAAAAAAACAGAATTAGAAGCTTGAACTCCAGAATATCTATAATTTATGCCTGAGAATCATCAAGATTAATGTGGAGGAGTTTCTTTTATGTTAAATAAGTTCTCTCTTTTTTTTCCACAGTTCCAGATGCCCCTCCTCAGAACCTTACCCTGGAGGTCCAGAACTCGAAGGTAAGATTAGCTGCATTGACAGAAGAGGATGCTACAGGCTGAAGGAGCTGCTGCTTAATTGCATTGTTAAAAGCTTGCTCATTTGTTGCACTCTTAAATGCCGCATCGGCAACAATCTCAAAAGCACCTATCCATTCTGCTTGGTGTGCAACGTATGCGCCAGCCTCGCTAAATCCCAGCTGATTCATTCGTGTACACACAGAAACACAAACAGCTGAACAGATTTGTAGCCTGCAGGCCGGAGCGCTGTTTTTGCTCTCTGTGATTAGCTGCATCAGAGGCCTGCAGCCCCAGCTGGTTAAGAGGGTGTGTGAACTCTCATCGATCTTCTCATCGACAGGAGTCTCGCCTGTCAGAAGGTTTTATCCTGTATCACTCCAGCTGTACAGAATGTGGCTTAGAAGCAAGCAGCTTAAACCTAAATGGATACCGGGAGAAAGAGGAGCAAAAATCTCACTGGTTTTAGGGGATCGGGTCATTTTCGAATTTAAAAAAAAGTTGAAATCCATGTTCACTTTTCACCCTAATGAGCTCATTTAACATGTCTGGACGTCTGTTGACTGAAAGTCGCCAAGTCTGAACTTAATTGGATACTTTGCTACCCTGTTAACAGAGATTTCACCCTATTGGTTAGTAAGTTTATAGGTGAAAGGATAAATAGATTTACTAGTTTGAGAGTGAGACGTCTTTTATCTAGATTGAATTATCGGATGTCTCTCCCTCGTTTTAAGTCTCATTGTTAAATCTGATTTATGACACTCAAATAAACTCTAGTTCTTGTGTGAACCTTGATTAGATAAAGCTGCTGAGGTGGCTCCCAGTTTCACAACAAGCTTGTGATTAAAACAGGAAGCGGGCCTCTACCGCTTATTCTTTTCGGCCATTTAATCCTCCAGCGTTACAGAGTTACAGCCCTATTTATTGTATATCTAAACAGGAATGATGGATTAAATTTTACAAAAGATGTTTCTCACTCCTGACATGTGAGACAGCAAATGCAAAAAAAAAAAAAAAAAAAGGATGGGGGGGCAAAACCTCAGGGTGCGTGGATTGACTACAGAAACAGCAGCCAGCACTTTTAAGTCCTTTGCTGGTCGATGCAAAGCCCAAGCGAGGCGGGGAAAAAAACTGACTGACAATCCTATCACACACTCCCAGCTTGAGAACAAAACGGCCACCCCTGCTGAGGGATACTCGACTGAGACTTGTGGGGAGAAAACACTCGTGTTAATTTTAAGAGTAAATAAAGAGGGTGCACTCTGGGGAAATGACAGGATTTGTTTTCTGAATGGAGCTTAGACCCAGAAAAAAACTTTAAAAGGCTGAAATTAACAGAAAGCATAATTTTGCTTTTAAGAATCAACAACAGTGTTTGTCTTTTTACTTTCCTTGTTGACATTGTGCTTAATTATAGCCAATAAGTCAATAATTTAATTCTGAATACTAGTCATATATGCAGTTAGCTGTTCAGTAAGCCCTGTCAAATGGAAAATAGAAAGGAAAAAAAACATACATTTAGTTTTCAATCTCCTGTTTAGGTGTCATCATTTTTACCTGAGAATCATGTTATTGTTATCTGTTTTTGCTCCCTTTATTTTTCCTCTTGGCATCAGCCTTCCCCCTTCCTCTGTGGTTTCACAAAGTCAATTAAGCAGGTTTCCATGATTAGGGAGAAGACTGGAGAAAAGCAACACACACACAACAAGTTGAGCCCTATTGTATAATAAGAAAAATGGAAATTGAACACACTTAACCCTATTTTAATTTGTGCAATTCCCACGGCTCGGCAGGGGAGGAGCTCGTGTGAGCCCTGTACATGTATTCAGGCTTTTGTGCATCAGTGTGACAGCGAGGAAGCGTTAATTAACTCTTCTCCCACGCTGAGCCACCCCCCTACACACACACATATCTCTTTAAACACACACAAACTCCAGCACCAGCATCCCACAACAGTGCAAGCCGCAAGCAAAGCCCTGCATTAATCTCACTGCCTTTGTATCTTTGCAGGCACACACATGTGCGCACCTCACTCCTTCTGTTATTCATGTTTATTTCCTCCTAATGCATCAATTTGCACTCACGCTTAGAGGGGTGTTTGTTTTTGTGAAGCACTCTTGTTTGCAGCCCTGTCAGTGGAAGTGGAGGTGCAGGTGAGACAGAGGCGGGAACCTGCAGAGTGACGTTAACACGAAAGGCCTGTGCCAGGGTTTGTGGGGAAGGTGTTATGCCATCTGCTAAAACATGAGGTCACCTTTACAGCTGCAGGCCCACATGCGCTAAGTAAGTCATTTTGTTCCATTTTGACTCGTGTCCTCATGGAATTTTTTCCCCCATGTAGAGCATCATGCTTCGGTGGCAGCCCCCACCCCTGGGCAACCAGAATGGAGAGATCACCAGCTACAAGATACGCTACCGGAAAGGATCCCGGAGGAGTGAGTCAGCTGTCACCACTGCAGGCACCCAGCTTTCCAAGCTCATTGATGGTAATGATTTAGGAGTTAATTTTAATTTAATAGCCAGTGTCTGAATAAAAAAAACAACCAGTCTGCTCAATCTTTGATGTTCAAAGTCTTACTAAACTAATCAAAGAGAGAAAAAAAGGAGACATAAATTGTGTTCCCAGGATCTAGTTTTACAATTTCTCAGACTTTGTGATGATAATCTTTTCATTTATTCCTGCATGTGTTAGTGGGCAGAGTATAGTTGGCTTTTGTCATTCAGTTTTATCCAGTTTGAGTTTGGTTCCAGTAGATATGGAGTTTACACCTGCTGCCAAAAAGCACTTTAATTGTATTTCATGTCAATACTTCAAATTTCACTTTGCTTCTCCTATTTGGTTTTGTCACTGGGCAAACTTTGACTCTGTTATAGACTGCAGACTTGTGTGTACTCTGCATCTCATCCAATATGCTGGAGTCGCACTGATTAATGTTTGGGCTGCAAACTTTGATTTCTGCTCCAAAAAACACAGAAAATGTTTAATTTGCAGCTAGGGACAAAAAAGAAAAACTATTTCCAGATGGGTAATTGACAAAGAAATAGATAAACTTCTTTCTGCCACAACCTACTGCTACTTTTAAATGTATCATCCTCCTTAACTGCAAGCTGAGCACACCACTAATCACAGCAAGAGGACATTACGTATCACAGAAATGCAAAAATGAAGTAAATGAAACTGCTCAGGAACAGCTCCCAGATCATTTGCAATCTACCTTCCCGGAGATAAACGGCAGCGAGCCCGATCCGCGGAAGCTCTAACCTGCAACTCACAGGACTCTCATAAATGTTACAGTTTGAGGACACAGCCAGAGGTCTTGAACCCCTGTGGAAATCTTATAAGCCAGGTTAAGAAAGATCATAATATCCTGTGTTTGGTTTTCCCTTTCCTACAGTGTGATTCATAGCACTGAAGGGAGTTATGTTCTCCCGCTAAAGACCAGCTCCTGAATGGAACATCACCATAAAATACATTTTTGACTCATGATTCTAACAAAAACTGAGCATCAGCTGCAAATTTCATCATTTTTGACCAATCAGGGAGGACTTGGCTTCCCTAGAGGAAAGCCTTAAAGAGACATAAGCTAAAACAGAGGCTCGTCTCTCTTATGGCTCCCTAATGGCTCTTCATCTAATATCACTCCTGTCTTCTATGTCTAGCCTAATTTAGCAACTATGAATGGTTTGTGTCTCGGTAAGCTTTTTCTTTTTATTATTTAGTATTTTCATAGAGGTGGGATTTTTTTATATATATTATATATATATATATTATATATATATATATATATATATATATATATATATATATATATATATATATATATATATATATATACATTTTCTAGGGAAAAAGTTGCTTTTTAGTATTTCAATCAAAGCTTTAAATAAACAGCTGAACACAAAACTGCATCCAACAAATCAAATAAAGACAAGTCTTCATGGAAAATACTTTGTCCCAGAGAGAAATTGTAAAATGATGTTGTAGCAGTTTTTTGTTTGTTTGTGGGTCGTTTTTTTGGAAGCGCTTGTATTTAAAAGCAGCTCCACATCTCTCTGTCACTGGGCCACTCGTTCATATATACAGCGAAACCAGACTGTTCGACTCCAAACTGCACTACAACTGTGCTCGGAGTGTGCAGCTAGACCTGACAAACTTCAGCTTGTGGACCTGCCTCCGTTGACCACAGAACTTGGTCCCCACTGGTTTAACCTCTCGCTGATGCAAACTCTGAATGTAAAAAAAGAAAGATAATGGGTTATTTAAGGCTTAACGAAGAATAGATAGACAATTATCAGTGTTATGCAAATAATTGAATAAATGAATTCCCCATGACAATAGGATCATTTAAAAGCAGCAATGAGGTCTATGCACTTTGAAGTGCAGATTCGTCGGCTGCATACGTCACACCAGCGCGTCAAGTGTTGCCCCATTTGGAAAACATTCCTAAGGAGCCTCCAAATCAACCCTACAATCCCGCACTTTATTTGGCCTGAAACAAAGAATACTGGTGGTGTATCCTTCACAGCCTCGCTTGTCCCAAAATTCATTGCAGATAGATTGTTTTCTGCATGTATAACTCTTGAGAGGGGAGTAAACGAGTATGATAAAAATATTAACGGTTTACACTAACTTCAGCAAAACCAAAATACAGGTTTGAACAGCAGACACAAAAGGGGTTCAATGAGGAAAATAAAATACTGTGAGCGCAATACAGAAAAACATAATTGCATGGCGAGGAAAAAAATCAAAAGTTAAGGATCAGTATCACAGAAAGGACTTTACAAGGGGAGGAAGAAAAAATGAAAACACAAGTGCAACAGACATTTCTTAACAGATCTTTTTTGCTATCCTACTTGACATTTTCTTAAAAGATGAGAATTATTGTAAAAGCTAATTCTGAAAACGGAAACAAAGGTTTTTTATTTCTCCATTTACTACAGTGTAAATAGTATTTGCCCAATAAAATAACAATATTAAGAGTATTAGGAAATATTAGGCTCCAGGTCATCCATGATCATTGCACACAAGATTTGAGGGAATACTGTAAGCAGAGCTACAAGTTCAATATTGATATATTTTGGGATTTTAAGTGTTAAATAAAGATAAAGATAAAACAGATAGCTTCTGAGGAAAATTAGCAAATATGCAGGCAAGCTTGAAATGAGAGTTTCTGCCTCAGAAAATGAATTTGTTTGACATTTTTCAGTTAAAAGGAAGAGAACCGACTCAATCAGTGTTGACGAAAAGGAATAAAATGCCTGGCTCCATTTAGTCTTCATAACATGTCTGAAGCGCACTTGATAACGGTCGAATCTGCAGTTGCGAGGCAACAGGACGGGAGCATTATGGGAAATTCAGAAGGCGAGGCTGTCTAATTTCAAAAAGGTTTGGCTGTCTCAGAGTGCTCAGGCTACGTAGGGTACTCCCTAACATACGTAGTCCAAGCACTTACTGTAGAACTGCGCAAGTTTTTCTCTGACCATGAACTATTGTCTACCTGGCCTTTATCGCTACACCACCTGTTCTGATTCTACCCTCTTCCTCCTTTCATACAATTGTACAAACCTATTCTTTCCTAACTTGTGATTGGCCACATGGCATGCCCATCAAAATAGTTCTGAAACTCTGGATTCGATTATTCTCTTTCTCTACAAAGAATCGTCTCTTGAATCTGGCTGGCGAGCGACACATCCCCACTGAGTGTTGCAGGCAGAGGCTGAGTCAGCCATGTTGTAAGGAAAACAGTGTGGACTGTGATCATTATTATTTGTAAGATGATTCTTGAAAACCACTGAATAAAGTTCAGCCAACCATGACTGATCTGTGTTTAAAAAAATGATGAGTGTCTGTAAAGTTTTGGGGACAAACTGGCGTTTTTAATTCCAAGTGTTGACGTCGTCCTCAACATGTCCTGGCATGTTTTTTCACTTTGGTGCTCAGAGCTGTCAGCCTGCATCATAAAAGGTTTTTTTTTTTTTGTAAATTGAGAACAAGGAAAAGGGAAAAAAAAGTGAATGACTTGCATTGTTGATTTTAAATTGTCTTTTGCAGTTTTACATTCATATCCTCGAGACGCTTTCCAACTATTTTCAATTCCTCCTTTTTTCATACATAAATTTCAATGGATTATGCAGGAAGAACATTTGTAATCTGCTCATAGGAAACATGAGCGTTTTGTTCTCTTTTGATGCCTCATGTACGTCCTATATTAAATCTTTTATGTTATCAGACTCTATTTTATCCTCGCTGAATTTATCTTGGAGTGCGTTCTGTCTGCTGTCTGAAGTGCTGCAAAATTTAAAATCTCGATCTTGCGACTCATGATGCATCTCAACTGTTATTTGTAATCAGTTTGGCTGCATGTCTGGCTTTAATCTAGATGCTTTGAAATGAAGTTACAAGCCTTACTGTAATAGCATTACACTCTGCTACCACCAAAATAAGCTCAGCATCACCAGAAAGAAGACACAGCGGTGGTGATTAATATTAGATGTTGTCTCAGCAACTTTCAAGTGGCCCGGCCTCATGCTGTGCGCGGCATCAAAGAGAATATACACTTAAAAGTTGATTTTGAGATCATTCTGGGGGGTGAAACAGAGGGGTGTTTGTTGGTTCAAAAGCGTTTAGAAGGAGATGTTGTAGCCTTGCAGGCATGGACGGTTAGGCAGCCTTCAGAAGCCACCCCCCCCAAGGGTTGGCCCAGAGCAGTGGGTACAGAGTGAAACGACTAGACCATGAGCATGTAGCATGCAAATGGAACAGTATGACAAGGATAAAAAAAAGATTTATTGCAAATTAATACAGCAACACATCATTTGTCAGTAGGCAACCCCCCGTTCTTTATGAATACCAAAGGCGGCACCCAGCAGTGATGCAACTCCCTCTGAGGGAGACATGCCTTTAAAATATGAATGAATTTGGAACAGGATTTTTTTTCATACACTTTATAGTTCTTTCTTATTTGACTTTTTTTGTGCTACCCTCACATTTTCTTTGTTTATCTCCTCATATATGTCTTTCTATCCATTAAAACTTTAAAGTTGAAGTAAGTTAATCATGTCCAGTGTGTCAGCAACATCTCAGCAGCAATGACTTGATCCGTCCCCACTTAGCCGTATGGATTTTCTCCCCAAGCTGTTCAGAGTTTAAGGAGAAAATCTGGTTGAAATATTTTTGCTGTCAACATTTACTTTGTCCCTGATTTGAAACTCTGATCACCACTCAAGGAAGGAGGCAGAGACAATTGCAGAATGAAGTTAGGATTGAGAGAAGAAGAAGAAGAATTCTGATAAAGTTCTGCCCTGTTTGTGTCCAGGTCTGGAGCCCGGTACAGAGTATTCCTTCCGAGTGTTGGCGATGACCGTGAACGGTACAGGACCGGCCACAGAGTGGACCACAGCAGAAACGTTTGAGAGCGACCTGGACGGTAACAACACCTGGTTTCCTCTGTTCATAGACCAACGATGTCCAGTCCTGGTCATTGAAGGCTGCTGTTCTGCAGGCTTTAGATGTTTTCTGCTTGACAGAACGAGACACCAAGCTGTTGAGATCTATTTAATTTGAACCGGGTGTGCTGGACCAGAGAAACGTCAAAAACCTGCAGACCAAGGGCCAACATGTAAACCATAGATGTTTTACTGTTAAAGTGACTGTCACACTTACACTTAAGTTTCCCCACATCTTCCTCAGAATCACGCGTACCGGACCAGCCCAGCTCGCTGCACGTTCGGCCTCTGGTCAACAGCATTGTAGTGAGCTGGACGCCACCAGAGAACCAGGAGATCGTGGTGCGCGGTTACACCATCGGCTACGGCATCGGAAGCCCCCACGCTCAGACCATCAAAGTGGACTACAAGCAGCGCTACTACACTATTGAGAACCTGGGTATGAACAATCACTCGCTCTCACCTGCTCCGGTTCATGTTCAGAATTTTTGCTTTTAGTTTGAAACTGGATTGCTTGGACATTAATTATGTACCTGTTTATCATACACATAATTTCATTTTGGAATGTCAGCTGATCCGTCATGTAATGCTAATTACAGTTGTCCTCAAAATTATTCATACCCTCCAATTAAATAAACTGCTAAATTGACGATAGTAATTCAAATAACAAAAATTTAAGAAATTAATAATAAATTAAAATTTACAAAATAATGATTTAGTGAATTAAATTATTGCTCTTGGATTGTGTTCAAAAATAATAATATAAAAAAAAAAAAAAAAAAAAAAAACCAGAACTGTCCCAGACACATCAGAGCACCTTTCCAATGAACAATGGAACAACAAGTGTAGAAGTCTTTTTGAACTTTACAGAAAACACCTGCCTGCAGTGATTGCCTCAAAGTGTTGCTCAACAATATTTTAGCTTTGGAGCCTCATCATGCTTGTTTACTTGTTTCATTTTTTGTGTGTTTGTTTTTTTATATTTTTGTTTAACCACAATTCAAAATCAATTTCATGATTTTCACATAATTTTTTATTTAATATTACTTTAGTCAATTTCATCTTATTTCACTGACATCTGATTTTTTTCCTTCTTTAATTGGAGGGTATGAATAATTTTGAGGACAGCTGTAGATAGCAATATAACCTGTGCGACTTGTGTCTTTTTGCTGCAGCGATTGAGGACATTTAAAACACTTATCTTCCTGAAAAAGATAAAAATGTCACATCTAATTTAATATGCTGAGTTTGATAACTAATGAGCAAAGGCACTAGCACACAAACACTATGAAACAATTTATCTGGGCCCCATAGTGAGTTTTTAAGGAATTAATTAAGTCTTTTCCAGCCCATCTCCAGCCACTAATTACACAAATTGTCCTAATGGAGACACGGTTGTTGAAAGGTCAGAATATTGAGATAAAACAAAACAGTTTTGGTGGTTTTAGCTGCCAAACCAAAGGAAACATGAAGTTGTGCCTCTTTAAAATGCTGCTGGTGCTTCGTCTTTGCTTGAGCGCCTTTCCTCTATTTTGGTCTGACCTTTTATTAAATTGTTTAACACTAATTTTGTCATTTTCGAAGACAAAATGTATATTTAATAGATTTCAAAATGGAATTATGATAATTGACCTTTTTTTTTCTGTTGAAAAACAATCCATACTTGTAAACATAAAAATGTTTGACCTGCTGTGTCTGTTACGTTGGTCATGATCATTTGCTTTATTAGTTTGTATAATCGTTTACTATCAAAGGATTCTGTTGAAGCCCCTGGAACGGACATAGATTGATACTCTAAGGAAGTTGAGAGATTCAAAAGAGGAACTGTTGCAAAATATCTATAAATGCATAATTGAGGCCTTCATTACAGTCACAGTGAGTGGAATGGTTGAACTGAAATATTCGCTCTGCTAATATTGCAATTATGAGTTAAGAGTCTCCAGAGTTTGGCTTGATTAGATGGCAGCATGAATTTATCCTGCTCCTCCTGTCTGTCTCACTGTTCCCTGCCTTTCTCTCTCAGACCCCAGCTCCCACTATGTGATCACACTAAAGGCCTTCAATAACGTGGGGGAGGGGATTCCTGTGTATGAGAGTGCTGTCACCCGACCACAGTCAGGTATGAACTGCAAACATCTACATATACACAGAATGGCTCCTTTACATTCTCACGCACTGAAGATTATGAAGTCAGTAACTATATTTGTTGTCTTCATTATTAGTTTCTTCCTCTGATCACACGTAAGGGATACTACCTGTAATGTATGAGCTGTGCTCTCTTGCGCCCCTGCTGCCTCTGGGGAAAAAAAAAGGATTGGACTGACATTTATCTTTGCCCTCTCTCTAACCTGACATCATTATTAGACAGAATGTGTCTTGACTCTAAATTACTGAGGAGAAAATAGGTCAGCGGTCTGTCTCACTGCTTTAATTAACTTTCTTGGTCATGGTCCCAAGTATACTTAAGTCTCTTTTTAATCAAATGATCAAACCCTCAAATCCTGCCCCGGTATTACCAGTCCTGATCATCAGACTACAGAAGATAAGCTTCCCAATTGATGGCTTGAATATTTGAATTGGCAGATGTGACCAGAGATATTATTCATATTTACATGCTTCATTGACAGAAGCTCAGCCTCAGGCAAAAAAAGGAAAAACAGTCGGTCTAACCAAGTTTTACAGTGTTATATTCAGCAAAAACTGTCTTAACAGTCTTGATTTGAGAATAATATACTTGACAACAGCAGGATATATATTTTTAATGATGCTTTGAGAGTATGTCTTTTTTTTCTTACTTAGTAACTAAATCCTAAAATTTGTTATTTTACTTGCATTTTAAGTTAAATGATCTCACTAAGACTCTGTTTCAGATCACTTTGTGTCTTTCGCTCCCAATTTTAGCTGTAAAAACTTGTTTTAAGACCTCCCAGTTCCAGTTCATACCCTACACACAGGTTTCTTGTAAAAAGAAAAAAAAAACTAGACTTTAGACAAGCGGGAGCTAGCTTAAAACAAACTGTGAAACATTCATTTCAAGTTTCTTATTAAGTGAAAAAACACTTTAAACTAGTCTGGTAATGTTTCTTTTCAGTGTTGTTGCTTTCTCATTTTGAGCGAAAAGATCTTAAAACAAGAGAAACTAACCAGGAATTCAAAAACTGGTACCAAAGAGGTGCAATTTAACAGTGTGAGACAGCAGCTCAGGTGGTAGAGCAGCTCATCCATTAGCCAGAAGATTGTAGGTTCAGCTCCCATGTCATCCTAATCAATCTGGGCCTTGACAAAATAAAAGCCTTCAATAAGTTCCATTGGGGTACATGGGGGGTTGGCAGGTTTCGCATGGTGCTGCCCCTTCAATATGGGGCACTGGCTTTCAAAAAAGGCTTTTTAGCAATTCTCAAATTAAGAAAAATCGACTTGTTTTAAGATCTATTCTTTCAAAATTAGAAAGAAACAACACTGAAAAGAAGACTATTAAACTACTTTTGAGGGGGTTTTCACTAAATGAGGGACTTGAAATGAGTGTTTTATAACTTAACGATATTTCTCCCTGTCTAGAGTCTCCATATTTTTTTCTTATTTCTTGCTTCAAGAAATCTTAGCAAGTATAATCATCTTACCTCATTGGCAGATTACTTCACCTGATTACAGTCTGGTTCTTGTCAATTTCAGTGTTTTTAACTCGTATTAAGACCACTTATTTTTGCAGTGAACTTTTTTTTCCTGTTTACCAGATGAATTTACTGGAATTGTACAACAAATCCACTTCAGATCAGATCCCTGATGCAGAGTTTGAACTTCAAGACATTGTCTTGACCATGGCTGTGTCCGAATGTCCTCCCTAATCCCTAACCTCTCATTTACTACATAGGGCTGCACTATATAGCACACTATCAAGTGCACTCATTCTGCCTGTGATTCGGACACTTTTTCCTCGCCACAAAACACATGATTATCAGCTGTCACCGTGGCAACCACAGTGGCACTCACGATGAACAAAATGATGTCATTCTAAGTCAAATTCGTAATTTTAAGTGAAGATATTTTATTTACTTATATTGTGTTTAATCCCTTTTCTGTTGTTTTTTTCTCTTTTTTTTCTGCCGCTCGATGTGTCCAACACCTCGCGTCATTCAGCGCTCCTGACCACAATGCATTGTGGTCTATATTGTCCTCTCTAGGGACCATCGAAGCTCACTAGTTTTCAAGATGCATTGTGGGTAATTTTGAGTGCACTACTTTTTTTCTTTCTGGACAACGGGACACCCCTACAAAATTACGTGATCCCTGTATAGAGTCCTATGTAGGGAATAGGGAGTACATTCAGACACGGCGCATGTCTGCATGCATAAATGCATTAAGTTGTTTCTTGATAAGCTGCTTGTGTTAACATGCAGCTGAAATGGTATACTTATTGAATTGGCCAGTTAGTTTATAAACTATAAACTATAAACTATACTATAAACTTTATAGTTTTAAACTAACTGGCCGATTAAATTATTAATTTGCAAGATCTAAATTAAATGATAGCTTATTTAGCTCATTTTGTTTTTGGAAAAGTAATCCTCAAAAATGTTTGAGTGTGCAGTGTGTAGGTTATGGTATCCATTATCCTTTGAGCTGTGTGATGCAGTACTTGTCTTTCATGTCACTGCAGTGAGATAAAACAGCTTTGTTACATTAGCCAAAGAATATGGGCTATCCTGACTTGCTGCCAGCAGCATCACTCATTAAGCCTCAGATCACAACCCTGTTAGCAGCGAGAAGTAGAACTTAAGTCCCATTTCAGAGTGCTTGACAAATGATCTCAGTTAGTAAAACGCTGCCAGTTAAGAGAGCATGTTGGCTGAGTTCATACAGCCTATGTGACTTTGCCAGAAGACGAGCAGCTCATGCTTCCCCGGTGTGTCCCAGAATGTGGGCTGCACCCGCCTCCTCTCCCATCCAGCCTCCCGCCTCCCTGCTCAGCCTTGATCGCTGCAGTTTGTCTCTGCTGCAGCACTATTGCACCACCAAGCATGAGAAGGGCGGGATGCCTGGTGACATGAATCACGTCAACACGCTTCAAGGGGGGGTGGCAGCTTATGGATGTGCACACACCCACACACTGTCATACTGTACACTCCTCTCTGAGAAGATCATGCTTCTTCACAACCTCACGCGCACACACGCATAGCGCAGCAGTCATGCAGACCCCCTGTGGTGGCTTTGGCAACCCTTCATCAGATCCAAACGTTTCCTCTCAAAGCAGAACCAAAAGCCCACCACCATCGTCTGCTGCTGAATCCTTTGGGGCGCGTTCCCTTCCTGCCAGTTTGTTCAAGCCAGAATTAAAAAGAAGAGCTGACCTACATTTTACTTTTTACTTTTAAAAATAAAATTGAAGAAAACTTTGTGAACTTGGGCTTAAGAAGTGCTGCGCTGTATGCTCAAATGCAGGGAATTTTTACAAGGGCAAGTCAGCCTCTATCCTGCAGCTCATTCTCCTTCTAAATACTGTATTCTTCCAAGCTGGGTAACGAACTGCGGCCTGCATGCCATTCCCAAAAACCTCAGTGCCTCTTCCGCAACCACATAAATGCCTGAATCTTCATCATGCACACACAAACGCACGCTCTCCGACTCAGTCTTGGGAATATAATGAGGGCAACTCTGAACAAAGAGGTGTCAAATGGAGCGAGGCGCAGAGTAAAGGACCAACAAGTGATCAAGGAGGAGTGTCATCACGGGTGACCAGGCAAAGCTTTCCCCCCAAGCTAATCTCAACCAAACCAAGTCTGGAAGCGGGAGCAGAGAAACCAGCAGCCAGAAGAAGCCCATCTTGAAGCATTTATTCTGCTGAATGTTGGCCAGAAGCTGCGTGTTAGAGACCATCTTTCCCCTTAGACACACATTCACTGTGCTTTATGGGGGTGGAGTGGGCAGGGACTCTTCACACACACAAACTCATGTTCTTCATGAAAACACTCATATGTACACCCACACTGAGGTTAAGAGTGAAACAGGTTGTCTTTCTGCAACATGTCAAATTTCTAAACCTAATGTAGTTCTTGCTGTAAAATACGAAAATATAAAGGGTTGATTTTTAAAGGTACATTGTGTAAGAATTACTGACATCTAGTTGTAAAGATGGGTATGTGAAAGGAAAGACGTTTGCTTTCAAATGACTTCATTTTCCAAGCACCGTTGTGAATTTACAGTGGTCGTTAGTGGCCAAAATTCTCCCAGACGTAAAGATGTTTTCATCTGGGAGTTGATCCAGTGGTCTCAGGTGTAGCTATGACTGTACTGTGGGTAACTATTTTTAATGTCTTTTAATCCATTACTTATACCAAACAGTGCTCTAACTCCCATTAAACAAAGCTGGTACAGCAGTTTTAAAGTTCAGAGGGTTCTTACTTCACTCACATTGTTTTGTCCATTCAGGGACACCGTAGTAAAAATGTTCGAGCAAATATATCAGCCTCCATGAATATTAACCCCCAGCAAGTACATATAAATGACTCATTCTAAGAAAATAAACATATGACAGCTATTTTTGTGCAGCGATGAGACATAATTAGAAACACAGTTTTGAATTGTATATCACATTTTTCTGCCACTGACCTTTGATTTTTTACACATTGTACCTTTAAGTATACACTAAGACTCTGACACACAGTACAAGACACAGGCAACAGCAATGGAAATAAGTTGTTTTAACCAAACTAAATCAGTTTACTGCCCTCTCTTGAGACTTATGATCATGCATTTGCTCTGAGACTGATGTATGTTACGTACTATATAGAATACACTTTGCACTTATAGAAATCATGTTAGCAATATTGGGCCCCACAAAGTGTTTTTATTCAGGCTAAACACCAGCACAGATAAAGCTGCCTTGTTCTGCATAAGTACCTTTGGCAGTGTGGAAGAGCCAGAGCTCGAGATGCCAACTCTGTGATTAGCTGACAGGCTGCTCTGCATCACCTGCTCCACAGCTGCCTAGAGGTCTGATAAAAAGAGTAAAGGAAAATGGAACGCATCAAGCATTACATTTAGACAACAAACTTTCCACCGAACGCCTTGTAGTATTTTATTTAGTTTTCCTTTTAGCAGTGAAATTTAGTGTTAAAACAGTATATTGGTGCAGCATGGTGGTGTGGTGGTTAGCACTGCAGCCTCACAGTAAGAGGGTTGCTAGTTCGAGCCTCGTCTGGGGAGGGGGGTTGGAACAGTTCCAACAGTGGCCTTTCTGTGTGGAGTTTGCATGTTCTCCTCATGTCTGTGTGGGTTCTCTCCGGGTCCTCTGGCTTCCTCCCACCGTTCAAAGACATGCTTGTTGGGTTAATTGGTCACTCTAAATCGTCCCTCGTGAGCGTGAATGGTTCTGTCTCTCTCTGCTGGCCCTGTGACAGACTGGCGACCTGTCCAAGGTGTACCCTGTTTCTGGCCTGATAATAGCTGGGATAGACTCCAGCAACCTCTGCGACCCTGAATTGAACAAGCAGTACAGAAAATGAATGAATGAACAATACAGTATGTTGGCTAATGTAAGAAGATTTAAGCACCCAAACATATAGTAGAAAATTAAAAAGGGATGCATTAGAATTCATGGAGAGGTAAGCAATGGTTATTTATAGTTTTGATGTCAAGGATGAGCCACACACATTAGTTCCCGTTACAGCCGTCCCGATCCCACTTTTTCACCTCCGATACAGATACCAATACTACAGGTCAAGTATTGGCCAATGCCCGACATAGATACTTAGCTGTGTTTTGGGCCAGAGATTATGCATATTGATCTGCTAATTGATTTTATTCTTGGTTTAGCCAAGCCAAGTCAACTTTATTTATAGAGCG
This sequence comes from Atherinomorus stipes, assembly GCA_023101725.1. NCBI lineage: Eukaryota > Metazoa > Chordata > Actinopteri > Atheriniformes > Atherinidae > Atherinomorus > Atherinomorus stipes. The sequence goes on along the minus strand of JALJCO010010650.1, from coordinate 2,553,873 downwards.
CTTTAAAATACAGCCAGTGCTGACACAAGTGCTGAACATTAATACATAATACATTAAAAGGCATAAAATTCAACCAGAGAAGACGCAAGAAAAAATAAAATTGTAAAAGGTAAAGAAATAAGAAATTAAAATAACTTAAAATGAAATAAAAACATTTCTGAAGCTGAGCCTAAGGCCAAAGAAAAAAAAAAATAGTGGGTTTTCAGCTTAGATTTGAAAAAGGCCAGTAAAGAAGTCGTCTTTTGTTTATGTTGGGTATGTCTGTTTTGTGGAACCTCATTTCTAAAAATCCTGGTTCAATAGGTTAATGAAATAAGTTCATAACAGTAAGTATGAGGAAAAACAGACCCATTTATTATTTACCAATGGATATGATACAACATAATAATATATCAAATAATTACAAATCAATTAAAATCCAGTCAGAAACAAGTGCTTGAACGAAAGGCTGGAATGGATTTCAAAGATCAGCGGTACTGGTTCGGCAAATTATGGCACATTCTGATCCGATCCACATTTTTTAACCAATATCTGCCCGATATCCGATACTGATATTGGATCAGGACAACCCTAGTACCCATGCAAGTAACAAAGCAACTTGAGGTTGTTATGAATAAGGGCCCATTGTGAATCCCGCATGATCCCTAAATATGTCCTGCTCATTAAGCTTGTGCAGGCACTGCCTCTCTTTTCATGTAATAAACATTTTCTTTAGTCAGTGTGAAGAGCTGGGTGGAGGGATAGACGTTCAGAAGTTTCTTTGTAGAAATCTGCAATCGCATTCTAATTTAAAACAATTAGATTTCCATGTTGTAGTTTCACTGGAGTCTTTTTCTGAGAGTAATTTAAAAATTTTTAGTCCAAAAATTTGCATTATGCTGGAAAAAAAACCTGCCCAAAAAAGAGAGGAAAACAATCCCTGCCAGCAAAGCTCTTAAATCATGCTTTTGAGAACACCATTGAGCTGCAGAACATAAGTAACACTACACATACTGTACCCTTTCCAGTTGCCACTTTTCCATGACCCACCTCTTCTTTTCACCTCCAGGTTCCATACTTGAAGTTTTATTTTTCTTTGTACAGTTTTGAAGGACATTATGCACCATGTCCACTCAACCCTGAAAAGAGGAAAACATTCAAGAGGACGCTGTATTCTTGCATTTATTCAGTTGGCATTGAAAATGTTGCCAGAAAGCTCCAGGATGTAAACATCTGTAAACATGTTTCAGAACTGCGTTTGTTTGAAAAGACTGGGTCAACATATTAATATGTATACGACATGTTGAATGTGGGACTGTGGTTATCTGCTTTCACTTTTCCATTTACTGTTATCTTTTCATATGAATAGATAATCTCTTCCTTTCTTTCCATAGTGCTACTGTAGCTATTGATAGAGCCTCACATACCGTTCAGTAGCTTCAATATAACAAATGTCTGTAGATTCGTTTTATTGTAGAGGTTAGTGTCTGTTTTTCTAATAGAATTTTCTCTCTTTCTTTTCACCCTTCCCAATCCCACCTTTGTTACACCTACATGGCCTTTTCCCTCCCTCCACTTCACCGTGGTCCTTCATTTTAACGCATTAACCTGATTTTCTCCTCTGCATCCCTCCCTGCATCCTGTTGTGACTCCACTGTCTGACCCACCACGCCATGCTTCTTGTTATGTGTTAATTTTGGTCATTTTAATTTGTGTGCATGCATGCGGGTTAACTGCCTGACGCGCAGACCCCTTAGACCCCGATGTTGACCTGTACGAAATCTTCCATGCTCCATACACCCCAGTACCAGACCCAACCCCCATGATGCCTCCCGTGGGTGTTCAGGCCTCCGTGCTGAGTCACGATACCATCAAAGTAACCTGGGCTGACAACTCGTTACCCAAGAACCAAAAGATCACTGATAACCGATTCTACACGGTGAGATGGAAGACCAACATCCCTGCCAACACTAAAGTGAAGGTGAGATTATTTTTTTTATCCTCATGATTAGGGATGTTCGATATAGGCTTTTTTACTGATATCTGATATTGTCCAACTCTTAATTTCCTACATCTACCGATATATGCGGACAGCTGTGAGGTTGTATCTTTCATATTTTGAGAAATACAGTTATATATTGCTCTTAAAGCAAAGATCCCAAAACAGCCTTAACTCAGCCAAAAGAGTTCATTTTGGACATATGACTGCCATATATATCATATGCTAGCAGTTACAAGCCATAATGTGGCTAATTATAATGTTTCTGACAACTTGGTAACTTAACCAATAATTTAAAACCAGACATAGCAGCTTCAAAGCAAGACAGTCTGTATCAGCAGCACTCTGTAGCTGCTACAGAGCTGCTACGTGCTTATGGAACAAGATCTCGCGAGATTTCGTAATGGAACAATGAGATCTCGCGAGATTTCACTAGTAAAAATATTGGTCCAAAAAAACCACGATACAGAGATTTTCCGATATCACATTTTATTGCCAGTATTGATCGATAATATCGGTAGAGAGATAATGTTGAACATCCCTGCTCATTATCCATATCAGTATCCTCATTTCAAGAAACTTTGTTGTTTTTATTATTCCAGTTAAGAAGCCCCACTTACAGGGGTTAGACAATGAAACTGAAACACTTGGTTTTAGACCACAATAATTTATTAGTATGGTGTGGGGTCTCCTTCTGCAGCCAATACAGCGACAATTCGTCATCGAAATGACATAATAGTCCTGAATAGTGGTCAGAAGGATTTTAAGCCATACTACTGCAGGATAGTGGCCAGGTCACTACGTGATGCTGGTGGAGGAAAACGTTTCTTGACTAGCTCCTCCAAAACACCCCAAAGTGGCTCAACAATATTTAGATCTGGTGACTTTGCAGGCCATGGGAGATGTTCAACTTTACTTTCATGCTCATCAAACCAATCTTTCACCAGTCTTGCTCTGTGTATTGGTGCATTATCATCCAGATGCACTGCACCACCTTCAGGATACAATGTTTGAACCATTGGATGCAAATGGTCCTCCAGAATGGTTCGGTAGTCCTTGGCAGTGACACGCCCATCTAGCACAAGTATTGGGCCAAGTGAGTGCCATGATATGGCTGCCCAAACCATCACTGATCCACCCCCATGCTTCACTCTGGCCATGCAGCAATCTGGGTGGTACACTTCTTTGGGGCTTCTCTACACCGAAAACTCTCCCAGATGTGGGGAAAACAGTAAAGGTGGACTCATCAGAGAACAATACATGTTTCACATTGTCCACAGCCCAAGATTTGTGCTCCTTGCACCATTGAAACCGACGTTTGGCATTGGCACGAGTGACCAAAGGTTTGGCTTTAGCAGCCCGACCGTGTATATTCACCCTGTGGAGCTCCCGATGGACAGTTCTGGTGGAAACAGGAGAGCTGAGGTGCACATTTAATTCTGCTGAAGATAAATGAAGATTGGCCACCAGGCTGGTCCAATTCAGCCATGAAACCTCCCACACTAAAATGGCAGGTGTTTCAGTTTCATTGTCTAACCCCTGTATGTTTGAATGAGTTGCCATTCACTGCTAAAGCTCATTCTCCACTTCAGGTTTGGGTCTACATAAGCTTGCTGCTTTGTGTAATTTGCTCAGAGAAAAATCTAAATTGTTTCGCTGTGATCAAACATCACTTTTGTTTAATACCATATGATCCTTCATGGGTTTTATTTGTTGTATAAGCCTATAGCATAATGCATAATGTTGATGTTCATATCAAAGAAAAGCTGCGTTGCCAGTCGACTATCAAAGTACCGAATTGAAAATCAAATGTTTTTCATGAATGATGTAAATGCTTAAAACATGATGTTACAGCATTTGGCCTCCTCCCACACGGAGAAATGAACAGTTTAAAGTTTTCTGCTTTGTTTTCTTTCAATTAAGTGTGTAGCAGTTACTGATATCTCACTATCAAATTTGATATACTGTACAGTTGCACCCATCTTAAACTGCAACCACTTGAACTCCAATCCACCATTATTTAGCGTCAAATTCCATCAATATCTTACAGCTAATTTACCAGCTGAAGCAATGACAAGCAGGTTAAAAGCACCCCAAAGATCTTTGCCCTTCATCATTAGTTTTCATCTTGGAAATACCAACAAGTATTTGTTTTAGATTTTCTTCCCTCAGCTGCCCTGCCTTCATACATTTTAATTTCTTTCTTGAGGTCAATTAATGTGCTGTTGCTTGGTCATTAGAGCTCAAGTGTGTTTTCTCAAAAATGTACCTACATGACTTTTATGACTTCTGTGTGGAAGAGCTCACTGTGTAAAGGGATGCAAACGGTTCATTCTGTGGTTTAAAAAACATAATATTTCATTTAGCAAAGCTCTTAAACGCTAGTTGAATATATTTGGTTTCCATTAGATTTCTCTCTGATAGACTTGTGGTATTGTTACTGGCTATAGAGTTATTCGCATCATAGAAAGATAAGTTTAACACAAATTACAAATAGACAGACATAAATACTGTTCCAGTTAAAGTGACTGGTAGAGCCTGTAACAACAAAGATGGAGACAAAGAATGATTTGCAAATTTGATTTGAATAAATGAATCACACCCTTTTCTCTGCGGCTCTGAAAATGGACTGCTTCAAGACTAACATATTCATTATCATTGATGTTTGGTAAAATGAGTATAGATAAAAGCTAAATTATAAATTTATTAATGTCACGTTTACATTTTCTGACCTTTTTCATATTATGTTGGACGCACAGATCCTCTGAAATTACTCCGTTTTCATTGCAACACTATTAATGGAATGATAACATTATACCAGGCTGAAAGTTTAGTCTTGCCCTGTTTCACAATGGACTGGAACTTATCAAACTGATGAGGCCATATAAAAATTATGAAGAAATTTAGGTATTTAAAGTTGTAGCTCTCTTACAAATAAATCCTCTTGTTCACATAGGAATCTAGGACCGGTCTTTTGCTTCTGATCTATTTATTTGTAAGGTCATAGTTGATCTGATTTTTTCTACTATCAGTGAGTCAGAAAGCTTGTTGTCATTGATGCTAATTTTGCTCTATTATTTAAAAAAAAAAAAAAAAAGACAAACACTGGTGCTTAAATTCTAAAAGATTAAGAAGGAAGCATCTAAATGTTTGATTATAATTTGTAGAATTGTGGGAATGACAGCTCAGTTAGCCATTAATTGCCAGGATGAGACTGTATCCTCAAGGAAGCAGGGATGTGAGATGTGCTCAGAAAGAACCAGGACTGCAGTACTTGTCTTTAAAGCATTACAGTATCTGACCATGAAAGCAAGGACTAATGGATTCCAATCCCCCTAAAATATGGTCTTAATTAAAGACAGAAATACCAACACTACAAACCCCCTCCTCCCAGACACAGAAGGCTTTGTGGTTATGCGGACCATTTGGTAGCCAGAACTGCAGGATGGCTTTGATGACTTCATGGGTTTTAGTGTACTTAGATTTATCAGTATCATTCACACCACTCAACAGCAGTCTCTCTGTGCCCCAACACAAGCACACAGCACAGAAACAAATTGTGTAAACAAAGTCACATTCTTTAAATTAGCCATTTTCTGACAGTCTCCTTAGTCAGCGTCACATGTTCATGTTAAACGTTTCATATCATCGATTACATCACAGCATTATAATAATACTGTTGCTGTTCACAGAAACGTGACAAGAAAACTTCTTGTTATGACCTGATAAGTTTGTACATTGTGATGCCACACTAATCTTCACAGAACGGAGCGCACACAATGTGTTTGCACTTGTGTGTGTTCGTGCATGTGTGCAAACCTGTGACTGAGCAGAGCTCAGATAAAGGGCCTGCGTTTACTGATAAATTATTCAACAAGGACAAGACAAACTGAGAAGCAGAAAAGGGGGTGTAGATCTGACAATGCATTCCCCATACAGCCAACTCAGAGGACAGACACACGAACGCAAAAAAAAGTCTTACACCGGATGCTTCCATGCAGCTTTTTCCCAGCTGTTGGCCTTCATGCTCCGGCTTCAGTTAATGACTTATTTATGATTATTCAAAGAAAAATGAAAGGAAAATCCGATTTGTTAGAAACAAATTCATTATCATGAAGTAAATTCACCACTACGCAACTATATGGTGAACAGCTCAGCCTCCTGAGATGAAGGGGTGCTCAAATTGGTTTGATACTCAGTGTCACAGTAATTAACGAGTTGCTTGGGCTCATTATGTTTCTGTCCTAGTAATGAAACCATATATATCAAGAAGTCTGTTAGAGAGGTGCAGTGCTCAGGAAACTCCATCTAGTTCATCCAGTTGTAGACATGGCTGTGCTACAGAGGTACATCAGACAGGAATACGTTCACCTTACCGCCGTTCTGAGAACGAGTCCAACCAGACAGGCTTGTACATTATTGAAGGGATGACTCTTAAACTGGCTGCATGTTGCTAAAGAACAGAGTGTTTTCTTTTCCTATCCTACTGCCCTCTGTTTGACATCCCCCAATGGAGAGCAGCATTATTGTCATTGCACGCAACATCAGTGAGCAACCTTATTAACTACATTTGACTCCCATCAAGCTGAAGATATTTTTGTTGTTGTTTTTTCTCATGTCAGTTCAAGCCAATGGAAAGCAAGATTTAAATTCTCACATAAGTCACAGTTTTAAATTTGCTGACAGTCAGCTATATGGCTTCTGCATGGTGACACTATTGTCTGTTTGGTTTAGATTATTTGTAAAGCCTAAACTGTGCATAGATTTGGAAACTCTTTTTTTAGAGGCTGTAGTTTGTGGTCAAGTTTAAGAGAACTGTATTGTGCTGGGTTTTTTCTCCCAGAGTACCCTAAATGGCGTGAGTATATATTTATATATTTTGCATTCAACCAACAAAACTTTCTTGAACTATTTTAACCTGTTCCTGAGCAATGGGTCTGCAGTTTTTCTGAATTTTTCTTGGAGCTTGGAGACTTTTTCACTCATTTTAGCCCAGTCCTTATAGTTGAACATTTTCAGGGGGGTTTATATTCTTTGGTATGTTGAAAACAGACAAATGACTCATTCGAGAATTAAAACCTACCCCTAACTCAGTTTATAAACCAACATTCTGTCAAACTTGTAACAGAAAACTAGGCAAAGGACACATTTTTTTCAAATCGCATCTATAGGCACTGTTGCAAAGACATAAATTGTTCCAATTTATTTAATATTTACCTAACACCATTTGACAGAGATGAAATCATATTGTTCCACCTTTAAGTTGATCCCCAAGGAGATATTAGCCAAAAACAGCGTTGGCTTTGAGGCGGGTTGAGGTGTGACGCAAGGAGAAGCGACAGTTCAATCTAAACTACATGGCGGCTTCAGCGGATGAAACTAGCATCAGCGTGGGTATCGCTCGAGTTTTATCGGAATTACTGCCGACATGTTTCTTGTTTGCTGAGCTAATGAGCCATTGCCGGCAGCTGCAAGAGTAGCTTGGCTTGTAGTTGTGTTTTCGTCGTCGCTCTGTTAGTATGTCATATGCTTCATTGATCTGATTGGTTGATTTGGCCCGTCTATCACCAGCATACAGTAGGTGGTGATAGACAGATGCTTTATCCAATCAGCTAACCAACATTTTCGCCCCTTCCCAAAACTACTCTAACAGATGATTCCCAGATGGATATGAGGGAGCAAATCCATCCAAGTGTATCTATCTGCGGCTTGCAACCCAGAGGGCGTGTCATATAGTGGGTGTCATATATTCTCTCCTTTTTTCCTGCTGCTTGATGTGTCCAACACCTCGCGCTATTCAGCGAACCTGACTGCAATGCATTGCAGTCTATATTGACCCATCTTGGGACAATCGAAGCTCACTAGTTTTCAAGATGCATTGTGGGTAATTTTGAGTGCACTACTTTTTCTTTCTGGACGTTCGGACACCCCTACAAAATAGCGTGTTCCCTATTTTGGGAATAGGGTGTACATTTGGACACAGCCTCGGGCACCCCTGATCGGCAGTGTCAAAAATGAGGAAACTTGACAAGCAGAGGACAAAAAAAGAGAGTCTTGGGCCCTAAAACACACCTGATTCACATTAATGGATCCAGCAGCTTATCCAGTTCTGCTCAGTTTCTTATTTATTTGAATCAGGTGTGTTGTTGATACAGAAAAATATTGTTTTTCGGCATTTTCAGGCAATTTATTAATTAAAACATAATTATTAAAATCATAAAACTAAATGATTCATTTTGTGGGTGTTATTTTAAGATTTTCATTATTTGGTTGTCATGGATGATGACAGAAGAAAGAAAGAAAGAAAGAAAAAGAAAGAAAGAAAGAAAGAAAGAAAGAAAGAAAGAAAGAAAGAAAGAAAGAAAGAGAAAGAAAGAAAGAAAGAAATTAACCAACTTTGTGGAGCTTCCAAACTACAAACTAAAATCTTATTGTTTCTTGTTTGTGTGTTTGCTTGTCTCCCCCCAGATGGCCAACACCAGCAGCCTGAGCCACATGGTGACAGGTCTGAAGCCCAACACGCTGTACGAGTTCTCCGTCATGGTGACCAAAGGCCGCCGTACCAGCACCTGGAGCATGACAGCACAAGGCACCACCTTCGAGACCAGTATGAACACTACAAGCACATGCACAATAACTGTATATAAACGCCTACTACATAGGAAATTTAAATGATCACAAAGTTACAGACAAGCAACATCTTTAGGTTAACAAACCCCTGGCTGGGTGGGAGTAACATTTAACTTTTTGTAGCCCAAATGCAGGGGGGGGACAAACCTGAGGAAATTCATACTGAGACCACACAGTACAGGTATATGCCAAATACTTAGTCAAGAATTTGTCAGTGGATCTGCAATCAACTGCAAATGTAACTCAGGAAAATCTGCAGCAAACTTGTTGTTAGCAGATGATCATCTCCAATCTGCTGGAAATTTGGACATTACACTTCAAATCAAAACATGCAATCAGTCCAACTTAAAAGAAAATAATGACAATACTAATAATATAAATTTTATACTAAAATGAAACATTTGCATATATATGTATACTTTTTTACAGACTCATGGCCAGGTCTACCTCAGGAGAAATTGAGCTCCAAACCTCGTCCTAACTCCATCATGGGTTCAAACTAACAGAACAAAAATGAGTTTTTCTTGTTTTTTTGTTCCTTTTCTGATTCATCGCTCTAAATCGTGGTGGGGCCATGTACCTGTTATCTTTTGTTTTGACACTATATCTAAAGGATGACAGTGTATGATTACCACTTCCCCTGAATCAGCCAAACCAAACACTCTGTTTGTGTTTAAATGATTCATCGTGTCACAATGCAGATAAAAAGCATACAATGCCCTGTATCTTTGTTGAAGATTTCTGCATTGCTTTATATCTAATAGATAATGAAGTCTAAAACTTTCAGTGTTCATACTCTCTTATAAAGTGTGATTGCTGAGCTAAAAGATTGTTTTGGTTTAATGCAACTTGAAAACTACATTTTAATTTTCTTCAGTGTAAGCATCATTGGATTGAGATTTATTAAATTTTTAAAAGCAATTAAAGCTTCTCTTTTTTATTATTATTTCCTGAAAGAGACAGTCACTCTTTAAGCCGAGCCAGGGGTTTGTTGCACAGATGAGCAAGTGGATGTATCTGCAAGGTCACACACACACCTATAAATATTCATACTGGCAAATGCAAGTAATGAGCCGTGCATTTTTTTCTGCTCACAAGGAACCCTTTTAGCATAAATGCTAAACTTGACACACACATAGTGTGCTTACATCCTGTAAAGATAGTTGTTAGTCCACCATGCTGGTGTGTTTTGAACTGCACAAATCCTGCATTGCCACATTGACCTTCTCACAGCATTTAAATGTCTTTCCTTAATCCCTGCCACAGTTCCCAGCTCCTCCCCAAAAGATGTGACTGTGGTGAGCAAAGAGAACAAACCTCGCACCATAATTGTCAACTGGCAGCCTCCGTCTGAAGCCAATGGGAAAATCACCGGTGAGTTTGGAACTTCCCATCATTTGTTGCACTTTATCGCATTGCACACAACACCACAAAACAGTGCGTTACAGTAACGTAACTACTTTTTCTGGTGAAAAGTAATGTAACACATTATTACAAAGAACTTGGTAAAGAAACATATGTTCCTTTTTCTAACTTGGCACATTTCTTTCCTGAGCAACAGAACTGACCATAGACATGCTCGTAGCGTGACTCATAAGTTCACAGACCACACAGTACATGATAGATGGTGCGTTGTCCGTGTCACGTAATTACGAGCCCCTAGAAAAAATTTATTTTTGTCATGATTTTAAGAAGAAATTAGTATTTTCTTCTAGAATATTAAAAGTTGCGTGAGTTGTTTACTGACCTATAGCAAGTAACTAAAATTAGAAACATGAAGTGATACACAGATGAAGATTTTTAGCTCAAAGTTAGACAAAGAAAACAATGTTGATCTGAAACAATAAGTGGATTGAAGAGTGATCCATAATTTTCTTTGGAGACTACTGTTTACTTTCATCCTATTATACAGCATGTCCATACAGTCTCTTTACAATTTTAGAAATTCAGGCATTTGATAAGACATCTTAACCAGATTTATTTTATTGTAATCAGTGGTTGTCAAAGTATTTTTACCCCATTTAATGCACCTCTATATGGGTACCATGAGTTAGCTGCACGAAGCACCTCAAGACGGAACTTGATTATTACAATTTCTTTACAATTTTTAAATTGTAAAGACACTTTATGGCCACCGCATACATTACCACAATACTTCTCCAGCTGATTACTGACATTAAATCACCCATTAAAAAACCAAAAACTAGAGAACTTATTAAATATGTGCTGATCTCCAATTATATCCAGCAGTGTCATAAAATAAGTTCATAAAAGTGATTTTTTTTTAATCATTTCTCTGTTATGACAGCAAAGTATCAAAACTAAGAGAAAAAAGCTTTGCTTTAACACATTCTGTACACTGAAACTTTTTTTTCCTTTCTTTTTTTTTTTTTTTGTCTGCTATATCCTTTAGGCTATATTATTTACTACAGTACAGATGTAAACGCGGAAGTCCACGACTGGGTTATTGAGCCGGTGGTGGGTAACCGCCTCACCCACCAGATCCAGGAGCTGACCCTGGACACCACCTACTACTTCAAGATCCAGGCCCGAAACTCTAAAGGCATGGGCCCCATGTCTGAGGCCGTGCGCTTCCGCACTCCAAAGAGTAAGTTCCCATCATGTACTTGAAACTGGAACGTAAAGTGGAGCTTTCAGGAGGTTACAAATTAATCTCTAATGAAGAGCATTAGAAGTATCTCAAGGACCATTTATGTGTTTGGTTAGCATTTTTCTGTTATCAAAGTTGACTTGAGGCTAAATTGTTGAATATGCAAAACCAGCTACTGCTTTAAGATTTCACTTAAATCGACAAAGCTGTTCTCATGGCAACAGTTATTAACTGTTAAACTGCTCAGGTTGACTGTTAATCTCACAAAACCTACTTTCATGTTATGCATCAAAATCTTAGATTACCTCGAATACAATTTTTCATTTCAAGGAAAAAGCTTCAGTTAAATAGATTTTCTAATGTGTTAACATTTAAAGGTACAATGTGTAAGAATGACTGTCGTCTAGTGGTAAAGATGAGTATTTGACATAAAAGATGTTTTCTCTCATATGACTTCATATTCCAAGCCCTGTTGTGAATGTACGGTGGCTGTTAGTGGCCAAAATTCCCCCAGACATAAAGATGTTTTCATCTGTGATTGGATCCAGTGGTCTCAGGTGTAGCTATGACTACTATGAGGAACTATATCTATAGTGCTCTAACTCCCATTAAACAAAACTGGGACTGCAGCTTTAAACTTCAGAGGGTTCTCACATTACACACATTGTTTTGTTCATTCAGGGACACCGTAATAGAAATGGCGGAGCAAATATGGCAGCCTCCACTTATGTACACCCCCACCAAGTAGATATAAATGACTCATTCTAAGAAAATAAACATATAACAGCTTTTCTAAGGAAGCAATTGCACATCAATAGAAACAAAGTTTTGAATGATATATTACATATTTCTGCCAGTGACCTTTGATTTTGTTACACATTGTACCTTTAAAGTTTTCCAAATTTTTTTGTTGTTGGAAATCTGATCGCCAAATCTGCATAAATGGTAAATTTGATATTTATAATCTGTTTGATTATGGAGGTTAATGAAACTCTTGTCTTTATATTTTAGAAAATTTTATTTTCTTTATTAAATGTTTTAAAACTAGGATTTTATGTTTTTATCATTTCTATCAACGCTTTGTCCCTAATATCAGCTTATCTGTGTCTGCAGCACATTTAGCAACTGTTTGGTTTTCTCACTATTTTTCTTTCCTTTAGTTTTGCTCCTCTTCCCTCCTTACAGCCCACATCTCACTTTATTTCGCTGTCCCTTGCTGCTCTTCTCAGCTAACCAGGTTTTGTTTTTTGTTTTTTTGCTTTTATTGTCTTTTCCTCCCTGCTCTCCTTTGGCCTGTTAAGCTGAGTCTTCTGACAAAATGGCTAATGACCAAGGTAAACTCCCTCTTCACACTTTATCTCTGCCAACTTCGCTTCATGTGCTTCTCTTTCTAAGGATCTCCATCTTCTTGGCTGATGACAAGTTGCGATGCATGACTGGCTAAATGTGTTTGTGCTACTTGAATCTGGAAAAGCATTAGTTTCTCATGAGGAAGCCACTGAAATTCTTTTTATCTTCTCTCTGTCGCTATTTTTTCTTCTTTTGAATCAGCCTCAAATCTTCCCCCAAAACCAGGACCAGGCAGCTCACATCCTCAGGACCCTGGGACTCCACTTGGTAAGATTTTAATCCCACCTGCTGTTTTTTGACAGTCCTTGTTCAGCTGTCATGCTCATCAGACATCAACTAGTCATGATCTGAACCGTGTTTCCCGAAAGCATTGTAAGGCTGAAATGAGGATTCTTATGCTTTTTAAAAGAAAAAGTGAAGCTGGATTGACACAAAAACATCTAGATATGTGAATTTGAACAGATTGAAGTGACATTTTTCGCTGTTTGCATAGTTGTGACATTAACTCTCAGATGTCATTAAACTTGTCCATGGAAATGCATCTCGTCTGATCCAGTTTCTCTCTCCTTGAGGTAAATCAGGTGTTGGAAGTGGTGAAAATCACATCCTGGTCATAGTCATCATTATCTCAGTGGGAGCCTTCACCATAATAGTGGTGGTAGTGGGGGCCTTCCTGTGCACACGGCGCACCACATCCCACCAGAAAAAGTAAGATTTTCATTGGCACTTCTCTGTTAATGTCCCAGTGCTCCACGCCTCTTATGATCGACAGCTCGGCTCTCTCCTGGCTCACGCTCAGGCCTCCTGCTTTACCGTTGTCTTTGTGTTCTCTCCTGCAGAAAACGGGCTGCCTCAAAGTCCTCAAATGGCTCCCACAAATACAAGGGAAACTCCAAAGACCTGAAGCCACCTGATCTTTGGATTCACCATGAGAGGCTGGAACTGAAACCCATGGACAAGTCTCCAGAACCCAACCCGGTCATGACCGAGACGCCCATCCCCCGCTCTTCACAGGACATCACGCCAGCTGACAGCGGCCTGGAGAGCAACCCCCACATGCAGCAGAGGCGCAACTCCTACCGCGGTCAGTCTCTCCCCAAGGGGGAAGACTTCAAGTTTGATGTTTGGGAAAAGATGAAAGTGAAATGTCACCCTTGCTTCCTGATCTGGCGTACATAATAACACAGAGCAGAAGTTTTGAGCTTGGCTGGCAGGCAGGAAATGTCTGCTGGGGAAAAGAGTCGATTATTTTGACAGGAGAGGTGGTAATACCTGCAAGCTCTGCTTCCAGGAGCTCATCTTACAGAGAGCACTGGAGAATTTAAGATGGCCACTTTGGTGCCACAAGTCAGCTCTTGTTTTTGTCTGTGATTGTCATTCAGAACATTTCATGCTTTTCATGCATGGCGCTCAGTGCCCATTACATGTCATTATGCTGCAGGCTCACACGTCAATGCCACATCTATTCAGTTCTAGTTAGTTCATGACTAAATAACATTGATTTAACAGCAAAATGCAATCAAAACACAATGGTATGAAATTGATTTAAGCCTATGATGGATCATTCACCCAAAAAAAGAAAAAAAAACAGAACTGCAGAGTAGCAGCTCTCTGATTGGCTGGTTTCCACCGTACCTTTTAGGCCACGAATCAGAGGACAGCATGTCTACACTAGCAGGCCGCCGAGGGATGAGGCCTAAAATGATGATGCCTTTTGACGCACAGCCACCTCAGCGTAAGTGTGTTTATACGTGTTCTAATAATCTGCACATAGTAAGTCATCAGTCTGCAGTCTCCCCAATATATCTGAGGATCAAAGCACAAAACTTCATTTCATGCCTCCCACAAAATGTTTGCTTATATTTGCTTTGAGAATGTGTTGCTTTCTGAATTCAGACAACAGAGAAGTGCATGTTTGTCTCCCACAAGCAAAAAACATCCACATTGTTTGTCTTTTTTGCCACCGGTTTAAACATCGCATCCTGTTTGTGTATCCATGTCCATCTCCATTCACAGCCGTGATTAGTGCTCATCCCATCCATTCCCTTGATAACCATCACCACCATTATCACATGGGCAGCCTGGCATCACCGACACGCAGCTATGTCTACCACCAGGGAAGTGGGCTCCCACGCCCACACGCCTGCGCCACCCCCATCTCCCATCTAGACAGGGTGGACTCTACAGGTGAGATACTGCCACCTGCTGGACAGCAGGAGAAACGCAGAGGAGGGATGAGCAGCCTTGGCTGGCCATATTCATTCATTGATTTGTCATTTGCTTATTCATCCGCATGTGACTACCGCCATCTTGTTGCATTCATTTTTCAGTCTTCCATAGTGTCATGTTAAATTCTTCTCTGATCTCTGTGCCTTCAGAATTTCTTTTCATGCTCTTTTAACACTCAAATCAGCTCTCCACACATTTTCCCCAGGAATGTGGGCACACATGGTAATGATTTAAAGTTTGTGCAGCCTGTTGAGTGACAGAACAGAGCAGCTTAGAGCTTAAGTGTGGATTATTCCTTTGATTTTTTTTTTAAGAAGGTGTGGTGCATTGTTTACATTGTTGCTTAACAGCTCAAATGAACAGATTGCTGCTTTTAACTTCAAATTAAGATTCACTTCATTTCAGACTTTGAAACAACATGAGGTTAAAAAGACTTCTTCTCATAGCCTCAGATATTAAGGGAGCTTTTAGAGCCTAAA
Organism: Atherinomorus stipes; assembly: GCA_023101725.1. Lineage (NCBI taxonomy): Eukaryota > Metazoa > Chordata > Actinopteri > Atheriniformes > Atherinidae > Atherinomorus > Atherinomorus stipes. The sequence goes on along the minus strand of JALJCO010010650.1, from coordinate 2,538,596 downwards.
ATTTGTGAATGGCTCCTCTTTTCTGGAACCAGAATGTAACCATATATGGATAAAGTAGAAAAGGGGTGACTAGATTGCCCGGACAAATCCTCTTTTTGAGAGCTAAAAAATGTGCCCGGCTGAAAACGTTTTGTGATTTTACTTTAACCTGGCAAAATCCTGCATGGTGTCCCTAAATGGACAAAACATTATGTGAGAAGTGAGAACCTTCTGAATCTTTAAAACTACTATACAAATTTTATCTAATGGAAGTTAGAGAACTGTTTGGGATAAGCAATGCCTTAAAAGGCATGAAAAGTAGTTACTCTTAGTACAGTCATAGCTACACCTGAGACCACTCACAGATGAAAACTTCTTTATGTCTGGGAGAATTTTGGCCACTAATAGCCAACATCTTTAAATTACCCATCTTTACCACTAGATGTCAGTAATTTGTACACACTGTACCTTTAAAGCTTATAATGTAAGAAAACACTGAATCATTTTTCGATTGCCATCAGAACACTGATCAAAAGAGGCGAATGCCGCTGTAATGATTTGTCTGAGAAATGATTTCACCAGTATTTCATGAGACCAGGCTTTTTCTTACTGGTTTCATCTCAGGCCTGGTGATTATGTCGATTAATTATATCCAGTCTTTGAGTTTAGCTGTGCAGGAGACTTTATTTGACCTTCCTAAGGCTTTTTCCTCAGGCCACATCTTGCTTTTTAGAGAATGTTAAGAATCGAACTTATTAAAGGCTCAAACATCCTGGTTTTGATCTAATTATGAGTTATGCATGTAGAAATGATGGTTTATGAGACATGAATAGGTAGTTTTTCTGATCTTTTAGAACATGAATGTTACCTGGAGCCGCTGAATAAATGTAGTGAAATATTGTGAAAACATCCAAGGTTGCTCTTTACTAGCTAAAAACGTTGTAAGAAAGTTTGTCCAGAATTCTGGATGTTGATAAGACCATAAATACTTATTTTTAGATACAGCCTCCATTTTTCTGAATTTAAGGCTCAAAAGGGGGATTTTAAAGAGAAATATTAATATTAATTCCATTATGCTGGTTATATGAACAAAGAAAAAAATTGCTTGCATGCATAAAGGAGCTAATCTGACAATTATGATATTGATTAGTCATTTGGTCTGTGAAATGAAGAGTATGTAAAAGATGTAAACTGCTCATCAAGTTGAATCATTGAAGTCGCTTATTTCATTCAGTTAAGATCACAGTAGACTGAGAGGCAGGACAGTCAATTTCATCAGCATCTTTAACGGCTGTATGAAGCTGGTTCAGATAACCTTTTGACCCCACCTGCCTCCTGAACAGAGTCGGTGAGGAACACCCCCAGCTCCGAGCCTCTCCCTCCACCCACTACCTCCTCCCAGGCCTCTTGCCCCTCCGAGATCCTGGCTGACCCTGAGGGAAGCTACCACGGCTCCACCACCACAGAGGAGGAGGCCAGCTACTCCAGCAACCTGCCCCCACATCGTTCAGCCCACCCGCACGCCCACGCTCACCCACTCAAGAGCTTTGCTGTACCTGCAATCCCAGCCTCCAGCCATCCATCATACGAGTCGCCTGCCTTGCCCAGCACGCCCCTGCTCGCTCAGACCGGTGAGCCAAAAGATCACATCAGATTTTAATCAGTCTGTTCATCTCAAATTAGTTCGAAGCAATTTTTCATCCTCATACATGAAATTCATTTTAAATTATTGAACTATAAAGTAATGTGAGGATAATAAACAACTGTTTAACACAGAGCTTAGTGTTGCCTTCACTGACTGTAGAATTTTTGTGTGCCTTTCATTCACCCAGGGCCTCCCACTCACCCTCACATTGTAAAAACAGCTTCTATTGGAACACTAGGAAGGACACGAACACCGATGGTCGTCACTGTGCCCAATGCCCCCGACGTGCCAGAGACCAGCAAGATGCTGGAGGATGTAGACAGCGTGAGTATAGCACCCCTCACTGGCAGGTGATGAAGACTCAGATGAAGAGTGTTTCCAGATCTACTGGTTGTAAATATATATTGATACAGTCTTGACTTTAGATTTTAGCAGCCACGCATCACACTTCCAGATCCATGTCAGGTTTTCTTTGGGCACTGGATTATACAGCGACTTCCAGCTGGATTTTTTTGTAACCACATTTTCTGTTTGCTCTTTCTCCCTTTTTATTCTGTCCAACTTCAATCTCACCATTTTTTAATTTCATGACGTTGTTGGCTGCCTTTTTTATCGTTTATTCATTTGACTTTTAACAACTGATCTTAACAAACCCCATAATGGAATGATTTTATTTTTACCATCTGATTATTATCTCCACATCCCTTCTCTGATTGGCTGTCGGTTGTCGTTTTGCTTTTGTCTGCTGCCTGTTTGTGTTTTTTCTTTCTCTCATTCATGATGCTTCAGTGTCTTTGACCCATTCCCCACCTCGCATCACCCCACCCATACGACTCCCCCCGTCCTCTGTGAGAGATCCCTGACTGAAACTCTGCTCCTTTCCTTTCCTCTCCTCTCCTCTCTTCCTTCCCTCCTTCCAGGTGCTTGCCTCCCCTCCCCCCTGTCCCTCCCCCCGCCCCTCGCAGTAACCCTGTTCCTCTCCCTCAGAGCTACGAGCCCGACGAGCTGACCGAGGAGATGGCCCATCTCGAGGGCCTGATGAAGGACCTGAACGCCATCACCACAGCGCCATGAGCATGCGCTCGCCACAGCGTGCACACACAGACACACTTCCTCTGTCATACACACACACACACACACATACACTTACAGATGGCCTCACAACAAACAAAACACAGCCAAACGTAGACCTTCTGGAGCAAGAGGCCACTGGACACTAAAATGGCCTCTTGTGCCCGTGGAAACTCTTATGCCAACCCCAACCCCCCCTTCCACCCCCCTGCACAGAGAGAGAGAAAAAAAGAGAACCTCCAGACTGAAACTTTGGAACTTTTACGGCTCACCTTGCTCAGTCTCAGGAAGGAGATCGCCATCAGAGGGAAGAAAATGAGACGCTTCATCTTTATATGAAGAACCATTCTCAGAGACAATGAACTTTTAAATGTTGGCCGCTTTCAACCAGAAGATTGTGAATTTTATTTCCTCAGCAAAAATCTGTACGGTAGGCGTCTGCGCCGAATGCTCGCCCAAGATGGTTAATTCAATGTCAAGTCAAAAGGAGGAAGTCCAAAAATATGCCTGTTTTGATGTTGGTGCTCATGCAGCACAGTCTACACACAGTGTTTGTTTGATTAGTGTTTTCTTTGTGCATTTTGTATATCTATTGGGCCGTTTCAGTGAAGTGAGCAATGGATATCAGCCCCTCTTTTTACAAGCCTACGTTTTGTTTTTTTTCCTTATCTTTTTGCTTTTCCCACCATTGTGTCATATATTGTGCCATGACTTTTTATTATTTTCTATATTATTGTATTATTTTTTTTTACACAGATATCCTTAAGAACATGTACATATATTTCTTTTTTCTTCAAGCTGCCTCATTCTTTTGATGTTTCCCATTGTTTCATTATTATTATTATTTGGGATGAAAGTGGGATTACAGAGGAGTCCTGAAGCTCAGTTTTCATATCTGTAAGAACAGGGGAGAGAAGCTGGATGCGTTTCTACAGTACATTCTTCTCTGGCATTTTGTTGCCCACTTTGTACATTTGAATGCTTTTCAGTCTTTGTTTGTCGTGGGAGCTCCGTTTTTAAAAGCCTTACCAACGTGTTTGTATGTCGGAGCGTGGAGAAGACTCAGCGTCGCGCTGTCGCTCGCTTCTGTGGCAGCTTCCGCATCGTTATGCGGGAATTGACAGTACCTCCTCACAGGTCAGGGGGTACCTCGGACTCAGGACGCTGACCCCACCCCTTCCTAAAAGAACAACTTAATCAACTCCAACTGACAAGTTATCTTTTATACGAGATGTTTGATTGTATGTGTGTGTTTCCAAAAACCAATATTTGGTTTCAGACATCTGTTCTGCTGAACCACGTGGGCATTTTCCTGCAACGGGGATGTGTTTTGCTGTTTGCTGTTCTTCATCAGACGCCACACTGTGGTTCTTTTACAAATCTTATAAAATGCAAAGATGTTGGCCTTTTGAAGGGGGGACTCCCAGATTTTTTTACATGGTAGGTTTTGTATGAAGAAAAAAAAAAGAAGCTTGTTCTGTACACAAATCTGCTGTAAAAAGGAAAAAAAAGTTCATCTAAGAAACTAGTTTTTCATTACCCTCTTACCCAAAGAAATTTGTCATTTGCAATCATAGTAATTTGCTCTACTTTTGTGAATACCATGTTTCTCATAAATGTACATCGTCATGAATGTCAGTATAACTGTAAGAGATTTTAACTATGGAGACAAACAAGGAACAAGTTTTGGGGTGAAGATAAGTTAAAACGAAGGTGGGAGAAAAAGGACCGGACTCCATTTGGGAAATGATCTATTGAGTTGTAAACAGTTGAACCTGTATTGCACTTTTTCACAGTTTTTGGAAAGTACATTTCTTACATATCTTGTGTTTTAAATATCAAAAGCTGTTTGTGTAACGTAGTGTCCTAGGTAAGCAGCAGGCAGCTGGTCTTGTTTTTTTTTTATGTTTTTGTTGTTTTGTGTTTTTTTGCTTCAGAGATGATATGAATTGAGCAGCTGAGTCGTTTGACTCAGCAGCTCACGATGAGGAATTCTGTTGTTCTGCTTGTTCATGTACAGAGCTTTCTTTGCTTTCTGTAGAAAAAAGAAGAATCTGTGGCTTTTTAAAAAATCTTCAAAAAATGTTTGAAAAAAAAAAGATGTTTTTTTATTGGTGCTCCTATACATTGTGTATACAAACTATTATGAATACTAACAAAGTAAATGTTTCTACTCGTCTTCTTTTTATCAAACGTGATCGAGATACCCGACAGGACATAACATGTTATTTGTCAATCACTCTACACTGTGTTCCAATTTATGATGAAGACGCGGTTTTTGTTTTTTTCTTATAAGTAATTAATTCAAGTGACAGTAAATGCCATTTTTTAATCGTCTGGAATTACATCAGGTTATAAACCAATCTGGATTTTATTGAACAAAACTATCAATGATTAATTTTTTGCCAGTCACTCAAAATACAACATAAAACATTGAATAGGTTGTAAAGAACTTGCATTATGAACATATTTCTAAAAACAAATTCAACACTTCTACAAGTCAAGTTCCATCTTTGATATCGCCTCAGCAATTCTCTCATCTATTAAAGGTTGAATATGGAACATTTTTATTAAAAGCTATATTTAAAAAAAAATAATACCACCACAGGTCGTTTGGGGGTGTACAGAATGAAAGTACAACATTTCCCAGAAAAATTATATTTAGCCTGAAAATAATTATCAAATAAATTTTGACGGGTTCGATAATGGCATTTTATTTACGTCTATAAGCCAATACACACCGCCATTGCAGGTTGCCAAATACGATCTCTGTGTGGAAACAATATTTTGGTCATAGTCAGGCTTGTACAGGGGAAAACCGTGGAGATGACGAGTGAAACAGCTGCTTCAGAGCCCTGGAGATATTATCTGTTTCTGAGGAGGAGTGACTTGAGAAGAGCAAAACCTGGAGTAAATTTAGGTGAAGACTTCACTAAATGGACCCACATAAACGTTTTCCACGGAGTCAAAACACAGAAATGGCGACTTTCCTCCTGGATCGGTAAGCTAGCTTGTTTGCTAACGTGGCTAACGTTAGCTGTCAGTTATAAGCTACTCTGTGTTACTTGTTGGACATGCTGCAGACTGTTGGTCACTTGCGTATCGGCAGTGAGCCTGGCATCCCAGCGGCTGGAGTTGTTTTTCTGCCGTTGCAACTACAACCTAGACACACGTGATGTCGCTGTTCTGTCCGTATTCCATATTCAACCTTTAAAGGTGCAGTGTGTAACATTATCAAAGGTCAGTGGCAGAAAAAATTTAAAGGTGCTGTATCATGCTTTCCAAATGTTCAAAAAAGTCAAATATAGGCATTAATAAGCTAGATATGTTCCCATCGTTACTATAGAAACTAATTTGGTGTTAAATATTAGTTTTTCGATGCATCTAATTTCCAACACGGAAGTAAGATGGCTGACTGTACTGAACCGCGGAGCTCTCGACCAATTGCAGCATGTTTTACGCCCATTTCATGACGTCGCCCCGGAAGAGACACTTATTCTGAAGGGTCACAGAATTGTCTGTAGCACCGGCACCGGCAGCTCTCGTGTGGATGTTAGTAGTAAACATTGATGGATAATTACTCCGATCGACGGGATAAAACAGACCAGCCTGTTATGGAGCTGCATGCGCTCGACCCAGAGTCTGATATGGAGTTTGAAGTACATGCAGTACCACAGAAGTACCACAGAGACCCCTGACAAGCAAGTAATTCAGCGAACAAATCATAGGCTAACAGTTAGCGCTGAGCTGAGCAGCACTCACATGGATCTTGTAAACATTGATGGATAATCGGACTCCGATCGACGGGATCAAACAGAGCAGCCTGTTATGGAGCTGTATGCACTCGACCCAGAGTCTGATATGGAGTTTGAAGTACACGCAGTACCACAGAGACCCCTGACAAGTAAGTAAATTAGCGAACAAATCATAGCCTAACAGTTAGCATTGAGCTGAGAGATGTGTTGACTCACCAGTGTTGTTGTCTGTCCATGCGCGTTTTTATAGTAGGAACTGCGTCAGGTTTCAGAAGTAATCCCAGAGAAAAAAAACACTTTACTGCCCGAGATTCATGAAGTTGTCAGGAGTGAAGTTCACACACAAAGTTGAGTTTTTTTTCCCCTGCTCCTGAAGTTATAATCCAACCACTTCTGGCAAGTCGATTCATCCAGTACAACAAATAAACTCCCACGCTGAAAGTAACTGCATTTTCCCCAACTTGCTGTCCTCTAGAGCTTAAAAAAAAAAAAAAAAAGGAAGAAAATTCTCCTGAACTCTTGAGCAAACGTCTGTTAGCTGATGGCCGCTTGTCTCTGAGGAAATCTTCCTGCAGGTGTTAGTTTCTTCCTCAGAGAGTGTGTATATGATTCTCTGAGTTTCTGTTCAACAGAGGGCGTCTTGCTACGATACTGAGCGTGCGCATTTGGACTTTCGTGATTGGTGCCACGTTCATACGTAACGCGGTGGGTAGTCAGCCGTTTGCAGGGAGGTAGCGCTTGGTTTAAATATTCATGTAGATTACTCAAATATGCATGAATGAAGAAAAATAACGATTTAAATCATTTCTTGATGAGGAAATAACACACTGACATGCTGAAAAGCTCTTAAAAGTCAATTTTTCATGATAGGGCTCCTTTAATATATAACTCAAAACTGTTTCTATTGATGTGTAATCATTGCACTAAAATAGCTGTTATGTTTATTTTCTTAGAATGAGTCATTTATCTACTTTCTGTGGGTCCACATACATGGAGGCTGCCATATGCCAAACAGTTCTCTAACTCCCTTTAAACAAAGCTGGTACAGCATTTTTAAAGTTCAGACACACTTTGTTTTGTCCATTAACAGACATTGTAGTAAAAACTGGTGGCACAAATATGTCGGCCTCAATGTATGTGGACCCACAGCAAGTAGATGAATCCAGTAGTCACGGTGTAGTTGTGACTGTGCTATGGATCCACTCACAGCTGAAAACATCTTTATGTCTGAGAGAATTTTGGCCACTGACGGCCACTGTACATTCATAACGGTGCTTGGCATATGAAGTCATTGCTATAACCATCTTTACCACTAGATGTCAGTAATTCTTACACAATGTACCTTTAAACTTGGAAGTTCATGGGTATTTTCTGCCAGGATCGAGAACTGCTTGCCAAAGACGCTTTTTGGAGGTAAACTGCTGCCCACCCTCATAGATCTTTGTTTTAAGGAAGCTTTTTGAACCTGTGATCTACTCCACAGGTTCTCAATAGAGTTTATGTGGGGGGACGATGGTGGTGTTTTCCATGAGTTTTTCTCCCTTTATACCCATAGCAGCCAAAGATTTAGCTGAATTTTTTTGCAGCATGGCGTGTTGGCCTGTCTAAAAAATATTTTATTGCAGAAGTTTTTCCTTTTAAGAAATGGTCAGTTAAAAACTGCAAATATTTTCAGAGGTCATTTTGACACACCCAGGCATCCTAAAGGGGCTTACCATCTCGCTCACCTTGCTGATGTCTCAGCCCTTGTTGGGACATGGAGGTCATCCATTCACCATCCAGACGTCCATCAATCAGAACTATCCAATGTCGCATGGAACTGTACCTGTGTTCAGTGAAAATAAGTAGGGATGCATGATATAATTGGCCCCCTGTTGGTATTGGCCTTAACACTGAGTATCGAACTTCAGCCACCCCACCAATATTTAACCAATCAGGTCGCTGTTTCTAAAGTCTAAAAAAAAAACCCAAAAAACTGCTTCTTCAAAAACTTCTTTTTTTACAGACTTTAAAACTTCTAAACACTAGGGTTGGGAAAAAAATATTGATACACTGAAATTTTTTCATGTACTGATATCATATTGACATTTAAAAACGCGGTATCGATCTATTTTACAACTGAAATCTTGCGATATTTCATCATTCTGTTACGAAAACCCACGGGAATTCCCAAAAATTTCGCAATATATTCATATACTGATATCATATTGACATTTAGAAATGCAGTATCCATCTATTTTCCTAACGAAATCTTGTGATATTTGATCGATATTAAATCTTGTGAGAACTCACAAAATGTGTGATTTTGTAAGAGAACGATGAAATCTCGCGAGATTTTGTAAGTAGAAGAGATCAATGCTGCGTTTTTAAATATCAATTTGATATCGGCATATGAAAATATTGCGATATTTCAGTGTATCAATATTTTTTCCCATTATTCCCACGGATAACAAAACTTCTATTTGCAATGACTGCTTTTTTTTTTTTTTTTTTTGCTTTAATATCGGTATTGTTAGCGGTTTTCGGCCACTTGTGTTTTGAAATATCAGCATATCGGATATTGGCCAAAATTCCAATATCGTGCATCCCTAAAAATAAGTCTTCATGTATTTATGAACCCACTGCAAACGTTTCTTTTTGAAGGCATTGATGACCAGAATAACTGCAAGCCCTCTGGAGGACCATGCATGGAGAGGTTCTTGGGATTTGATAGACACCTGCGGCCCATAACTCCTTGCTGCTCATCAGTGACTTGTTAAAAAAGAAGAAAAAAGTAGGCTGACTCAGGTTGGAGAAGTCACGCAATTTAATGTGACTTTTTATTCTTTCCATTTTAAAAAAAAAAAACTTTTCAGATGACATGATTGATCATGTAAAAACTGTCAGGGTTGCTTTTTAAGGTCTGATCTAAAGTATTTAGTTTCCAGACAAAGTTAACTGTGATTTTAGAGCTGCATTGCCTCAAGCTTTTATGTTGAAAGTCTCTTAGGTACACAGATGCTGCATTTTGAAGTTCACTTACCATCTAGTTGTCATCAATTCCCAGGCCAGATGAAGCTGAGAAACATTAAACCATAACACATTTTAAAACAAAAAAAAAACAAAACATGACATTAAAAGTAAAAAAAAAAATCAATGTTACTTTGCAAAATCAGGAGGAAAGTCATGGTCTTACAGTTTCCACTCCACTCACTACACTATGAAAATGAATATTGGGGGTTTTATCCAAAGATATGACAGTTTTTTTGTTTGTTTGTTTGTTTTTATCCATTTAAATATCACTGCAGATTAATATTTTTGACACTCCTTTTAATTAAATCTACATTTCAATCCATGTATACACAGTTCCTTTCACCTAGTCAAGGTCAAGATAGAAGAGGAAATGGTAAATCATTCATTCATTCATTTTCTGTACTGTTTAGTCCAATTCAGGGTCGAAGGGGTCATTGGAGCCTGATCCCAGCAATTATCAGGTGAGAGGCAGGTACAACCTGGACAGGCTGCCAGTCTATTGCAGGGCCGAAGTTATAAATCAATTGGATGAATTGATAATGTGTACTGGCTATATGGAGATGTTTGTCTACTTTCCCTCGTGCTTCAGGTAAGGCTAAACAAAGGTAAGTCAGTTAATGAATGATGAATTCTAGTACAATTCCTTTAAACAGATAAAGCATTTAGTTCATTGCAATGTTCTTAGTTGTGCTGTAAATCTGTGCTTCTGTTGATAGTGATTAAAAATTTTGTTTCATTTTAAAGGACTGATTGCTCAGAGCAGCACCATAAAAAGCAAAAAAGTTATTTCTTTTGTGCTAAACGTGCAGAAAAGAATGTTTTTTTCTCTGCCAAGTGAACTGTATTTGGGGGAAAAAGTTGCATCCAGTAAACATTTAAGATATCCACGTAAAAGATGGCTTCATGTAAAACAAGTTGTTCAAAACTTGAAACTGAATAAGTTGTGATGAATCGATAGATTTAGATTGTATGCTTTTGTCACATCATGAACACACAACACCAAGCCTTCTTGAATTATGCATTTCTAGATTGCCTCTAAATGTAAGAGATTTTTTTTTTATTCTTTTATTTTTTTATCTTGAATGAATAATTTTCTTCCTCTCTCCGACAGTTATGTTGGGGGGTGAGCAAGTTGTTTTTATGCGTTTATAACATAGAATGTTTGTATGTGTGCATTGATCTTCTTATGTTGTGTTTCAGGTTTCAGCTTATGTTTTTTTTTTATTTTTTAATTTTTTAATCTTATTTCTATGGATGCACTGTAGGCTATGGTCTTCCTTTAAAACGAGATGCTGCATCCATCAAATAAACTTCAAATGGCTGTGGTGGGTAGGAGAGTTGGCAGCCATCAAAATTTCTTCAGAAATTTTCTAGTTAATTAATTCAGTTAGTTAGTTAGTGAGCATAACTAATAAAGACGTGGCTGCAATGTGAAGTGATTACCAACAGGGGCCGCTGCAGCCATTCACCAACACCTTCACTTCCGGGCAGGGACGTCAGTGGCCCTCACAACACGGAATATGGCGGCGAGCTCGGATCGGAACCCCCCACCTTTCCCCGCAACAGAGGACCAAGAACCTGGGTTACCTGACATGGCAGATGGGGACAGTGACGAAGGAGAAGATATCTTCGTTTGTAACGTATGTTTCCAGCTCTGCCGCAGCTAATTCGTTTAATTAGATGTGAATTTTGAGGGCGAGTTGGAGCCTGGAAGTTAGCCTCTTTATCTGATCTGACCTGCATTCATGACATCCGACATAGCAGAACCTCTGACTGACTGTCAAGAAAAGTCTTATTTGCATTAAAAGCAACCGTATTACTTGAAAAGCTTGTGTGAAGTTAGTTTTAATCGCATATTTGTAGCAGTTTTGACCAGTGAGTGGTAAGTTTTCGCATTATTTACAGCTTGGTGATCCGTTATTATGATTAATTGCTCATTTTGAGGCCCTGTTGCTTTTACTGTCCAATTAAACTTACCTTGGTATTACTTTTCACATAGAAATGTCTGTATCTTTATGAATGTCTGGCTCACGTGACTCCACCCAGCTTCCTTTCTTATTGCCCCGCTTGTCATTGGTGTGTGCGCCACTCATTAAACTTGTGTCTGCAGAGCGTCCCGGTTTCTGTCAGCCGAGGAGTTTCTCAGCCGGAGCGAGTCAGTGAAAAGCCTGCAGATCTGTTCAGTGAGGAGGCGACCAGCGCCTCATCTGCAAAATCCAACGGGGTTCAATCCGATGATGACAATGACCTGTTTGCAGGTTGGTACACTTCTTAATGTTCTTTTAGATCACCCCTGATTGTGTAGGTTTACAACTCTGGCATGGTGCTTTAGAGATGTTTTATGTGAAGCACAGTTCATGCTAGAATTATCCAATGCATGTAGTTAAGTGGAAGAGACCCTCTTTCAATTCCAAGTTCTTGCATAACAGAGAATAAACAAACATCTGGTCACCATGTCTTTAAGTGAATTAAGCATAACCTCGGATAAACAACACATGACATGTTACACCATGTCACTATTTGATTAACAAAAGCTAAATCAAATTGCTGAAACACAGAGTGAAAAAGTAAGTAATGCCTTGCTGTTTCCATAAGAAATAAGAGTGAAAGTTGAAACCAGGTGCCCCCCATTAAACACACTTTACTGGCCATCAAAAAGAATGAGCACCTCTGTAAATGCAGGTCCTGAAGTTGCATGTCAGCATCTAGCAAACTTAAGCTGTTAGGGAAGCTACGAATATGAATAATTGGAAGCAATGTTTGAATGATGAATGGGCCAAAGTCCCCCATAATAATGTGGAAGGCTGATATTATTGTTCAGGAAATTACACCATAGTTGTTGCTGTTAAATGTGGTTCTACAAGCTTTTTAAATATCAGGCATACTTAAGTTTTCACACACTGCTCCTGTATCATGCTTTTGTATTTGTGAAATAAATCATGACACTGTTACATCATGGTGTTGTTAATCTGAGACAGATATGACCTGTCGAGGACCAGATTATTTCCATCCATGTGAAAGCTAAGATGTAGGTTTTCCCAGCAAGCACTGCTTTGTTGCAAAACTAATGATACTGCTCATTTTATAGTTATAATCTTTTCACTGATCTCCAAATGTGGGAGAAGCACCCTGGAAATACTCTGATGTGGCATCTGAGTAGACCACACAGATGGAAGGACGTGATGCTAAAATTACACAGTAGAAATAGGTGTTTTGTATACAGCCTGTCAAGAATAGCAACTTAGGCTCCCCACCTTTCTGTAATGATGACTGCCTTGTGTTGGCTTCCATGCTAGTACTTTGATGTGTCTTTAATGTCAACAAACAACTTATGTCATTTTGGGGAATATTCGATTATATTTAGAATAATTCCAGTGTGAATTTTACAGGTGTCATGTCCTGATATCCAACACCTTTAGAACATGACAGAGAGCTTGTTGGCTGCTGTACATGTGTGAAGATTAGATAGGTCTCCCCTTTATAAGATGCCTGTTAGATCAGGATTGGCTTAGGGGTTTAACCTAAACAGGTCGCTCTTGAAAATGAGACCTTCTTGATGAGATTTACCTGTATGAATGCACATGAAACAGAAAAGATAAAATATGATGTTTAAATCATGCATTAAACTCAGTTTTAACCCTTAAAACTCCACTAGATGATCGCTTATATTGTCAATTTCTTAGGAACGGTGTTGTGTAACTCTCTGGTGTATTTATAGCTTACCCTTTAGGTGATCTACAGAAGTTTTCCAGGCATTTGTATCCAATGCAAGAGTAGGGATGGGCGATATGTTATCGTGTGCGATATTTTGTTATAGAAATTCCCCATGGTAGTAATTTGTCATCTCAGGATAAAAATGATAAATTTATTTAATCAGGTTGTATTTACAGTTATTTATATATAGATGCTTTTTTATTTATATATAGTTTGCTGTTTGCACCATTTAGATAAATGTTAAATTTGCTCTCAGATTTTATACATGTTTGTTTGGTGTCACTACAGTTTTACAATAGAGGTGCACTACTTGAACTTAGTTGATGTAGTTTAGTGCCTTTTATTATTATTTTAGGGCTCTCAAGACAGAATGTAGTGAGTTTTATAATACAGATAATTAGGCTGATATTTTTTATCGTCTCTTATCATTAACATAAACTATCGTGATACATGTTTTAGTCCATATTGCCCGTCCCTATGCAGTAGGTTCACAATCAAGTTGCAAAATGTAGTGTTTATCCAGAGACTCTATGGAGAATCCCCAATGCTGTGATAACACAATTATTTATTACATTTTACTAATTAAAAAAAGAAAAAATCACTATTGCTACTACAGCTGTGTGAAAAAGTGTTTGCCCCCTTCCTGATTTCTTACTTTTTTGCATGTTTGTCACACTAATTAGATCATCAAACAAATTTTAATGTGAGTCAAAGATAACACAAGTAAACAGAAAATGCAGTTTTTGAATGAAGATTTTTATGCTTTCATCAGAAAGCATCTTGATGATCCCCAAGACTTTTGGGAAAATACTCTGTGGACTGACAAGACAAAAGTTGAACTTTTTGGAAGGTGGAGGTCCCATTACACCTGGCGTAAAAGTAACCCGGCATTTAAGAAAATGATCATACCAGCAGTAAAATATGGTGGTGGTAGTGTGATGGTCTGGGGCTGTTTTGCTGCTTCAGGACCTGGAAGACTTGCTGTGGTTAATGGAACCATGAATTCTGCTGTCTACCAAAATAATCCTGAAGGAGAATGTCCGGCCATTTGTTCATGACCTCAAGCTGAAGCGGACTTGGGTTCTGCAGCAGAACAATGATCCAAAACACACCAGCAAGTCCACCTCTGAATGGCTTAAAGGGACTTGAGGCAAGATTAAGAAACTAAACTCGCGATTGGCGCTTCAGGTAACTGCAGCCACGAGCCAAGCCGTCACGGGAGCGTGCACAAACTGAAGCTATGATGCTGTTTACTCACCTTTCTCTCCGTAGTCATACTTTGTAGTGGTCTTTCAGTTGATCTGGATCGTTTGCTGACGGCAGAATAATCCATAACAATCGCTTGCAGTGTTTGAATTTACCGCGACCGGCTTCGTCCTTTATCAAAACAGCGGATGTAGCGTCATGTGACGTCACGTCCGCATGGCAGAGCTGGAAAACTATTGTGTTGTTTACTAAGCTTTTTCTTCGTAGTTACAATTTTTAGTGGTCTTTCAGTTGATCTAGATCGTTTTCTGACGGCAGAATAATCCATAACTATCGCTTACGGTGTTTTTATTTAACGTGACCGTCTTTTCCTGCATCAAAATTGCGGATGTAGCGTCATTTGACGTCACGTCCGCAGGGCAGCGCGGGAAATTCGGACACCGAATTGCAGCGCATTTTGCAACACACAGCCTGTTCAAGGCAACGGAGAGAAACGTGGGTGGAAACGTTATTTTTGGTATTTAGCGCTTCATCACCCATTAGTATGAAAAAAAGGGACATTCATGTTTGGTTTTTTTCAAATTCCTGCCTCAAGTCCCTTTAAGAAAAACAAAATGAAGACTTTGGAGTGGTCTAGTCAAAGTCCTGACCTGGATCCAATTAAGATGCTGTGGCATGACCTTAAAAACGTGGTTCATGCTGGAAAATCCTCCAATGTGGCTGAAATACAACAATTCTACAAAGATGAGTGGGCCATAATTCCTCCACAGCGCTGTAGAAGATTCATTGCCAGTTATCACAAATGCTTGATTGCAGTTGTTGCTGTTAAGGGTGGCCCAACCAGTTATTAGGTTTAGAGGGCAATCACTTTTTCACACAGGGCCATTTAATTTAGGATTTTTTTCCCTCCTTAAAAATAAAAATCTTCTTTAAAAAATTGCATTTTCTGTTTACTTGTGTTATCTTTGTCTCACATTTAAATTTGTTTGATCTGAAACATTTATGTGGGACTAACATGCAAAAAAGTAAGAAATCAGGAAGGGGGCAAAAAAAATTTCACACAGCTGTATGTTGCTAAGAGATGTATATTTTAATCCATCAGTTGTGATGAAGCCACTTCCTGTTAAACGTTCTATCAATTAAATAGCTTAAATTGATGATAATGGCCAATCAGGCGCCTCTAAAGATCAACAAGTTTCAAGGAAATTCTATGCATGTCTAAAACGAATAAAAATAATTGTTCTGTATGGGTGGGGGGAGGGAAACACGGATGTTTTTGACACATGGTGGTGCTAAAAACCGACTGAGTTGGAGATTGTTTTGTGAGGATGGTGGTAAATATTAGCATAAGTAACTGTAAATGGCAAAAAAAAAAAAAAAAAACAGCTGGAGGAAAAATCTAAATACTTTCTTCTGTGTGTTTCAATGTCTTTTGTGTAATCTGGGGTTTCTTTGATGGCACTTTATTGATTGATACATTCATTTTATATCATAATCTGATAGCCGTGGCTTTCCTGAGAAAATTAATGACTGTATGTTGACTGTTTAAGAGGTTTGACATTCTACTTTTGTTTTTGTTTTTTTACTTTAAAAAATGAAGACAAAAAAAGACAAAAATGCTTCAAGTTTTAAGGGTTAAGGACTTAAATTTTCTATTTCAACAGGAATGTCAAAACAAGCTTTAAGTATCAAAAGCTAGACAATAATGGCACAGGGTAAAAAGAAAAAAAAAAGGAAAGGAATTGGTTCCTAAATTGATCATTCAGGTTTGATGTTGCAGTGATTGTAATAAAGCCAAAGGTCTCATCTTCAGCCATACCTTGACTGATTTATATTATATCTGTTATATTGTGAAGAGGCAAAATTACAAAAATGATATTCCTGCACAAACGATATGACTGCGCAGCATGCTACACACAGTACATTTACCAGCCATCTATTTTCTGTCCTGAGCTGATGTTGCATGTTTGTGAAGTTTTAGGAACACAGAAAGCAAAGGAAAGTGTAATTGTGAGACATTTGGTTCAAATACAATTTTTGTGAAATGAACTTGTGCAAATATGTATCTGTAGTGAGTAAATTGATAGTCTGCAGTGGTGTAATAGAACAGTTGTCATGTAGTTTAATCTATGCATGACCCTGTGTTATATGCACCTTTTATCTTGTTCTTTTATTCTTCATTTTGTCCAGAAGCGCAGGCAGATTTAAGTACAGACAAGTCTGGCAGCCCTGCTGAGAAGGAGCTCTCCGCCTCCTCTGGCCCTCGTCCCACCTCCTCATTCTCTCAGAGCCCAGCAGCCCTGCAGCCGACCTCCCTGGAGCAGGTACGGGCCACGTCTGTGCAGAGCATTCCAGG
Source organism: Atherinomorus stipes (assembly GCA_023101725.1). Taxonomy (NCBI): domain Eukaryota; kingdom Metazoa; phylum Chordata; class Actinopteri; order Atheriniformes; family Atherinidae; genus Atherinomorus; species Atherinomorus stipes. The sequence goes on along the minus strand of JALJCO010010650.1, from coordinate 2,521,858 downwards.
AAGCTGAAAATAATCATGGAATATATGCTTTTTATTGGCTGCACTGTAATTGCCAATTCATGTCTCTTTGGCAGCCAGAAGTTGAAGCTGTTTGATTCCTCTTCAGATTTCAGATTGTATCAATGTGTTTTCTTTATTCCAGTTGGAGGAAGAGGAGGCCAAGGATAGTTTTGATGTGGATGTTGCTGTTACCAACCCTGAAAAAGTTGGTCAGTTCAGTTAAACTACTATACAACTATCTGCAATCATCCATAGCATTAATTTTATGGTTATAGTTCATTTTAGCGACTTGTGCTCTTTAAATGCTAATTTCAGAAGGAAATCTCTTTCATTCTTGACTGTAATGTTTCCCCAACATTTCTGCCCATTTTAGGGGATGGCATGAATGCATATGTGGCCTACAAAGTGTCAACCAGGGTCTGTATTTAAGCTTGTGTTGATTCCTAAATGTTAATTTGGCTCTGAGTGTTTCTTACATCATGGTGCTGTGTTTTCCTACAGACTTCCTTGCCCATGTTCAAATGTAAGACGTTCTCTGTTAGGAGGCGTTTCAGCGACTTCCTGGGTCTTTATGAAAAGCTGTCAGTCAAGCAGTCGCTCCACGGCTGCATCCTTCCACCACCACCAGAGAAAAGTGTCGTTGGTGGGCAGCTATGGCTTTTTATGTATATTTATTTTTGGCATATTTTTTTTTGTCATTTATCATTATTTATGTTCCCTTTGTGACTTCTGTTTGAACCAACAGGAATGACCAAGGTGAAGGTGGGAATGGACGACCCATCATCAGTGGAGTTTGTTGAAAGAAGAAGAGCAGCTCTGGAGAGGTAGGGTTGTGCATGTTTTAATCACAGATGTCACTAAATACAGGGTTCCCGCGGATCCTTAAAAAGTCTTAAAAGGCATTGAATTCATAAATCTAAAATTAAGGCCTTAATTGGCATTAAAATGTCTTAAATTCATATTTCAAACGTCTTAAAAATTTCAACACATGATTAGAAAGCTTTCATCATTGGAAGTAGTTTCAAATCTCGAAAGAAATAGTAATATTTATTTATTTTAAATAATTTACCAAATGACACCCATGGTAACATTGCGCAATCACAATAGCAGAACCAACAAAACAGTGACGGTTGCAGCCGGGACTCTAAAATCAGGTGCACGTTGTTCATGATGCAGCTACTTTGGGGGTGAGTGATTGAGTTCTTCGTTAATAGACTAAACAATCTAATCTTATTTATGTGGTTTACATGACTGCATGTCATCGCTGCTCTGTGTCGCGCTGAGCTCTGTTTCTCTGTGATGTGACACGTGTCTGTGGCGCGAGCAGACGCGCAGCAGTCGCGCCGCAGGACAGAACACGCTCAGAAAATACGTCAAAGTTACCTGAAACTCAGACACAAATATCAACGTTTTAAAGCTCTGCCAAAAAGGTGGAGATAGAAAGACTCGCACTCCTTCCCAGTTGTGTAATATGCGGAAAACGTTGTGTATGTTGTGGAAACGCGCACAGCTGAAGCCTCCATAGCTTAGATGTAGGCAACAGTAGCTGCGTTTACATGGACCCAAATAGACCGATTGCTTTCGGTTTAAAAGCTCTTTCGGAATGAAAATGATCCATGTAAACACCTCTTTCCGAATGAAAAACACCGAACCGAATGAATTTTCATTCGGTTTCACGGGGGTAGAATTTTCCTTTCCCCAAACCGAACGGGGTTTTTATGTAAACGCTGAATCGGAAAGTTGTGAGGTTGCACTCTTACAGCGCATGCTTCAATGAGACGTCAACGTGAAACAAGTGACGTTTCCTCACTTTGACAGATGGCTGTGAACAACGTCATTCCTTGGACAGCGAGAAAGTTTGTTTTTAACTCAAACTCTGTCTCTACAGCTTTTCCTCTTGGTTGTTTCCAGTAGGAGCTCATGAGGATCAGCTGCTGCTTCATTAACGTCCTGCAGAAACCACGACTGTGACGATCAGCTGTTTGTAGACCTCTGTCTTTAATAAATAACGTGATTTACATCATTCTGCGCATGTCAGGCAGGATTATTCTGAATGAATATTGGCGCATGTACACGCCAGATCCGAATGTATTAGTTCCCATGGAAACAGCTGCCCTGAAATCCTCAATCAGAATGATTTCAATCCGAAGGGGAAAAAAGTCTCCATGTAAACGTGGTGAGATCCCTCAATGTGCACCAAAATTAGGCTTTTAAATATGAAATGCTTAAAAAAAAAAAAAAAAAAAAAAAAATCCGGGGAGCATGTTGTGGACCCCCCCTAGACAGGCTGTATCCTTCTCACCTTTTTAACCCCTGCCCGTTTTCATGTCTGTGAAAACAGCGGTACTGTTGTCTCTGAACACCATCATTCTTATTCACTTATTCTGTGAAAACACTTAAAAGGGAGCTGAAGACTTATTCTGTGCAACGCTACCAGACTGACATCGCTCACTCGTTTGCACACGGTTCTGACAAGACAGACATGAAAAAGGGTAAACACTAATGATTATAATGTGTTTTATGATGCTAGATTGCGACAAAACACTTGATGAATGCAGCAGAATAGTTATTTGAAATGAATACCTCTCTTCCTGTACTGTTTTTTTTTCTGAGGATTCATATGTACATCCTTCTATGTATTTTCCATGTCTTCAACTTGGGAAAAGTTTTTCCAAATGAAAGTTTTTCACTGGGTCAAAAAGTCAGGTTTTATATTAATATAATCATTTGGGTCAAATTGTTTCTAACCCTGTGTAAATGATGTAGTGCCCCCCCGCCCCGCCAGTCTGTGTTAATTGTGAAGTTGGTCTTAAATTTAATTTCAAATGGCATTAAAAAAGTCTTAAAAAGTCTTAAATTTAACTTCCCTTAAGCTGTAGGAACCCTGTAAATAACTTGATGACTAATATTCATATTTAGGCCATCTTAAAGGTGATTCTATGTTTACTTTCCATCTTAGGCTCAGTTTCAGGATGCATTTTTATTTGTTGTTTATAGCTCAATACTTGTTACTCCATAACAATACTCCTGTGATCTGTGTAGATATCTTCAGAGAGTGGTGTCTCACCCTCTTTTACTGCAAGATCCTGATGTCCGTGAGTTCTTGGAGAGAGAAGATGTGAGTATTTTATGTAGGGCTGTCACAAACGATTGTTTTTGTAATCGATTAGTCACCAATTATTTTGTTGATTTGTCGACTAATCGGATCATGTGAAAATTGTAGCATATTTACAGTACCAGTCAAAAGTTTGGACACTTTCTCATTGAATCTATTGGGAAAACATGTCCAGACTTTTGACTGGTAGTGTGTGTGTATATTTGTCAATAAACTACTCAAGAAAAGATGACCAGACAGAAAGGCAGACAAGGCAGCTAAAGGTGGCAATTTTGAGAAGAAAAACAATAAGTCGATTAATCGACTAATCGTTGCAGCCCTAATTTTATGATTATAAGAGATTGTGTTGTTGTAGTATATTGTATATTCAAGAATAGTTGTCTTTATCTAGTATTTACAGAAGACGTATAATGACCTTTTTTCACAAGCTGAGACAAGATCCTAAAGTTGTTTACACACTCGGCGAGAAGCTAGACCTGTGACAAAATATCGATACACTGAAATATCACAATATTTTATGTTGAGATATGAATCACTCCGTAAACACTTTGTTTAGCCCCACAGGGATTACGAAAAGCATTTATTGAGGTAAAAAAGTTACTGAGTTCTCCTTTAATTTGCGGTTTTCATTCTAAAATACTTAGATTTCCCACATTTGCAGTCTAGCCACTGATGCACCCTCATCATGAGTCACGTGCAGAACTGGACCAAGTTGTTAAAACACACCACAGAACGTAACAGCCAGCTGGAAGGCTGGGTAAAAGCGAAGTCATATCTCCTCCATTCTGTATCAGTTGTGAACTCTAACCTTTACTGTCAGTCCACTCCTTTGTGTGGGGGTCTGATAGAGCATTTTTATCAAAGCATAAAGCAATAAATAAAAATTTTTTAAAAAAAGAAAGGAATGGAATGAATGCATGCTGATTTGACCCTGAGCTGGATAAGTCGTATAGAAATTGACTGATTGACTGATTTGAACTTTGAAGATGTTGGAGATAGAAGTGAGGATCCTGGACATTTCTTCTCTGAGTCAGGACTCAGTGTCCAGAAGTGCCACATTGTGTTTTTTTTTATTATTGTTTTAAGTTAGAAAGGATAGAAATTTGCTGCATCTTAATGAAGATCCTTAAAAACTATTTATTCTAAGGCTAATTTAAGATCTGATTTTTGTGCCTTGTGTTTACTTTTAGTTGCCCAGAGCAGTGAACACCCAGGCACTGAGTGGAGCCGGTTTCCTCAAAATGATCAACAAGGCATCGGACGCTGTTAACAAGATGACGATCAAGATGAATGAGTCAGACACTGTAAGAGGATTCTGGATGAAGTGGTTCAGTGTGGTCCAACTGTTAAATCATCTGTTCTCCTTCTGGGAAATTACAAATCATTTCTGTCACATGATCTGGAAATTTTATTGTGGGATGAATATTTTTAGATCAGTTGTGGCGATGGAAAATCAATCAGTCAAACTTTATTTATATGGCACTTTTCATACATAAAATGTAACACATAGTGCTTCACACAATAAAGTATTAAAGCCTGTCCCTTCCACCCCCACATATAGACCCAAGCTTACAAAGTAAAGTCTAGGAGCATGGCAGGACACTGAGGATCCTGCCATGCTCCTGCCATGAGGACAGTATAAGGGGCCATCCACGCTGAGAGGCACCACCGTAGAGACCACCAGGGGTAGATCAGGGTAGACTCCACACATGGTGCAGATCCTCCCAGTCTTCCAGGCCTGGGGGGCACCAACATTTAAGAATTTAAAGATAAAATTTAGGAATTGAATGATAATTTTAAAAAATGTACAAAGACTTATGACAACAGATAAAAAGAATAATAAGTAAAAATTCTTTAAAGCATTAGAGATTAAGAATAGTAAAATTAAAGAAATAAAAAGAGTAAATGCCAGATTAAACAGGTGGTTTTTAAGCCTCCTTTCAAAAATATACAAAAAAAAGCTTAATTATGACAAAATTATATTGCCCTGATAACTCATGTTAGTGTTTAATTCAGTACAACAGTGGTGGATAATTTTTTGTATACAATTAGTTAATTTTATAGCTATCTTGAGTAATAAAATCATTCTATAAATGATGACAAAACAAACACACTCACTGTTGTTAATATTATTGTTTTTGATATATCGCTCCCTTTTCCTTGTTTGTCTCAGTGGTTTGAGGACAAGTTCCAGGAAGTGGAGAATGAGGAGCAGCATCTGAGGAAGCTTCATGCTGTGGTCGACTCCCTCGTCAATCACAGGAAGGGTGAGCTACATCTCCCTTTCCTGACTTTTGTTTGCAGAGTTTTTCCAATAAAAATGTTTCCTCTCAGGAAAAAGTTTAGACTTTTAGGATGAAACAAGTAGTCTGAAGACGTTTTCTGTTTCCTCTTCAAACATCAGAGTTGTGTGGGAACACGGCCATATTTGCCAAAAGTATGGCCATGCTGGGAAACTCTGAGGACAACACAGCCCTCTCGCGGGCCCTGTCCCAGCTGGCAGAGGTGGAGGACAAGATGGAGCAGCTGCATCAGGAGCAGGCAGCCAGTGACTTCTTCATCTTTGCAGAGCTGCTTGGCGACTACATCCGCCTGCTGGGGGCCGTGCGGGTAAACTGATGGCTATAGAAGTAGAAAAAGCTAAAAATATAATTAAATAAAAGGCTAAGGTGTCTGGAAAAGTAAAGCCTGAATAGTTCCCGATAATCCTGACTTAATCAGGAGTGCAACGTAGACAAATTATCGCATCTTAATTTTACAGGCAAATCTAATGCCAAAAAATACGTATGTAAATCTGGCCGGGAAGTTTTACTGCATTCTTATCTCAGGTCAATGTAACGTTCATATGTTGAGACGACTTTATCCAATTTGAAATGGATGTCAACAGGGGTGCTTCGACCAGCGCATGTGAGCTTGGCAACGATGGCAGGAGGCTCAAGGCACGCTTCAGAAAAAGAGAGAGGCCGAGGCCAAGCTGCTGTGGGCTAACAAACCTGACAAACTGCAGCAGGCTAAAGACGAGATCTCTGAGGTAACGGACACGGTGACCACAAGATGACTGAGGCTCAAAGGTCAAAATTAAAGTAGTGCAGTAGCGTTTACTCCTATTTTAGGTCGAATTTCAAATATAAGAAGATACTGATGATCATACCAGTCTGTGCAGGTTACAGTGGCCCAAAAAAAGGAACAACCCTTTATTTGACCCCATTTAATTTGTGCTCAGCTCAAATATAAAAGAAAAAACCCCACAAGAATCCTGTGGTGAGTTGCTAAATGGCTGCTTGGTGCTGTTTTTTTTTTTTACAGAGGATATAATCATTATTAAATCTGATAACAAAAGGGAAAAAAAATGTTATCTATAGCCAATTTCCCTGCTCATGACAAGTGTCATATAGGTGAATTTTTATGTGCTGCAACTTAACTGTTGATCATGAAAAGGCTTGAAAATGCACAGTTTTGTGGAGTGATGAGTCGTCCTGTTTTAGTCTCTACCAACCCAACCTTTACTGCATTTCACGTTCTATTCCACTCTACTTTTTCTGTCTTTCTGCTGTTATTTTATAATGGCAATAAAGCAAAATATGCAGAGGAAAATGATATTCCTTCTTTGATAATTATACATCATTAAGAGCCTGGTAGATTTGAATAACTGCTTGCTGGATGTGCAAAGTTTCTCAGTTTCTCACTACGTGATTATCACATCTAAATGCCAAAAGATGGCAACAGTCAAATTGCACTCAAAACTTAGCTGCCAATGTATAGAAAACCAGGTCAAAATAAAGTCACTTGACCATGTAGGTGGGGCGTGGCTCTCTTGAGGAAATTTTTAAAGGAAAATTTGGCCATTGCTACAAGTGTAGTGTTGTGTTGTATTTTTCAGACTATAAGTCACACTTTTTTTTTTTTCAAAGTTTGTCTGTTCCTGCAACTTATAGTCCCGTGAGACTTGCATATCAAAATATATACAATTTAAAATATGCAATAGTAATTCAAGTAACAAGAAACAAATAAAAAATAAAAATTTACAAAAATATAATTTAGCGAATAAAACATTGCTTTTGAATTGGAGTTGAAAATAATAATTTAAAAAAATAAACAAAACTGTCCCAGACCAAATAGATCACCCTGCTTATGGACACTGGGACAAAATATCCATCAAAAGGTGCAGAAACCTTATTGAACATTATAGAAAACACCTGATTGCAGTGATTGCCTCAAAGTGTTGCTCAACAAAATTTTATCTTCCTAGCCCCATCATGCTTGTTTACTTGTTTTATATTTAGTTTGTTTTTAATATTTTTGTTGAACTACAGTTCAAAATCAAGGTCATGAATTTTATAGAAATTTTATTTATTGTTACTTTTGTCAATTTTAACTTGGTGCTGACAGATTTTTTTTCTGTCTTTAATGGGGAGGTATGAATAATTTTGAGGATGACTGTATGTTTGGTGCTTTAGGAGACCAATAAGAGTAATGTTTTTAAATTAAATGACATGTTGGAGAGTCTGCGATGGGCTGGGAGCCTGTCCACGGTGTACATTGCCTATCGCCTGCTAATTGCTGGGATAGGCTCCAGCTTCCTCATGACCCTGAGTGAATGTTGGAGAATGTGAAGCATTAATACATCTTTGTGTTTCCCCCTGCTGTTTGTCCTCAGTGGGAGGCGAGGGTTACTCAGTATGAGAGAGACTTTGACAGGATTGGGATGACTGTACGCAAAGAGGTGCTCAGATTTGAGGTACGTACCCTGTATTTACACCTTTTGTCAGCACTTGCAGCAGAAAGAACTTCATTATGAGATCAGACTCATTTAAACAAATATGACAAAAAAGCTTCAAACATCTTTGTGGATAATCATGTATTCTTTTCAGTATATGTGGCTGTTCTTATGGAGGATGGAAGTGCTGAGCATGAAGAAAAGTATTCCAGTTAAAGGTTTAGTCAAAATAGAGGATGTCTTTTCAGTCATATTCATGGTGTAGTATGGAAGTCAGCAGCCTTTGGATGGATAACCTTGAAATTTTTTAAAGACCTTGATGTTTCTCCATAGGCTTTGGTGATCCCCTGACATTAATGGCTTTTCCTTTATTAAAATATCTTAACAACTTGGACCACATAGCTACATATTTAAAATGCTCAAATGCTCCGTGGAACACATTTTACAATGACTGTGGTGAAGGCCACAAGCTGAAACAGTTTGGCCTCACAATGAAGTTCTTTATACTGCTGTTCTTACAGCTTTTGAAATCTTCAGGAAAATAATCTAATTGAGGAAAATGGCACACACAACTGAACTACTTTAAATAACTCGGCTTAGCAGCACATTCATGTGAAAGAATAAAAGGCTGATAACTAATAACTCAAGAAAAATACTCGTGTTAATGCGCCGTGGGGGAAGGTGATGTTTACGAAATCTAGCTAAATACCTCAAAACATGGCAACGCTTCTCTTTGCAGAAAGAAAAGGCGAAGGACTTCAAGAGCCAGGTTATGAAATATTTGGAGGCAATGCTGCAGTCCCAACAACGGGTAATTCTTGAACTTTATCAAATATCATACTCTAAAAATGTCACATGTAATTGCTATTATTTGTCACATTACTAGAACATGTTCTGAGTATTCATTCCTCTTGCCCTTATTTTTTTCCAGCTTATAAAGTTTTGGGAAGCATTCCTGCCTGAGGCAAAGGCAATAGCTTAATGTTGGAAGCAGGAGATTGTCCTTTTTTTAAGAGAACCCAACTGCCTTTTTGAACACTTTACCTCTTTACCAGGAGCTGAGAGGACGATTTTGAAACACACAAGAAACTTCCATCCATTTTTCTTTGTCTTTTTAATTACAGTATATTCTCTTATCTTGTACAGAACTTTGATATAATAAGCTACCATATTTACACAACAAGTCTTTAACATAATTCTTTGTTTATGTTCTTGATTTAAAGATGGTTTAAAGCAAAGTTCCAGCTGAGATTAACCTGTGAAACTCACTGTTCTGTCAGTGAACTATGTATTTGTTTAAACCAGTAAATTCTAGTGTTAATATTGAGGTACTGCCATATTTAACATTGTCTATAGTTTACATCAGATGTCATTCCACTCTAACAGATGTTGTTAGTGGCTGCATGCCAGATAATGTTTTGATGCACTAAAGTAAGATGGAAGCAGATGGAAAAGGTTATTTTGTTTGTTTTTTACTGAAACACCATTATTGATGACTGATGTAATTTATCAGAAGTATTATCACATTGCTACAGAGTATCCCACGTTACATTTTGGAGAGTAAACATTATTACAATGAAGATTTAACAAGGTTACAGGCTTCTCAAGAGTTCTTACAATATGATGAAACATTTATAAGATTACAGTGAGTGCCAGCTGAAAATGCAATCTTCTTTATTGGTATTTTCTATGATTGTATATGTATACATGAGCCACATTTATGTATTCATTTGTTCCACATTTGTTACTTTTTTGTGTGTCAGATACTGAGGCCCATGGCAAGCTAATTTGAAACTACTGAGAGATTGTTTACATCCTGTGTGAAGTAAAGGATTCTTAACATGCTCGTGTACAGTGCTTGAATGGAATCAGAAATCCTGTTGGATATTATTTGTAAACATACTGCATTTTCCCCCCATTTTTGATAAATCAGTTTAACATTGAAATGTCAAAACAGAGGTTCAAATGATATGGTCCCTTGTTTTCAAAATAGTGTTGTTATGCTGTCATGTCATATTTCTGTAAGAATGTGCTTTATTTTTGTAACCACTTTGCATTAGCTGATACATTTTCCTGTAAATATTCTACAGGTTGATGCACAAAATAAACGATGATTGATTACATTTTGGGCACTACTTTGAGTCTTTTAGGATTTTTTGTTATAATTTTCTTTTGATACATGTGTTGGTAGTATTAATAGGACTTAATGGGACAGTCCAGAGGTGTTGGAGGTCGTTTTCGACTACATTCTTTATCCAAGATAAAGAAAATATTGGAAATTCTAAGATTATAAGTTGGTATGAAGTACACTCCTGCCATTCTGATTTGTTGAACTGAAAACAACAAAAAGCAAAGGTTTTTTTGTTTTCTTTATTTGAAAAGTGACTTTAATTTGTCTTTAAACTAACTGCCAATTTATCGCACCAGTTTCAATCGGGTAATGCATTAAAGAAAGGGGGAAGAGAAAAAGGCATTAGACAGCTTTTCTGTTTTTACACTTTTAAGCGGCAGACAGTTTATATATAGGCTCTATATATATATATATATATATATATATATATATATATATATATATATATATATATATACTCACAATGTTCGGAGTAGCAAACCCTAACATCATTATGACACTTTGAGGGTTAATTAGGCAGTATCAGTGACCTGGAAGTGTGCTTCATGAAGCGGGCGGTGCCGTTTTTCTACATCCGGTGTGTTCGAACCTTTCACGAGCAGCGAAGGCAGACGAAGAATGGAGCGAGCCGCTAACGGCCGTTAGCTTGTAACACCAGTAACAAGTAGAGCGCAGAAAAATTCATATGAAGCTCGGGGCACTCATCTACTTTTGACGTGAGGAATAAACAAGCTGCGCTCTGCTCTAATGGTCTGGACTTACCACATTAAAGGTGATTCTATTTTGCAGGTTTTCGGTCAGCTACCAAAGCAGCATTTGGAGGAAGGTTTTTGGCTGTTAGCTAATATTTTCGTTGCTAACGGAGCTAATTTCCTTGTTGCGCTCGGTCCAGCTGTCACCCAGCCATCAGTTGGTGCTTGGCGTCAATATTAAGCAAAGACAATGGTTGCTTTTGTCGTTGCCTTTTAGACTACTTGTTTGCATCTGCCAAATAAGGAAATACCTGTCTTACGGGTTTCATAGAATATATTTACAGGTAGACCAGTCACTTTGGCTAAGTAATGTTTTGCTAACGTTAGCCGAATGGCTGTTCAGTCATGTTTCGTGGTGGAAACATGGTAATTTGACTTGGTTGATGGCTAATTCATTTACTAATCGACGTGACCTCCTCTTTAGATAGACTGCCACGGCTGGCTTTGTCCGTGAAACGTTGGCACACAGCTGCCAACTCGCCTCCTTGTTTTGATTCAACTGCAGGCCTGCGTACAAAGAATCGATCATCTTTATATGAACCTCAGCTACCTCTACCCAATACTGCTCCCTCATAGAAACTTGCTCCCACTGATGTATTTATTTCCAGGACACAGCTTTCCACTGATAGCAGATTTAGATTGACGCATTTGATCGGTGCCCCCTTGTTCACCATGGGTAGAGCTCTATAAAAGCATTTGTGGACGTGGTAGAAGTTTGATATTGCCAGATGAATATATTAAAAGTTAAAATGGACCTCTTAATAAAGTTGCGATGACAATTATTTTTTCTTTCTTTTTATGCTGGTGATCAGACTTAAGGCTGATATTTATTTCTTATAAGCATTTCCTTTTGCAATAACTAAAGCAGCCTGTTGTATTAGTTACCATGTAATAATACAATAGCTATGATAAAATAGAATTCATACTCAAGATTATTGTATACAGACGTTTATTTGGGCAACGCCATAATTAACGTGTGTTGTTAGTAACATTTCAAACATTTTCACTTGTTAGTTGATTGAGTTTTGCGAACATTTATTTGCTGAAGCGTTTTGCCCAAGTTATGTACAACTTGTTTTGGAAAAGTGGACCATACATTTATGATCATACAGCGTTTGTAAATTCTGAAGGACAGATCTTTTAGTGGAAAGAGATGATGCTCATGGATGCAGGTATACACTCAAAGGCAGTGTGATGTCAACGTTTAGATGAATAAATGTCCATAAAAGTTTTTTTTTTTCCTTTAAAGTGTAATCTAAATTCCCACCAACTGTAGTTCATAAGAGAAGGCAGGCAGCTGGTAGTTGGCACAGCCACAGTAGGAGTCTGCACTGTTGGCAGGCCCCCTCACAGGCTGATCTTTCCACTGAAGGTTAATCACGGCACTCAGGGCCATTATGTTTTTTGTAATAATAATAAGATGTCAACAGATGAGTCATTTCAATATATGCTAATGGCCAAGAAGCATCCCTGTTTTTCAAGGTACTTTGACCAGCAAATATGCAGATTTTTGGGGATTTTTTTCCCACGACCAGAGTACCGTACTGTATTCCTGAAAGATGATTAATAGTAATACGCTTTGTGAAATTTATTTAATTTGACTTTTATTTAAAAAAGCATTCCTACTGAGTTTGGAAGTTTATGAAACAAATCAACAAAAACACAGTTGAAGCAATGAGCATTGCAATGTGCATTCTTTGATAATAGCCTAATCATTTATGGATATGTGCTTGAGATTCCAAAACCAGCCTTACACTTTAGTTGATACTTTTAGTCAAAAGTATCATCAGTCAGTTCTGCATGTTATTACACTGCAAAACATATGTATGTTTATTCTTGTACTCTCCACATTCCTCCCTAGGTGAGAGCACTTAATTGTCAAAATACCATTTTTGTGAAGTCTTAAAAGATAATGGGGATTGTTACAAAACCTTTAATAACTGGATTGAACTTGTTACTATTTAATGCCCAATCAGACCAAGCATGCGTCAAATAAATGCCACTGTGACAGTGAGCTCATATATCATTGGACTGTGCCAACTATACCCTCATTAAATAGACAAATACATGCACTACTTATCTAATCAGTTAAATTGTTGACATTTAAAAGACAAATCATGAGTAAAGTTCCAACATCTGAAATTAAGCTCCACATTTCTCTAAATACATTAAGTCAGGACAAGTTTTTTACTTCAAGATCAAAAGTCTGTACTCATTCAGACTGGTTATAATTGGCTCCTTTCTGCTGTGCACTATGAAAATGTTGAGTACATATGAAGAATGTGTTGAACACATCACTAAGGAAAAGGATCATTAAAAGAAATTTCTTGAGTTGATGAAAAAATCCTTTTACATCTTCTGAGAAATTTGTGTCCTTTATAGGGTTCCAAAAGGTGTGCATCATGAAACATCCTCATTTATCAGGATACATGGAACCTCTGCAGGGATAAAGGTTGGGGAATTCCCCTCTTTTGTCCAAACTTAAGACACTAATTGTTTAGTAAATGCAATTTCAAGGTAGTTTTTTGTTTGTTTGTTTTTGTTTTTACTTCAAGGAGTATTCCAGTGGTCTTCATTTTATTGATTAGGTGGACTAAAAAAGGATTTACAGACTCCAGCAAACAAAAACTAAGCAAAATAAAATCTCTCACACTAATGCGTTATTGGGCTGCCTTTAACTTTTACTGCATGCAACCTTCAACTCATTGTTTTAATTATGCAATATGACAAATATTTATATCTGTCCAGCTTTGTGTTAAGTTTGATTGACTTTTGATCAGTTAAGAGTCAGATTGTTATTAAAGAAAAATTTTTAAAAAAGTCTTCAGCTCATTCAAAAATGATGTTTCCATGCTCCTGGTATGCACAAACCAGGCAAGAGAAAAAAAATCTTACTATGGAAAAACGTTAAACGTTTACTAGATTCAAGTAGCGGGCCTGTCTAGTATGTACTGGGCTCAGCTCATTTTTAGGCATATAATGCTTCTGATCCTAGACCTCACAATTGCAGCAATTACCTTCTCAACAGTTTCAGATGAAAATGTCTGTTATGGTTGTACTATTGTACTGTTTTTAAGACTTGGTTAAGATTAGATTTTCCCATTCAGTAATTATAATCGGCACAATGAAAATAATAATGACACAGCAAAGCAATCTTATAGCTGAATAACACCCTTTCACCAAGTTATCTATCACTTTTTTCATAACATACTAAATACTTCTTTGCAGTTGACTTGCAGATCTTTTTTTAACTTAATTAAAACTTTTACCTTTTTATCTGTTAAAGCCTTTTAACAGTTGGAATTAAGTTATTTTTCCACTATGTTTACTTCTCAATGGTAATCCTCAGTTTGGGCATGTCTGAGCATGTTTAAAATGCAGAGCAGCTGTGCTGCTACAATACTCCTGATCAAATGAATGATGTATGCATTGAAGAAGCAAAGACCAGTATTTGAGATGACTCAGAATAAACTTAGATTTAAAAGTTTTTATGTTGCTTTTAATTTAAGTATAAGTGAAATTTTATAATTATCTCTGCATAAATAAAACAGCTGCCATTAATTGCTGTCTGTGAAGTGATCAGCTGTGACTGATATAATCTGTGGTAATATCTGGTGTAAACTGGTTGACAGGAGCTTGAGTTTTGAGTTTGTGCGTGAGTATGATGAGCACTTCTTTGATTAAGAGAAACACGAGAGCTGAGCAAATCTAAACACTTGTGGACCCTGGGTTAGAATGGTCCACAAATCATTATTTGCACAATGGAAACTGTAACAGCTCACCACTGGTCTCTTCTACAAACCTGTTTTTATAGTTGTGTTGTTCTGTTCGTGGTTTTATGTAATAGCAACAGTGCACGGTTGCCCTTGAGAGCAAACTAGTTGTCTTTGATGCTGAGATCTGCACAGGCAATACTGAGCATGAGTCATCCAGAAACCCACACACGATACTTTCAGCTGCAGCCTTTCCATGCACTGAAATTACAGCATTGTCATGAAAACAGTAGTGACTGGGTTTTATTTATATGTTTATCCATTTCCTGAAGCCATAAAAAGTTGTTTTTACTGTTCAGTTGATCATTTGGATTGGTTGAACAGTAAGCAGATTCGAAGTCTAAACAATTTTTTGTCAACATTCGTTTCCCTTTAGTAGACAAACTTGCTGAAGAATAAAATTGGATATTTTGATCGATTTTCATTTAGTAAAATTTTAAAAGTCTTGGCTGGATAAGACTTCACCAAAATACCTTTTACGTTGAATAGTCAAAGTGGGATAGGTTAATAAATCAGACTAATGTCCATCAAGTTAAGCTTCGGTGTCCTCACAAGGCATCATGGCTTTATATAATTGTTTACATAATATTCTCCAATGGCATTGTCCACCAGGTTATTGCTGTGGGCGGTGAGATGCCTTCATGATCACATACTATGACTTAAGCTTTGTGTTCAAACTAGTTGCTTTGTTTTCTGTGACCACTGTGATTTGATCGCTATCTCCTAAGCCCAGATATGTTAGTACTGTGAGCCGCCCTGTCCTTGTTTAGCACTCTGAAGTAGGGCTGCACAATATATCGTCTGAGAATCGCAATCGCAATGTACATGTGCACAGTAGTCACATCGCAGGTCCTGCGATGTAGGAGGCAATGGGCTATATGCACAACTCCACTATTTCCTGAACTTCAGACAGCACCTTTGCTTCCTCTCTGTCATTATTGGAAAAACTAATCAATCCAGGTGTGCCTGACCTCAGTAACTGGCCAGACGTACCTGGATTAATCAGTTTGTCCTGTAATGAAAGACAGGAAGCAAAGGTGCTGTCTCAAGTTCAGGAAGTAGTGGAGACGTGCTTATAGCCCATTGCCTTAATGTGTTTTCTCATTCAATTTCAAGGGTACCCGACACACTCCGCACAGTGATTCACCAGTCACCATCGTTCTTCATCAGTTTGGGATAGAACAAAACTTTTGCAGTAAAACGCAGTTCACATTTGTATACTGTAAAACAAAACATTTACTCAGGTCCTGGCACAATAAAAACAAGCAGTAAGAGATTATTCTAAGACAAACCATACTCGCAGCATTCACAAAGATATGAAATAGCTGCAGGTTAATTGTCAATAAGATGGCAGGAATGCAGCATAACTTAAAGTGCTATTCAAGTCATCTGCTGAAAATTCCTATATATTTTTTTTTTCATATTGCAGGGTTAAGAAGAAATCGCAATGTTAGTTTTTTCCAATATCTTGCAGCCCAACTATGATGTCATTTTGATGGATGTGAATGAAACATAAATCAGTCAAATATTCTCTTTTTGCAGATTTTAATTTAGTAATCCTAAATTGCAGATTTCATTTCTAAGCTTTAATTAACTGGTGGGTAAATATGTACTTGTAATAATTCATTACAACATTAAAACCTTTGGAGTCAAGATTATCAAATTACGCTTGCCTTTCATTGGTTCTTTAAATTGAACCTGTTGTCAAAATGCTATGTAGCTGCAGATAGGGGAAAATTTTGTGGCTTGCTATCAATGAACTGTTTAGATGAGTAACTGTTTTTTTTTTTTTTTTTTACACAAACAATACTGACACAAGAAACAAAGCACTTGATCAATATAAGATCCTGTCTAAACTGTTTTATTTGATTTAACTTTTTGCATTTAGTTTTCAGTCAGTAAAATATGTTTGCAAAATTAAATATAAATGATAGAGATTGTAAATCCATATCTCTGTATTTGCATTGTTTGGTATAAAGCTGATTATGCAAATTATTATATTTAAGTGTAACAATTTTGTGAATGGTGCTTTTATGGCTGTCAACACTATTAAAGTAATTTTAGTTTTTGGTAAAGGGAAGGTTTTGTTTTTTTGTTTTTTTTTGTTTTTTTTGTTCTTCAACAAAGTATATTTAATGGGAATATTATTAAATTCACATAAAGAAGCAACTGTGTCAGTGCTATACTTCTTTATGCCGTGTGCTTTTGTCAATGGATATTAAATGCTTTCCCTGTCATGTTCTTTATTACAGGTCTTCATCTCTCAATGACAAATGTTGAGGCCCCACAACTGTTAGAGGTGACAGGGTGAGATCGGGGAGGAGTGTCTACTAGTCGCCCCAGATTCTAGCCCATGACAGTAATTGTGCCATCCAGGTGTTGCCAGTGACCAGGGCTGTGGCTGTGGTGGGCCCAGCCCAGGAGGCCTTCTTGTTTATCACTGCTGGCTCCCGCTGACCTGTGCTGCACACGCCATGGATCAACAAAGAGACAAATATGGCGAGCGGCCAGCAAGGAGCACCAAAGTTTCCCAGGGAAGCCGAAGTGGACACTCGTCCCGGCCATCTGGCTCCTCAAGCTCATCTGGCGTTCTTATGGTGGGGCCCAATTTTCGTGTGGGGAAGAAGATTGGTTGTGGAAACTTTGGTGAATTGAAGCTGGGTAAGTTGAGTTTGAGTTGGTGTTTCAAAGTTTGTAGTTTGAAATTAAGTTAATTGATATAGACGAAAACAACAGAGTGGCTCGTGCACGTTGTACACTGTCAAATGGTGTCATCATTTCAGAAAGGCATCTAACGCATTCCCTTACTCTGTTTCCAGGTAAGAATCTCTACACAAATGAGTATGTCGCTATTAAACTGGTAAGTGTTCACTTTATTTCTCAGACTGAGTCCTAATTTTGTTCAAAAATAGTTTACTCATTATTTATTTTTAAATGCTTAATTGTGGCACGGAATTGGTGCAAGCTGTAATCGGGATCAGTGATATGAAAAGAAAAGGAATTGCTAAACCATATATGAAATAAATTGTTGCTTTATTTAACTCTTTTGCTAATTTCTATCAAAAAGGCAACAATAACAACAA
This sequence comes from Atherinomorus stipes, assembly GCA_023101725.1. NCBI lineage: Eukaryota > Metazoa > Chordata > Actinopteri > Atheriniformes > Atherinidae > Atherinomorus > Atherinomorus stipes. The sequence goes on along the minus strand of JALJCO010010650.1, from coordinate 2,504,287 downwards.
ACCAAAATCATGCATATGGTCACATGATTTCTACTAATATGGCTTAAAATGTGTAAGATGTACACTTTCAGGTTGCACTAGTGGGGTTCAGGTGGTGGTTGTATGTGGCTGTTCTGGTGTTAGACTTGTAAATGATGTGTAGATGCTCAGCCAGGTGTGTCCTTCCTTTTGTAGATGGACTCCTTGTGACTCCCAGCTGATGCCCTTTGTATTGCTGACTTGAATTGTAATTTACAACAATATCAAAGCAAGAAAGCTCACCAAACTAGTTTCCTCTACAATTCTCTTTTATGTTGGGCTTAATGAACTTAAAAAAAACTTGGAGTCAGCTGAGCAGAAATTAAACTGCTAAACAAGAAATGTGACATTGACTTATCTAAATTATTATCAAGTACAATGTGAGTTCCTAGAAGTAAAATTTATTTTGAAATGTATTTTAATGATTCAAGGGAAAAAGTAATTATTTATCTGTATTGATTTAATGTGACAGTAAAATTCTATTTTCAGACTCTTTTATTCCCTCATCATTGGTTTGATTGTATTCATTGTGCAGGAACCTGTGAAGTCAAGGGCACCACAGCTGCATTTGGAGTACCGGTTCTACAAAACTCTGGGAAATACAGGTGAGATTAGAGTTGTTTTTCCATTCCTTTTGGTGTTTATATGTGACTTTATGATAATGATTTTCCTGTTTTGGAAGATTGTCTCTAAGATTGCATCATTTCCACAACAAGTCATTACTCAACTCAGGTTACGTGTTGATGTCAAGCTGGATCAGCAGCTTATTTTAATCTCCAGAATGTGGTTTACTGGAGTTCATTAATGCCTACATAAAGATGTATATGGACTGTTTTAAACTGTAGCCTTTCTGAGAAATTGACTTACTGGAGATTTGACGTTAGAAGTTGAAGTGAAGGTTCCTGTTAACCCACAAAATATTAACACTTTACATGATCTCCTGGTTGACTGAAAAATAAGGCCACGCTTTCAGAGTTTAGAGAGACCATTTTAACCATAAGTATCCAGTACTGACCCCTTTCCTGGTTGACTTTCTCGTTCCCCTGTGATATTCAGTGCTGGCCACATACAATTCAGTCTCTTCTGTACATGATGCTTTAATTATCTGTTGTGCTACTGAAATTGAGCAGTTGGCCTACATATTTTAATGGCCACTACCTGGCCTTTTGGCTTTCTTTATTGTAGAAGGCTAGTTTGAAAAGAGGAGCACTCTGGTCATGAGAAAACAAAAGTTATGATGCATAATGATGCCATGATAAAAATGACTAAATTGAAGAGACAAGAATGAACCAGGGTAAAGCTAAGAAAAACTTGCTTATCTTTAGTAGACTTCAATATCAATAACTCGTGGCCAGTTATAATTTGGCAAATATTATGTGTATTATCAAGTTTGTTACAGCTGAGTGATATGCTATATTGATTTTTTGGTGTGTGTGTGTGTGGAGCAAGGTTTCTTTGAACAGGACATGGTTTTTGTTTTTAAACACTGCAGTGTTCCTAAATGGCAGAAAGATAGATTTTTCTGAAAGATGCTTTTGTGAGTGAGCCATGCAGTCAGTAACTATCATAGATAACTAGTTACTGAAAGCATTGATGATACTGTTGAAAAATTGTCTAGGTATCCCAGCAGTATGGAAATGCTTTGTGTGACAACTTGGGGAACTGGTAGAAGGTAGGCTGGGTTAGGATGTTGAGATTGTTTGGCCTGACAATACCATTATCTATTGTTAGCAGAAGGAAGGATGGATATGGTAATTGTTAGACATATATCGTGCCATTTTAACTTTTTGTTTCTTCTTTAATGTGCTTTATGCTCATATAGCTCTTGTTATAAATGTATACTGTACAGTATGCTGTGCTTTTTTTTTAACAATGTAGTGCAGAAGTGTGTTAACATAAATGGATGCACAAAGACAGATTAGATGATACCCATGGTGAAGAAAAGGGTTACTGCCACTTGAGCTAACTGCAGTAAAGCTACTTGTGAAGTCAGTATGCTTTGAAGTGTAAATCCAGTTTAAATCCAACAGCATGTAACAACACATTGAGATGGGTTGAGAAGTCTTACACTTTTGGTTCCACCGTGCTGAATATTAATGCCAGCACCAATAATGTGAGCACTAGCATGATTATAATAACATTTTTCTATATTTCAGGTGTGACTTGCAATTCCTAGAATTGAGTATTACATAAAGGTACACTTATTGTTGCTTCTGTTTCATCTGTTAAATCTGTTCCTCATTTGGTCATAACAGATTTGTCTGTGAACACATTCCCATTGCAGCAACCACTGGGGAAAAAATCATGCAACGATTTAAGATCACAGCTAAAAATTCAAACCATGTTTTTATCAGGCTTACTATATGAAATTGTTTGGGGTGCTAAAAATGAGGAAAAACAGAAATTTCTATTGTGATAGTTATTTCTTCCTGTCATGGTGAAAGTTTGGAGATTAAAAACAGATGCATATTGATGTTTCACATTTGAATGCATTTAAACTGGAGCTGTTGGTGAGATTAGTGTATTCATATTTGCTGGTAATTTATTAACTAATGGCATCTTTTCAAAGCATTGGTGTCGGTGTTAGGCTTTTGGATGCTTCAGCCACAGTTTGGCATAGAGAATAAGCTGTTTTATTGTGGTATATGATCCTTGATGAGCTTTTTGAAGCTCTATGTGCACATATGATAACCCTACTGGGAGTATAATGGCTATTGTTTTGCAAAGGCAAAGGCTGGAAAAGGCCAACTGTGCGGAAACTCATTAAATATTTAGAGAGCGGGTTTGCCTCTTTAGTACTAACCTACCTCTGTCCTCTCCTCCAGATGGGATAACGTGACCTCATTTCTTCTTGGCTCTGTGCTGGGCCACATTACTCTCAGCTAATGTGGTTGTCAGTCTGCGTGCGACAGTGTCTTTATGAATTCATGTAGTTTGACTCAGATGCTCAGTCAGGTGTTGTTTTCTGATGCATAACCAACTGTCACTGGATATTAATGAGGCTGTTTCAATTAAGAACTTAGAAAACAAAAAAAAAATCTCTTTCCAGTTCCTATGTTTACTTATTATACACTAAAAGTTGGAATGCTGATCTGGTTTCATAAGATGGTACGATTGTAATTATTTATCCAAAGAAAAGGCAGTTTAGATGAGGTGCTCTTTTTTGTTTTTTGGGGTTTTTCTTTTTTTTTCTAGGGTGGGTGAACACTGTTGAGCTGTTTAAAGGTATTATCAGGCAGGTCTCTTCCTGAAATGCTACACCACCTCCATAACCATCACAGCTCAAAGTAGTAAACATCTTAGTGTGCAGTTTGGTTTGAGTGAAAAAGGAGAAATTAAGGCAACTTCAAAATGGTGTTTTTGGGAAGTTTCAGAAATGAAAGAGGCCCACTATATTTTCAGTCCATTTCAGGTCAAGAAAAATATTTCCAGAATAAAAACAGCCTAATTTTTTTCCGTCTTTTTCTAAAACATTTGTTCTACCAGAAGAATTGCTTTATAGTTAAAAATTGTATTTTATTGTATGGTGAAACAATCTTATGTTGTAGTAGGTTGTTTCAAATGCTCTGTATTTTGCCACAATTTTAAATTTATAGCAGTGTACACAATTTTTGATACTGTGAAAGCCAAATGCTGGTCCTGTAGCTCTGAACCTCAGAATGAAAATGACTAACCAAATGGCACAGACGTCAGATGTTCCAATCAATGAACAGATTGCCATCAGTGCAAGTTTAGCGGAAAGTAGCCATGGCAGTCACTGAATTGAGCTTGATCTCCAACAGGATTTGGCTGTATTCCACAATGAGCATAAAATATTCTGTACAGCTTCTAAGGACCTAGCTTGAGTTGTCTGTTTTTATTATACATCCGTAGTCTGTATATAAAATATAAATGCAGCCTACCATATTTAAAAATGAAAATTAGCGCCAAAGTGCTTTGATCTAGGGATGTGCCGGTTTCAAGATACTGTATACCACGGTATAAAAACGTAGCGGTATGAAAACCATTACATTTTCCATCATACCTTCATACCTTGACCGCGGTTTGAACTTCATTCTGCCTTATAAAACACAGCGAGAGAGTGCAAGTCTGGAGAGTGTGTACACCGCCTGTCCTGACGCACACTCCAAGTTAGTGGCGGTAAATTCACATTGCTTGCCAATGCCAACGCCATTGAACATCAAAGGAAGAAGTACAGATGTTCCAATTAAAGGGCATTGTTCAACCAAAATGAGTTGTTTTTATTTAAACAGACACTTAAAAACAATATTTAAGTGCGAAGACATGATGCCATGGTATACCATGGAACCATGATATTTTAGCTCAAGGTTATCATACCGTCAGAATTTCATACTGGCACATGCCTACTTTGATCCTGCATTTGTTTTATGGTCAGCACAAATCACTTCTGTGGAAGTAGTCTTAGCATTTGGAGGTCTGATTCAAACAAACCTTCATCTTTTTTCCCAAAATATCATTAGAGTAATGTTTTATTTATGAGAGCATGATTGTCATTTTATAAATTATGGTCCCAGATTGATTAGAATAAATAATAAAACACTCTATGCGGTAGGGCAGAGGCTACCTTGTAATTGACAGGTCATGACCCTATGGTCATGCTTGGTTACCACGGTTGTCAGACTGTTGGTGGTGAATGGTTCTCATTTAAATAACACACTTTTAAGCTTAGCTATCTTCTATAAAGTGTTTCCCTTTGTGTTTCTCTTTCACACACATTCATATAGTACCTCTTATTTTACAAATGCAGGTTTTTCTCTCTTTTCTCGACATGGATGGTTGTACACCCTAAATGATGGCTGCTCTTGCTTATAACAGTTTCTAAGGTGTAAAGTGGAATGGCAAAAATGCTGAATTGGTGTAAGTGTTGTCATTGTTTCCTAATATCATGCTAGCTAAATACATAATTGTATGCAGGCTGTGTACATCTCCTTTTTATCCTTTAATGTACATCCTGGGCAGATGACCAATCTATCTTGCTTGTCTTGATGAATATGACTGCCTTAGTACAAAAACAAAGTATAATTTAACTTCAGTTGTCGATGAAGTGGATCAATGAAAAGATTCCCAAAGCTTCAAAGACAACTAGAAGATCCCCAAAATAAAAAAGCAAATTTGAAAGTTAGCTCCAAGTTTGGAGGCTTGCTCTCTACATATTTGTTACTTGGTCATTGTTCTGAGTTTTGAAAAAAAAAGAGATTGAAGTCAAGTGAGACCCTATAAACCTTTCATCACAGTTTGAGTATGTAATACACAGAATTGGTCTGACTATTTTGCAACATGCTATTGTGTTTTTTGCTCGTGAAACCTGAACACCCGTGTTTAAATTGATCCATTTATTCACTTATTTACAGTACATCTCCAATCCGACACATTTTGAGGCCTCCCACAGACGCAATGGGTTTTAAGGCACGCATTCCTGTGGTACAATTAGCAGCCCACAGAACTACGTAATGGTGCTCAGAAACACAGGATGGAGCACAGCATGACTCCCACATTCCCATATGCTAACGGCGTTTCTGCCACTTTTCAAGCTGCAGTGTCCTTCACATTACCCAGCTGGCAAGACATATGTCTTCAACACATTAAGAGTTCTTAAAAAAGTGTCAAGTTACACTACGTCAAGATCAAAATTTGTGTTGGGCTTTATCTGTCTTTAGTTTAATTGCCTCAGCATAACAGGTTTATCATGATGCTCCACTTAACATTTTCAAATCTACTCATTTCTGATAACCAGCTTCATTCTCTCTGGCACACAAAACAGAAGCCTAGAAAAGAACCGGGGGGTTGTGGGTTTGCTGCTTCTCCAGTGTTTCTTCTCATTGTACCTGATGGTGATTATGATGGTGAGGTTTTTTGAATGTCCAAATCTGTAGATGCTCTGTCTTAAAGAACCAACAACTGGGCCAAGTTTGAAAAGCAATCAAAGCACCCTGATGTTTTTAAACTTAAATACAGTTTTACATTTCCAAGGATTGGGAACGGCCTAAGTAGTCTGATAACGCGATGACTAGATGATTGAAGCTTTGAAGTTTCTTGAGAGGGACTTTTTAATGAGACTCTGACAAGCAGTAAGAAGGGGCAGACATTGAGTCATACTTCCTTGAAGGTAATTAACAATTGACCTGATTTCTTGTTCTTTTAAACTAAAGTTCAGGATATGGACAGGTTGACAGAATAGTATAGATACCTCAATTGCAAATCATTTGCAACAAGGTGGAGTACTTATGAATGCTTGAAATGGTGCATACTGCTTGTGCTTGATGGCAAGGCTTTTGTCTGTTAATAATACATCTAGAAAAAGCCTTTTACTTTGCTTTATATTATGTCGTCTTTTTTTTTTTTTTTTTAACTGCAAGGAGAAGGAAAAGGTAAGAGAAACTGCCTCACTCCCTGCCAGTCCTTGACAATTCAATTTATGGTACTTTTCAAAAGGTTCAGCTGTAAGAAGGAGCTTTGCTTTGCTCTCCAGAACACCAGCATGAAAAACAACACAAACAGGAGAGTATAAGGGCACCAGCTCCACCCTTATTACAGATGTATTAAACTGACCACTCAACACGAAACTGCACTGTCACAAGAAATAAAGTAAGGGCCAGGGTGACAGATGGATGGGATTGTGGAGCAATTAGGGTGAGTGCAGTCGAGAGGATATGATTCTGTTGGGAGGTTGTGACGTGACACTGAAAAGATTAGTTTTCAGCCTGCAGTAGCAGATTTGTATTTGTAGGTGCTGCATGGTATTTTATTTTGGGGTTAATGTTCACCTTGCAACTTTCTTTGATCTCTGTCCTCTGTAACCTTATGCTGCTCAGTGCTTCCCCTAACAGTTTCAGGCCTCTTATTTCATTTTTGACGTAAATTATAATTAGTCAGGTTTAGGCACAAACAGTAAATACCCTTGACAGCATAATTCTGAGTATTCCCCCTTCTATACACCACTGAAACACCGAAGACAGATGTTTTATTTTTTACTGTATATGTGCTGCTTGGCATTTGAACTACAAACAGTGCTCTTGGGTATACTCGAAGTGCTTACAAACACGTAGTTGAACACTGATGACTGGGGGATTACTTTGGAAAATGCAGGTTGCAGGGAGTCTTGTCTTAAAAGTCACGTCTGTGTCTGTTTTGTGTTTCAGCTGAGGGCGTGCCCCAGGTGTTTTATTTCGGGCCCTGTGGGAAATACAATGCCATGGTTCTGGAGCTGCTGGGCCCGAGTCTAGAAGACCTCTTCGACCTTTGTGACAGGACCTTTTCACTGAAGACTGTCTTGATGATAGCTATTCAACTGGTGGGTTTAAAGCATGCTATGTCACACAAAAGTATTTCGATATGGCCTCTATTCACCTATAAAACTGATGTTTGTTTAAAACTTATTTGGACAAATAACATCCCGTTTTCATGTCACTAGCCACAGTTTTTTTCCTGGCCCTCTATACTTCAAGATATGTATTCAATGATCAGCAGTACAGTAGCATCAGTCCAAATTGAAAATATTGATCAAACATTACAGTAATCATTTGTAAGACATGGAAAAGGACGGAATTGTTTACTTTTGTTTTGTTCTAACCAAAATTTCTTATGTTATTTTGATTAGGACAGTATCCGTATTCTAAAGGTGTGGTGTGTAGCTGATAAATCAGACTGTGCTATTATGGTAATTATAACTACCAGAAACCTCCAAAATATTTGTTTTTGGACTCTTTGTGATCAAACTTTTCATTTACACGCCTTATATGAACCCAGCCTTTCAGGCGCTTCTGACATCCCAAAATTTCTAACATTTCATTTTGTCAGCACAGACTCTGCAGTGCTCTTGTAATCTAGATGGTTTCTGCACAGTTGTAAAGGTGCCTATAATGTGACTGTTTAGAAACTGAAACTCAGCCTTTTTTGTCTCCTCTATTGTTACACATTTACTATTTCTTTTAATATTGTGACAAAAATGACTATGCAGTTGCTTCAGATGAATAAAAGGGTCTTATTATTCACCATCGATTACCATTCATTTCGATAATAAGAGATTTTAACCCAGCACTTATTGCTGGTTTTACTGTCATCTCTCATATGCAGTGTGCACCAGTGATGAATATTTGTTTGATGTTAATCACTTACATTTGCAGAATCAAGTTTCTGCAGGATTGTTCTGAAGCTCTTATATTTGTGTGAAAAGAGGGTTTTGTTGTGTGGAAGTAATGGTGTGGTAAAAAGCCCCTGGTTAGCAATGCACTCATTTTTCCATCTTCCCCTCTAATGGACCAGAATATATGATTACACTGTTTAAACAGAAAACTTAGTACTAATCATGATTAGTGAACTTGTGTCAAATAACTGCAGTGGTGTTGTCCTTAAATTACTGTATTAACATCAAAATGTTAATAGAAAATGAGAATTTAAAATATTGATGCGGGTAATTTCTTCAAAGTAGTATGCCACTTTTCAGTAATTTTGGACACCTGAAGTCACACTTTTAAGATTGTGTGGCCTTGCCTTTTAATATGATATCTGTAAATGTTTCTCTTATCTAATTTGTTTGTTTTTATCTCTGCTCACCAGATTTCTCGAATGGAGTATGTGCACTCTAAAAATCTCATCTATAGAGATGTCAAACCGGAAAACTTTCTCATTGGGCGGCAAGGGAATAAAAAGGAACACATTATCCACATCATTGACTTTGGCCTGGCCAAAGAGTACATCGACCCAGAGACCAAAAAACACATTCCATACCGGGAGCATAAGAGCTTGACTGGTACTGCCAGATACATGTCCATCAACACACACTTAGGCAAAGGTAATGATCATTTCAGAGCTTTGTCTTTGTTGTCTCCTCTCTTTTGAAATGTCTGTTTTGGTGTATGCGTTGAACTTTGTTCTTAAAGTTTCTCAGTGACATGTTAAAAACTCCTTTTAATACAGAACAAAGCCGGCGAGATGACCTGGAGGCCTTAGGCCACATGTTCATGTATTTCCTCCGTGGCAGTCTACCCTGGCAAGGACTAAAGGTATGCCAAGTACATGGACATACTCCAAAATGTGTTATGAAATCAAGTTTATGCTGTGGCAACACATCAACCATTAATGACACTTATTAAACACTTATTATCATTAAACATGATTTTGTAAAAGGTGGGGGGGGGGGGGGGAAGAGTATTTAAAGTCAAAATCCAATAACTGCATCGTTAGATAAGCCAGTTTCTTGGAAAATTCTTAGCCATTTTGGCCTACAACTTCCAGTTAGTCAGTGTTGGGGTAGTCTACCGCTGCTTCAGTAGCAGTTCCACAGATAAGCTATATGAATTGATTTAATGCTATTTCATGCTGTAAGTGTTCAAACATGAGCATCATTCATTGCTTTGTCCATGGATGCCACAACAACTGGAAGGAAAGCAATCTGACTCTTTATTTTGATTCCATCTCAATTTCAGTCGCGACGGCTAACAGTGCTAGCCTCAGCTGCTAACATTGGTAGCTGCTCTCTCTAGTGGTGGACTCTAAACCTTTATTCTTTATTTGCATCCTTTTGAGGGATTTTAGCTTTTAAATGAGTCATAACATGATCATATTTACAGTAGCGTCCTTAAAACAACTTCGGCTTCTAACTGCCCTAACCTTAGCTAATATTGCTAACTTAGCATAATCGCAAACAACAACACAGAGCATCAGCTTAGGGATTACACCACTGCTTATTGAGAGAATTGCTACCGAGCGAAATAATAATTGTAGTGATCATAAAGTGCTGTTTTGTTCAAATAAACATATACTCCGCAATATTGCAGCTGCATGGCTGCAGGACCATCCCATCCCTGCGATACCGGAGCATCCCGGTGTTTCCACCACTCCGTTCGCTCGTACCAACACCCAGGTCAAGTGAGAGGTTGCTGGCTTTGACTTGGACTGACACCGGCTCTCAGAAGAAAATGTTCTTGTTCATCATGCAGCAGATCATGGCCGACTTTTACACCCTTGAAATTATTTTATTTTGATTTGCAGTAAAATTAGACAGCGTTTTTCACTGTGGTCTGTTATATCTGCCGCCACAGCACCCAGAAATCAGCTGATCGCGTCGCTCTCACTTGATTCCTGCTGCGGCTCGCAGCTGCTGTGCTTGGTGACTTATTTGTGGAGAGATCTGATTCCCTCCGTATATTTGATCTGAAAGAGTGCCAGGATGATTAGTCAAACTGAGTTTGTGCTAATTAGGGATGGTTCTGCTGGGTGGAGCTTTCCTGGATGGATTTTCATGAGAAAGGTTGAGTTAATACAGCCACCGAGCATGTTCAGCAAATGGTAGATCAAGTAAGCTACCAACAGTTTTCAGTGAAATAGGACTGGTGTTAATGTCATCTTCGCACTCTGTCATGAGAACTGGGTGAACCAGACATGTTTTCAGTGAGGTTTTCGATTCTTCTCATGTAACGTTTTCTATGGTCCAATATTGAAAACACGCCTCACTGGAAGTGCTAAGCCAATGCAGAAATACCTCTGTTGAAAAAGTAGGCAGAGCTGAATAAGGTGAATAAAAAATAAGTAAAATTAGATGCATGATCTAATTTTATGATCAGAGTATAGTTTAAGTGTAATTGAAAATTGCACGAACAACATATCAGATGTTGAGAGAAAGTAGGTGTAGACAGGAAACTGGGAAGAGATGTGCTGGCTCCCCAAGGGCCTGAAGATCGAGGCTTTTTAGTATTGGATTTCAGCCTTTTCCTTTGCATACAGATTTCTCCCTATGCTCCAAGTTAACTTATAAAATCTATTTTCTTTTTACACTGACAAATGTAATCCTTAAATTCTTAGAAGCATTCTCCGTGTTTATTTCTGAAAGACAGAGCCTTTCTGTAATGCTTTTTTTATAGTTGGAATAAATTAATTTATTTCTTGTCTTTTGTTGGCCCTTTGTAAATATTTTAATGTAAAAATAAAGATGAGCATATGTTTAAAGAAAAATACGAGGAATATAATGAGTATAGAGACTGCAGACGGTGGTGTTATCGCTTTTCAGCAGTTTCAACTGAAAAAAGCCAATATGGTTCTTGAAAGAATAAGTGAAACTATGAATGAAAGATTAACTGGCTGTGACTTGTGATAATTGTACGTTTACCTTTAACAATTCTACAGTAAACATGAAACTATGTACAAAATCTATTCATCTATTCATAAAGTTCCCACTTATTTGGTTATTCAGTTTTAAAGTTTTTTTTATTGAATGTGATTAATGGATTTCTGCAGGCTGACACACTGAAAGAAAGATACCAGAAGATTGGAGATACAAAACGCAACACTCCCATTGAGGTCCTCTGTGAGAACTTCCCAGGTATGCTGATGATGGCTTTTACTTGTTCGTGAATTATTATGAAAATATCAATAGATTATAAAAATGTCAATATTGACCCCCCTTTAAAGAATGTCCTGTTTTTTTTTTTATTTTATATTTTTTATTTAATTTTGTAGCATTGCCTGTATTATCCATATTAGAGGATATTCAGTTATGTTTTTTGTTTATTTCAGAGGAAATGGCCACCTACTTACGGTATGTGAGACGGTTGGACTTCTTTGAAAAGCCAGACTATGAGTATCTGAGGACCCTGTTTACTGAATTGTTTGAGAGAAAAGGATACACCTTTGACTACACTTATGACTGGGTCGGCAGGCAGATAGTAAGTGACATATTTATTAATATGTTGTTAACTCAGTCATCAGAAGCAGCCTGCTTGCTGAAAAGAGTTGAACTTATTGTTATTCACTTTAGCCTACACCAGTGGGATCTGTCCACATAGATTCTGGTGCATCTGCTGTCACAAGAGAGAGCCATCCCCACAGGGACCGACCGTCACAGCACCAACCAATTAGAAATCAGGTATGTTTAAGAAGCGGGGAATTATGTGTTTTGTGTCATGCTTTTGTTCTAGTGAGAACCAGGAAAACTGGGGATTACTGCTTGAAACTCACATCATTCTTCAAATCAGGATTTTTTTTTTTTTTTCTCCCCAAGTAAGACTACCAGCCTTATAGCCATCATCATTGCAATCTATTATTGTATGAGACTGGTTAAGCCATTCAAACCTGAGGCATTTTGTTTAAAACCTAAGCAATATCTGAATGAAGCCTCCTAAAATCTGGAGGTTTTCTTAAAAAGCAAATCTTAAATGATCACTGGTCACTTAAATCTTTATTTCTTGGCTTCTGAAGAAACTGTGAATATGAATTACAAACCATTTGAGATGTAAAACCTTTGGCTTTTATTTAAAATTCGTGACCTTGTCTTTTTTTCTTTCTTTTTTTATTAAAAAAATAATTGTGTGGCTTAAAAATGGAGACAAAAAACTTGAAAAGTAATTAAACAAAAAGACTGCTTGAAGTTGAAAAGTGAGATGTGATGCAATTGTTGCATCCAGTCACAATTGCTTTGTAGTTTGACCTTCATAGAAAGTATGTATTGCATGCAAATAACTTTCATAGTTCATATTTAGTCTGATTATCTGTTGCCCATTGGGATGATGGTGACTGATACAATGCTGTGTATTCATCACATGAAGCGCTATATTAAAATGAGTGATTTTAAGGATGAGTAAATGATGGTTTATGTTTTTCCAGTGCCATATCTGATTCCTTTAAATGGGAGTTTTGGCACTACAGAGCAAATAAAGAACTTTTGTACCTTTTTTTTTTTTTTGTTTCGTTTATTCTTCAGTGAGTTTACTGCTGTACGATCTACATTTTCTTGAGAGGCCACTTCTGTTTTTTTTTGCTTCTGTTAGCTGATGGTGTAAAAGAGAAAAAAAGATGGTTTATGTATTCATTTCATAATCCAAAAATAAATCTTTCAGCAGTGTTAGTTGATTTTCCGTGTCTTTTAAGTCAAGTGACATTGAACCCAAAGTTTAAGCTGGAAGAACTTCTGTCCATTTGGCTTCTGATTCTGTTCTCTGGCTGAAGCTTAGTTTTTGTTTGGGTTTGCTTTTGTTTTGTTTTCATGCTCTTATTAATTTGTTTTCTTCTTCATCTCTCATGCTGCTTTGCATGGTACCTTGCACCGCACACCCAAACGTCCATCTTTCCTAACACAATTATTCCATCACTCTCACCCCCTCCTCCCTGTCCCATTGCACCCCTCCCCTCCAATCCCACTTCCCCTCACATCACTGATGCAACTCCCGACTCCTGAGCAGACAGCAGTCTCAGATCGACGGGGAGCATGGGAGGTGCAGCCCACACGACAAGCAAACTCCTCCTATCTGACCTCCCACCTGGCAGCGGACAGGCACGGGGGCTCAGTGCAGGTACACACCCCTCACCTGATCAGCCAGCAGCCCCACCCAGTCGCCATGGAGATGGATCTGTCTCATAGAGATTATCCAAATTAAATAAACCTCCAGATATGGTCTGTAGATAATTAGCTAACTACCCCAAAGACTGATGTTTTACCTCTAAGTGTTGGCTACACTTTGTTTTTTAAAAAAAAAATCCTTTTTTTATTTATTTTGTTTTTATTTATTAATTTTAGAGGATCACATTGGACTTGATTTGCCTTCCTTTATCTATCCTTTTTTATTTGAATATTTGAGTGCCTCAAGCTCTGAAAACGTGTTCGAAACTACATTGTAATAGTATTCCCAGGCATGCAGAACAGTGAAAATTACTCATTTGATATTTAATTTGACACCTACTTGAGATTACAACTTGTAATCAGTTAGAAACTGTTATTCCCTGGATGTAATTGCCATTTTTAACTATTTATCAGGTCTAATTTATATCAAAACAACAATTTCATAGCACATCTATATGTATAAGATTAGAATTTGGCATTCATTTTGTAGTTTAGCCTTGGGTGTGAGACAGATCTGCGACCATTTACCTCCCCAACCCTCTTTACCCCTGGCTGGGAAATGTTATTTTTTCTGCTTCACCATATGCATGTCATCTGGTGCCACCCACCCCCAGATGTTAAAAGTATGATTTTTAGCTTTAGAACGGCAGCCCCAGTTATGGCATTTTGATCTCTGGTCCTACAAATCTTCATGATGCTTGGACACTCCTGGCAAGATCAAGACACCTTTTGCATGGCAGGATGAACTGGCCCCAGCCAGCTAAGTGCATGCTCACTGGTTGTAAAAGTTCATTGTGCCCGAAGGAACATTCAAATGTAATTTTGACTTGTGCCTTGAATCAAAGATTTCCGTGATTTTGATAAGTTTCACTCTGATAGTTTGGTGGTGTATGTGATGGGAGCTCCAGAATGTTTAAAAGTGGTAACAGAAAATGAATTTTCTCAACTAATACTGTGTACATAAATATGTGTGTGTGTATATATATGTGTGTGTATATATATATATATATATATATATATATATATATATATATATATATATATATATATATATATACACACACACACACACACACAAAGATATGTACACACACACACACACACACCATCTTTTTACTTATCACAGGGTTGGACTTCCTCAAGTTTGTGGTTCAGTGATGACTTTATATCAAAGTCTCATGGAGTAATCATGTTCAGGTCATAATAAGCCTTCTGTGCTCAGAATAGTCCTTTTAATAACGGTGAACCACTTTTATTTATTTATTTAGTAGCAGCCAACTTCATGAGTTTCGGGGTATTTTGCTGTGAGAGGCAGTAAAATTAAATTTTGAGGCTAAGAAAATTGCACATCTGCATTCGGTCATGTGAACATCCAGTGGGAATTATTAACTTCATTTGGGTGATGTTGTCATTTAGATAAATCCTTTAATTACTTAAACTACATTGTTTTGTTTTTTTTAAACTGTAGGGTTTTTTTTGTGTGTGTGTAATGATGTGTATATACTGCAAAGTGATCCCTGAAATGCTAGAAAGTATCTTCAGACACATTTTAGCCTCACATACTACAGCTGCTGTATAAAAATGGAAAAATTGATGATAATAAAAAATATATATATTTACAGTATGCATGCTAATAAGTACTTATCCACACATTTCTAATTTACTCTGAACTCATCCTTTTAGATTCCATATTTTTGTCATAAATTTGGTGAATAGCAAAGATTTTAAAAATGATAAAATCTGAAATTTTATGCGACCTGGTAAATTCTTTGATCTCTAACTGGTGAATCTTTCTCTCCCAGCTGTACTTGTTCTTTTTCAGCCTAATATTTATTCCATCCAACATGCTAGTATGAAACATGAGTGGGTCCATCTGAAGTAACAGCAATCTCTGCTACAGGTGGTCAGTTCAACCAATGGGGAGCTGAATGCAGACGATCCACTGGCTCATTCCAACGCTCCAATAACGGCTCAGGCAGAGGTGGAAGTGGTCGACGAGGCCAAGTATGTGTCATTCTCCGCTGCGCCTCTCTTTCTCCTGTGTCCATCTGTTGCTTCCCTCTTTCCCACCCTCTCCCTCTGTTGCTGTCTCTTTCACTCTCTCAGCCTTTTGGTATGTTGTTGAACTGTGACAGCCCCACCTCCCAGCTGTCATCCAGCCCCGTTTACCTCTCTGATTTGTAGCTTTTTGATCCGAACTGCTGCCTGTCTCATGTTCTCGGCTGATGTTTTTTTTTTTTTATTTGAGAGAATGAAAACTGACGCAGATCATTTGTCACCTTCGACTAACAGGTGGTAGGAGCAGCTACTGAGGATGCTGCTTTATTTCCAAGCAGGATAATTGTCTTAATAAAAAACAATATTGGTGTGTATCCATTCCTTTCCACATGCTCCCTTTGCACTTCCCCCTGATGTTATCTATGAGCACCCAACTTAATAGTAATATTAATAAAAATAATACATTGAATTTATCGGTGCCTTTCAGACCCTCAACACATTTAACAATAAGAAAGAATAAAGTTTTTTTTTTTTTTTTTTTAAGTGAGAACCCACAGCGTAGATGTGAATTAATAGGACAGAATTGATGGGGAGGTTGTACCATTACTTATTTCTACCCCATCTAAAAAAAAAAAAAAAAGTTTCCATTTCTTTTATTTGTTTTAAATTTATGACAAGGCAACGTATTGAAGTTTTGTATATCTGAGGTTGGACATTTACCAGTTTGCTGTCCTTTTTGCACTTCAACAGGTAAATAACATTCTGTCTGGCAGACGTTTCTACTACAGTACAGTACTAGTTCATGTAGGCCAATTGGCGTCAACAACATGCTGTCTCAATACTCTGAAATGAGACTTGAGCAGACGTTCAATAACTTTGAGCTAAATAAAGGCAAATGCCGCGAGATCCTCCATCCTTGTAGTCTTCACATTGGCGAACTTGTCCGGCTGAGCTGCGCTGCTTTTATGGTCCGCCCCTGACGACTCCCGCAGCTCTTGTCTGACCATGAAGTCAGATGGTGGACAGACGCAGTCGATCTTAACTAGCCTAATGCCTGAAAAGGAACCAAAAATTACCCAAAAGACTAAATTTTGTTTTTACCTGTTGAGATGTTGGGGCCAATTTGGTTCCATGACTGTGCTGTGAGTGTGACCACAGATTATCTTCCTCAAGTGTCTTCACAAACCCCCAGCAACAGTCTACTCCTTTAATTTGGACTCAGTTTCTGCCCAGATGACCAGACTTCCTGCTTCATTCTCTGTCGTTTGATATGATGATTGGCACGTTTGCTGCCCATCTCTTTGATACCTCGCCAGATACGCAGACTTTGGTTTCCTCTATGGACATACAGCAGTAAATGGAAATTTGGCATTTTCAGTTTTTCTTTTGATGTAATATCAGCTGGAGCCATATGGAGTTAATGTCATACATATAAAAGGCTTCTTATTATATTAATGTATTCATTGGATGAAACCAACAAGTGTGTATAAATAACCTTTAAAGTGCAGGGTCAGTTCCATTAGAGCTGCTTCAATGTAAATTTATTACACACCTGTTTGCATCTTCCTGCTTATTTACTGCATATCAATAGGAACACTTGCACTGTGTAATTTCATTTAGTTTCAACAAGTTTGCATATTTCAAATCAGAGACGTGGTTGGATTTTTATCAGGGTAGAACTCAGCGCTTTGAGCGGTTACGCTTTCTCTTTAAACTTTGCTCAGTTATAACATTTTTTGTTTTCTAAATGATTAATTACCACTAAAAAGTATCACTTCATTGCGTATGCTTTGTTTGTTTGTTTTTTTTTTGTTTTTTTGGTTGTTTTTTTTTGTTTTGTTCACATACACCAAGTAATTTTCAAGTTGCCTGGAGGGAGCAACTTGTAAACTACCTGCAGCAAACTTTTACATTGGATTTATCTATGATTTATTGACTGAAAAATTCAACCCATCATGTCATGCATCTGTACTATTTTTGACTCAATTTAACTAATTCACTTTGGGACTTATTAAGTTTATGAAGTGTCATAATTCATGTCTGGGAAAAAAAAGCATTTTCTCTTTTTTTAAACTAAATGTTGTGCTGTAAAAGGGATAAAACTTGAGACCCGTTGTCGCCTTCTGCAGGATAATAACTGAAATCAGACCTGAAACCTCTTCTCCATAGCAGAGGCCGAAGCTCTGCAGTTGAACAAACAGTGAAAATCAATAATAACACATAAGCTTGAGATGCGTGCACAACTGTTTCAAAGTAACTTGATCTGCAAAAGGGAAAAAGGCTTAAAATGAGCTTATACTAAAATGTCTTATGTTGGAATTTTTTATTATGCTGCCCCTGTCCAGATGGAGACATTCAATTTGATGTGAAATATGACATGAAAAAACTTTTATAAGGTAGCTACAAAAACTAGATAAAAACTTCTTTTAAGGATAAATGGATAATTTTTTAAGGGTGACAGACATCATCATCGTACTAAGACGTCGTGGTCAACGCTCTAAGCTGCACAGTAGTTGTCCTGTAACCTTTTCTGTGATCTTTCTTCTCTGAATCTTCCCCTCTGTGTCCACCTGCGTCTTGTTGGTAGTGTTTGTGTGCATGTTTGTACGGCATATGCCCAGGCCCATCATTTTAGTCTTGCTGTATTAATCTTTCTTTTCTCTTGACACTCTTTCCTCTCTCTCTCTTCTGTAGCTGCGTGAAAATGCTCAACCTGTGGTGAGTCCCTCTCTGCTTGTCCACGTCAGACTCATGGGACAGGGAGTGGACCAGCCTGGGCTGGGCCCAGTGGAGTTATTGACTAAGTTTAACTAAACTCTCACTGGCATATAGTGCTATAAATCCCAGAGAGAGCTCTAATCGCTATCAAAGTCTCTACGCTTTTCTTTTTTCTTTCTTTTCTGTTTTTATTTTAAAGAAAACACCATTTTAGAAGTGAGTAACTTACTGTGAGCCAGGCTGCCTTATAGATGTAACGGCAAATGTCTGATCAGGAGTGCAAATGGATCAGCTGAAGGACTCTGATCCAAGTTAACTGCAGTGGCTTTGCTAGCAGCAACGTGATGTAACTCCTTTTTAGATTCCTATTTGGAGCTAAACTTGTGTTGATTAGTCTATTTGTTATAAGAGGACCCAGTCTCTGTCCTATGTTGTGATTCACTTTTTTTTTTTCTTGTCTTTGTATGTTTAATTAACCATTAAGGCTCACCGTGTCTTGTGCTTTTTGTGTGCACTGTTCCTTTTTTTGCATATAGAATATTTCATCTTCAGCTGTTTGTAGTTGTTGCTCTCTACCACATGCCTATAAAAATAATGGGACATGAGTGAACATGCAAACACATGCTGGATGGCAGCGCAGCCATCATGTTGTTGATGCTAAACTCCTCCCTGCAACCCCCCAAACAAAAATATACTCTGATTTGAAAGACTCATATTAAGTTCTTATATTTAACACACTAATTAAGGCAGTCTGCTTGTGTTTGTTCTTTATTTTGCTTCATCTAAAAGCTTTCTTCTGTACAAACTGCTTTAATGTTGGTCTCTGTTTGCAGGTGCTGCTGTTTCTTTAAGCGAAAACGGAAGAAGAACACGCCGAGGCACAAATGATGACCCAGCACCAAACTGAAACGATCCACGTGTCCGGCTCAGATGATTGTGATTTCAGAAATCAAGAAGGTCCCGTTCAGAGTTATAGTGGGAGTCGACTGAAAAATCTGACTAAAATGTTCTCTGCTGGGACCAGTTAAATTGGTTTGAGATGTACAAGTCACTTGTGTCTTTTGATGGGAGTCTTTTTTTCTTTTTTTTTTCCCTCTGCTAAGTTCTTTGGAGACGTTTTGCAGGTCGGACAGCCAATTTGGGAACCACTTTGATAGACTATTGCAGAGGATTCGCCTTTTTTTTTTTTTCTTTTTTCACCTCAAGACGCCCAACATTTGTATTTTTATCGTTATTTTGGCCTTTTTTGTGCATTTTGCTCCAGTGTCTTTTCTGTGGTATTTTTAAACCAAGAGATTGCTCCTCCAGTGGAATCTCGCCACCCTCTGCCTGTTATGTAATAGTTTCTTTTCGATTCATGAAATGATTAATTTCAGCTCCGTAAGGCCCCAGATCATCTCGCTTCGCCCATTGTCAGTTTGTTGGCTCATTTCAACACTGAGCCCTTTTGGGGCGTTCCTGACACAGGACTGAATGTAAACCTGAACGCATGAGGAGCCAAGAGTGTAACTGCCTATATTACCACACAGGCGCAGCAAGCAGCAGTCTGCCAGGCCCCTGCACTTTTTCTTTCCTCTCCAAAGAGGTCAACCCTGGCACTGGGATCTGGGCCTTAGAGAACAGAAGACCAGAGACTTCTCCTGCACTGTGTTCTCTGAGCTGATTTCTGCTAACACTGCTTGATCAAAGCACTCCTTAACCACGATGCCGTCAAAACACACTACAGTCTCTTTTGACTCTCATGCAGTTTGCTCCTGTTGTCTTTGTGATGATGAGCGGCAACCTGACATTTGTAGAGTGGGCTGAAAAACAAATGCTATTTATGCTATTTATCTCTGTTACCGCTAGTTTTCCTACTAATTCTTAAACATACACATTGAATGTATGGACAGAAAAGTAAATGACTTCGGAGTATTTGCAATTATGTGCATGAGAAGGAAATCACAGTTAAAGCGTTAAAACCAATGTTTGAAAAAGGAAAACCACAAGACCAAAACTAGCTAGGTTTATGGGTTAGGGGGGTCTTAAATGTCTTTGATCTTAATAATGGACTCTTCAACAACAGTAGACATCGGGGGTGTTGCTTCGGAGTGATTTTAGAAAAAGAAAAGGATTTAAAAAACTGGTGTGATTTGCTTCACAGCCTCTAAAACACCTCTGTCCAATGCCTTAACCCCTATCAACCAACCAACCAATCAAGCGACCAACGCATCGCATCACCAGGTGGACAAGAAGTTAGCAGCATGGTTGTGCAACTCGCTGTTCAAGTTTTGGGGTCACCTGCATAATGAAGCCCAAAGTCGAAGACTGTTGGCAGCTGTTGAAGCAGCTGAAGGCTTCTCTTCTCATCACTGAAGATTGATCCCCAAGAAACGCGAAGCCAGATGGAAGATTTGGTGTAATAAAATGTAACGGTGTAAAAGTATTCTGCCCCTACATGTGAAGACCCCTGTGCTGCAAAGCGATGTTTGATGTTGGGACGACTGCTGAACCCCGGTCTCTACTCGGCGTTAGCGCCAGCGAGGCATGGAGGCCTTGAAATAATCTCAATATGTCACCTTGCCTATCCTAACAGAAAAGTGTATTCTCGTTGTTTTTGTTTCCTTTTTTAATGCTAATGTGAATTTGTTGAATGCAACTTTTTTGTTGTTTTATTTTTCCATTCCAAATAGCCATGGTTTTATGGGGAAAGAGAGGGGAAACAAGAAAGCTTGAGACCATGACTGCACTACATTTGTTGACCTCCGGCTTCCCCTGACGAGACCCTGCCTTCTTATTACTGTACTTTAAATGTGCTTATTACTTTAATTGTAGCTGCCTCGTGTGATAGGCCTTCCCTATAGGGTGCAGGGAATACACTTTCGTTTTTTTTTTTTAATCTCCACGCACTCATCTTTTGTGCCATGACACCTTCCATTCAGCCCTCTTCCCTCTGCGCACACACTCAGCGGTGTGTCAGATCTGATGCTTTTCTTTTCTGCTCCACCATCTTTTGGAAATGTTGTTGATGTTGCAAATTATCTCAATGAGTCAGTATGTAAACCTGCTTGTTGTGTGTGTATTTACACTGTATAGCCTTTTTTGGTTTTTACCCCCCGACACGTCACTTACTCCGGGGTCTAAGTTATTGTGTTATTGAAAGTACTTGAATATGAAAATCTACGGGACCTTTTTCGTTTGTTTTTACTGACTTGGTTCATAGTAATTCCACACATAGGATTTGAGGGGAACGGGGGGGGAAACAGGCTATTGAAATGACAGGTATTCATTTCTGTGAGTTGTTTTAGTGCCTCTTAAGTGTTTTGGCCAGGTGAAGTTTGTTGCCTGTGGAGTCCTGTTCTAAACTGGTGTTAATGCCTAGATGAAGGTTATGTCACTGTTTCCACCCTGAGATGCAGTTGGATGTTGGTTTGGAGATTAAATTCACTTCATGCCTCTGATAAACATAACATTGTATTTTGAGCCTTCACTTTGTTTTCCTCTTTCTTTTTTTTTTTTTTTTTCCTCCCAAAATGCCAAACCTGTGACATCAGCTGCTTGTGATTCTCCTCCACAAAGCATCAGTGGCAGCTGGACCGTTGGACCCCAGCTACCTGAGATGAGCTGAACGTTTTCTGTGCAGAGATGGATATCCAGATGATATAGCCTTCAGTGCTCCCCCTGAATTCCCTGAGTGCCATTTCTGAGACTACTACGAGCCCATGCCTTTTACCTGTGCCAGGAAAATATGAAGATGAATGTTTTTCTTCACTTTGTCCTTCACGTGTCCACGATTGGTTGAATAAAATAACAGAGCAACGTGGCTCAGTGCCGTACCTGGAAGTGTTGAAGAGTGTCATTGAAAGCATTTGAGTCCTTCCTGTTTTATTCCTGTTGTCGATTTTTGAAACCGAAAAACCAAAAAAAAGAAAAAGCACCTCTATCGTCCAGGCTTTTAGTTTCAGAGTTTGTGACTGGTCTTTGCGACATCAGCTTCATCTTTAAACTGTGTCCCCTCTATCTCCGTACCTCAAGGCTGAACTTGTAGATGTATTACTCAGATGTATTTACTTTTAACTGGATGGGCCCTGTGCAGAGCGTTGTAGGAGTACTCTGTATGATCTGTATCTGCATGGCTTATCTGGAGACGGAGTCTCTCTGTCCCTCAGGGTAGTTCGCTCACCTGTAGGGCTCATGTACTGTCCGGTCAGTGAAACGTTACAGCTTCCAGTTCTCGTGTATTATAAATAACTTTCATGTCTTCTCGCAGCACATCCCATTTCAGTTCCCATCATTTCTTACAGGGTTTATTTCAGTCAGCGGCGTTGATGGCTTTGGTTGTGAGTAACTCGTTCCTGTGTGTCACAGCTGCGTAAGTGAAAGGACAGCTGAAGTGTGAATGAATGGCTTAGGTCTCTTTGGGTTCTCTGGCACTTTTCCTTGTTGCTGTACTGTAGAGTCGTGTTGGGTTTACTGTATATTTTTCTTTGAGGGAGGTGTAGGGTGACATTTACCGCAATATTGTGATGATTATTTGAACTGTAAATTGTACAGAGTTCACAATTGTAGTCTTTGTTGGGAATTCATATAAAGACATATTCTTTGATTTTTTTTTTTTTTTTTTTCTTTTTTCCCCCCTCAAACTGTGGAAAATCGAACTGTACAGCTCCAAGAGTTTATCCTCCCCTCATTTTTTTAGAGCTATGATTAAGAGAAATCTTAACTGTAAATAAATATTACTGTGTTGAAATATGAATGTCACTTCAGAAATGTATTTGAATGAGTTAGTCAAGGGCTTCAAGATTGAAGGACCCTCATTTCTTCATTTTATGGTTTCATATTTTTAATTTGCAGAAAGGTAAAGGTCCTTTTCATCCAAAGTGACTTTTCCCCCCTGTTATACAATACAGTGAACCATGAACCTTATAAAAATCACTTTTTATTCCCTCCACACCTAAAGGGAAACTCCAGTTTGCACCCTTTTTTATGTAAAATAAAAGATCTCTCCACCTTGAAGGAATGTGATTTTGTTTTCTGCTGCATTTGCTGTTTCCTATTTCACTAGTGCGCAAAAAATTAGAAAAAGTTGTTTTCAGCTCAGTGCCATTTAAAGTGGACAACCTGCAACTTGTGCTTAATTTTAGGCCTGTTACAACTGAGTGATCCAATTATTACATTTATTGTAGATAATTGTTATAGTGTGCTTGAGCAAGGCCTTAAACACCCTACAACTGCTCCCGGGCCACTGAAACATGCCAGCTGAATACTCTGTAGTACATCAATAATGGGGTCAAATGTAGAGCTGAATTTCTCATTTGAGATTGATAAAGTAAAATTTTATTAGTCACAAAACTGTAAATCTTGCATATTCATCTAATTTTAAATGACTAGGTGAAGGAGGAAAAACATATTTATATTTTATATAATTACAGAAAATATATATATATTTTTTTTCCTTTTTATATCATATTCCGCCAATTATTTGACCCCATGAGGCTTTCAGACTGCAGACTGAAATTGCCTAGAATTTCTTTAGAAAAATCTGACCTCTAGTGGCATTTAGAGGAATTGCATGTGAATCGAAAAGGCATCCATGAATACATTAAATCAAATCAACCTTTATTTATAAAACACTTTTCATACCACTGAAAGGCAACACAAAGTTCTTGACCTAATAAAAACAAATGCATAAATAAAATAAGCCTTCACACATCCAAGTATATAACACAAGTGAGCGCACACACACACACACATACAGTAAACACTCCTCTACCAGTTCACAGGACTCCCAAACAGTAATTTCTGTCTCTTAAGTGAATATGCATAAAAACACTAACAGTATAAGCCACCTGGCTTGAGGCTGCTGTGAGGAAACGAGATCTGGGGGATCCATTCACACCGAGAGCCAGCCCACCCATGGCCACATAGGGCCTTGCGGCAGGGACCCCCCAGATCAGGGTCCTCACCACAGCTATAGGGCTGCAGTGTATGACCCTCAGCCACCAAAAAAACAGCATCCACCATAGCTACTACCCCCTGATATAACCGTTAATCTGATCCAATAAATTCAAGAACCCATTCAGAGTAACTGAGTAAGTCAGAGAAAGTGTTAATGTATAGAACAGCCTGTTATCATACCATATTCTTAATTCTTGACCTCAAGGTCACCGTGTAGCTCAGGGGTGGGGGAACTTGGTTCTGGAGGGCCACAGTCCTGCTGGTTTTAGCAGTTTCTCTGCTCCAACATGCCTTATTCTAATGGATCCAAGAGCTTATCAATATCTGCCTAGTGACATGTAAATTTAAGAATACATGGTGAGTGAAAATATTCTAAATAGATGTTGGATTTTTTCTTTCTTTCTTTCTTTTTTTTTTTTTTTTTTTTTTTTTTCTTTTTTATTTTTTAGATAAGATTTAATCCAGTTTATTTTGAAGGTGTCGTCAAGGGTTGAAAAATCAAGGAGATTTAATTCTCCATTTTCATGAGTTCATCATAACAGACTTGTTCAAATACTGTATACGAATTTTCCATATAAAATAAAACAAGATCTTCTCTATGGATTTAAGGGTCTCTATGTCCACATACAGCGCCAGACCAGAGTAACAAGCGGGCAGTCTTGCGACCTTCAATCGGGTAATCATGACACATTTCTTATTATTTTCACCATTTTCATTTTCCCAGTGAATATTACAGGTTTGAAGCAGCGTCACTACTCATCGTCGCTTCCTCCTCCGGCCACCAGGCGGCGCTGTTGTGACGCTTCAGCCTGTATAACACTATAAACATCCGGTCTGGCTCTGCTACGCTTCTCTTCAACCGGTCCGAGCCAACATGGTGGGTACCCCAAACATCGTACTTGAGTATCACTTCACTATCCTTCTCAATCCTCATTGTATGTTCACCCACCGAGCAGTAACAAGCATCACTCTTCACTCAAACAACTTTAAAGTGTGTAATTAATGGATTTGGACGCCATGATGTCCCTTGAAATCCACGTAAATTGAGCCAAACCGCGTCTGTTTCAGGAGTTAAGTGGGTTGTTACAGCAGCCAGAAACCTGCCGGCGCACAGTTTTTATTCTCACCCAGACTTTCAAACAGAACCTGAGAATGTGACCGACACTTACAGGAGAGGAGAGTGTCTTTAAAGGCATCATGGTCATCACCGGTTTGCTATAAATTGTTCATATTTGATACCAAAACTAGAGTCAAGTTCGGGATAGATTTAACTGTGACTTCCGGACCTTTATCATCAATTAATTTAGTTTAAAATCATTTGGGTAACACTGAGATATTATTGGCAAAAGACCAGCTGTGAATATTTCATTATAATCGACGTTTACAACTTTAACTTCTTAAATCTACATTACAACTTGTTAATGAGTACTGGATGGTTACAGACGTAAGCTGATTCTTTCATTTTTAATTTCAGTTGCAAGTAAAATCTAATTCTATTTGTGTTTGTGTTTTTTTTATATAAGTGACATTCAGTCATTTTATATATTTCTATGTGTTTTTTATTGGAAAGTTACTTTTAATAACAGCATCTATATTTGGGGCTTTTGGTTGAACCAGATTTCCTTCTCTGTTCCTGCATTTTTGGAGGCTGTATGTTTTCAGATATGAGTTGTATGAAATCTGACGAGTCTCTGCTTCCCTTCAGGGACGCGTCAGGACTAAGACGATCAAGAAGGCCGCCAGGGTCATCATCGAGAAATACTACACACGTCTGGGCAGTGACTTCCACACCAACAAGAGGGTGTGCGAGGAGATCGCCATCATTCCCAGCAAGCCTCTGCGCAACAAAATCGCAGGGTAGGTGCAACTGTTGTATGTTGGTGCTCACTTGTGTAGACAGGTTGGTTTTCAATGGTTTTATTTACACAAAGGATTGTTTATAGCCTATTTCCACTTGATTATAGCCCACTGACAGTTTGATCATAGCCGCGATTCCCAGTGTGTAATGAATATTTATTCAGAGGAGGCTCTTCACAAAGGTTTTTGTTGCAAGTGATTGTTTAAATCGTGAATCTGTAGATGCTGAAAACTCTGACACTTCTCAGATTGTTGGCCTCTCAAAGGGGAAAGCGCATTGTTGGTGAAAACACAATACTTAACCGTGTCAGTCGTATTTTTAAGACAGATTTTGGAGTCCAACATGTTTTGCTGTAGTCTTAAGACCTCAGAGTTGACCTAAAAATGAAGACTTCTGATTTGCTCTTAGCTTTTCTGATGTTTTTGCAGAGAAATTGCATCTTGAGTTTGCAGACATTACTATTGCTCTCACTGCTGCAGCTTCTTGCCTAAATGATACAATTATACTATCTTGTATAATTAGATGGAGGCTTTGTGATGACTTTCCTTTCTACAGGAAGGTGCATTAATCCTGCTGGATAGCACAAAATAACATGAAGTTAACATTCTCTTCTGTTGATCTTATAACTTGGATCACTTACAAAGTATTACATAGTATGTTAAATTCTTTAGATTCTATATACTTGAGAGGGTGCAATCAATAGCCAGGTGTCAAAGTATTGCCTCAAATTAATGTTGAGGCTATAGGTCTCATGTATATTATATATGATGAAGTTTTAAGTAGTTATACAGAAGTTTCTTGACACAGTTTAAACTTGTACAGAAAAATAACACTACCGACAATTTGTAACCAGCATCTATGTGGGTTACATTTTTACCTGCTGTTTTTGACAAGTGTCAAACTAAGGACACATTGTGCCTTTAAGCTTCCAACTTTATTGTGCTGTGAATTTACTCATCAACCTTGTCGTTGCTTGTCGCTCAGGTATGTGACGCATCTGATGAAGCGTATCCAGCGCGGTCCCGTCAGAGGCATCTCCATCAAGCTGCAGGAGGAGGAGAGGGAGAGGAGGGACAACTACGTCCCTGAGGTTTGTTCAGAGACATTTTAGTTGCTGTGTAGGTCGCAGCAGGCCACACTGTGCAACATGTTTTTCTGATCATGGATTCAGAGTTTAAAGTAAATTTTATAAACTTATGCGTGGGTCATCTTTTGAGACTGCTGAGAGGCACCTGCTGTTTATCGGTGGAACGGAGTGAGTGCAAGCTTTTTCTTTGGCATGTTTCAACAAGTCGTTTTTCATGCTGCAGATTTCTGCTCTGGACCAGGAGCTCATCGAGGTGGATCCAGACACAAAGGAAATGCTTAAGATGCTGGTGAGTATTTGATCAACACCTGAAAACTTTTACCCTCTAGTCTCTGCAGATCATTTTATTTTTGAGCCAGTAAAAACTTAAATGCACTTAGAGAAGTAAATCTGAATGTGAAATTAGCAGAACTTTTTCCCCTTATGAACAGTTGCCATTTTAACATGTTTTACTGTATTGTTTAAGTTGTACACGTTTTTAAACAGAGACTTCAATATGTTCCAGAATTGCAGACCATTTGTCAGCTGTAACATAGTTGTGAAAGTTTATTAAAGCAGAATATATTCACTGTTTTTCTTTGTGTAGGATTTCGGTGGCCTCTCCAACCTTCAAGTCACTCAGCCAACAGTCGGAATGAACTTCAAAACACCACGAGGACTGTAAAATAGTTTGTTGTAAACTCTGATTAAAGACATGTGATTATTTAACACTGTCCCCCTTTATTTACGTCCCAACAAATTCTTTTTTCCCCCAATTACACCAAACAGCCTCAAACTGCAGCACACATTGATGCAGGCAAGATTAAAATACTTTGATCCTGCAGGACAGTGCACCTGATGCTTGGAATTAGATTTTCATCCTTTTCTCCTGATAGGTTTAATTACATTGAGATTTACAAACCAGCTATTAAAATATTACTTGTGAAGTAGCTCTTTTCAATGAAATTACATTAGCACTTGAATTTTTTTTTTTTTTTCTGAACTTTTGATCAAGTTTTGTGCACAACTGTTATTAAATTGTGACTAAATTTTGTTGGCCAGCACCAATGAAAACTAAACCAGACTTTAAACGAAACAAGTACTTTCGAGGGCTTGGAGCCAGAGGGGCGAAATGGCATATTGGGCGTATATAGGTTCAATATATCAAAGGTCTCAATGAGCTCTATTCAATGGTGCCAAATAGACCTGAGATCAAACTAATGAATAAAGCAGGGGTGTCCAAATTCTTTATATATAAAAAAAAAAGGCTAGCAACTGCACTTGACAGTAGTTTAAACGACCATCTGGTCGTGGGCCAAAACTAAAAATTCCTGTGTAAGAAAAAAATATACTTAGCCCATAGCGTAATTGTTCAAAATAAAACCTCAAGAAGTAATTTGGAAAATGAACAACTTTGGCCCCCGGGCCCCAGATTGGACAGCCCTAAAATAAAACAAAACAAAAATCTAAAGCAATGTTTGGAGTTAGAAGGGCAAAAGTAGTCGGTTCCCCTTAAGCCCTCTGACACCAAGCCCTCAATTTCAGCCTTAAGGATTTACAAGATTAAAATTGGAGGTCAATATTTCCCGGATTTGAGCCGTGCAATTCTTTTTGGTGTAATTTTTCCATGTGCACCAGTGAAACTTTACTCACAAGGTTCTGAAGTTATTCCACAATTGCTAGCAGGGAACACATTTACTTGTTAACAGATGATTATTTGCTGCCTACTTTTGAACAATTCGTTTTCATGATTAGATCAGAGTTTTACCAACATACACTGATTATTAACTGGCACAAACAAGCAGAAGCCACTGCCGGGGTAGAAAGAAATTCTCCAAGATAAATAAGGAGGGATTTTGCTTTTAATCAATCAAGACAAATGTAATCCCCATTTCTGGGATTAATAAATAGATAAACACCCTCTTGAAATCAGAGTCCCACACTTTGTACCAGATGCTTGTTGTCACTTGCCATTTCGTGTACTATGATATTGCTTGCTGTACTACAGTGTGAAACTAACACTACAAAAGCTCCGAAGAGCCAAAGATGCAGCGTTACACAAAAATTTACTTTAAGTCGCCTGCAACAAAAAATTCATTTAAGTGAATTCATTTGATTTTTTTTGTACCATAAATGATAATTACTGACATCTAGTGGTAAAGATGAGTATTGAAGCGACTTCAAATGCGTAGCAGTTGTGAATGAATTTAAGAAATTCTTTAACAACATGTTTTCATCTCTAAGTGGATCCACTTGCCTGAAGTGCAGCGTGAGTGCACTACAGGCAACTCCAAAACTGTACTGTCACTTCTGATGTTAGTCAACCACAAAACAGTGTTCCAACATATAAAGTCAGCACTGCAGTTTTAAACCTCAGAGGGCTCACCCGGTCTTCACCTAACAGTTGACCATTCAGGAACACCATAGCAAAGATACAGCTGCCATATTTGTGCCTGTATTTGTGGACCAACAGCATGTTGACAAAAATAGCTCAGTCTAGAAACATAAGCTGGTTTAGGAATTAAATGACGAGTTTAACTTACATTCTTGTCATTGAACCTTGTTCCACTATACACTTTTAGAAACAAGTTTTTAAATTTCAGTATCACGAGATGGTGATTCAGCAATGAGCAGAGGATGAGACCATTTTAAAAACAAAAACCTTGAACACATGAAGAGCCCAGACAGAGTTAATGCTTCAACACCTTTATTGTGCCCAATCTGAACATACTCCACAACTGTTAAGTAGCAGCAAACTTGGCAGACCACAATGAGGTAGACTTTCAAAACTCTAAAAAGCAGCTGGGCTAAAGGACAACAAGCTCAGCATGACAAACCGAATGGATAAAGTAAAGACACGTTGTCTTTGGCACACAGCTTATTATGCATTTATGTCCAACTGGAACAGGAAGGCAAAAATGGGATAAGAAAGCGAGGGATCATTTACTGGGGTCTACTCAAGCTCCGGAAAGATAATTTATCATCAGCTTAGTGGAAGTTCTTACATTCAACAGGAAACAAGCAGCTGTTCTAACATGGGCATGTCCCCCTGTTGATGTACAAAAAGTGATTAAAAACCACGGCCACCTCTCCACACGTGCAAATTAAAAAGTGCAAAAATCAAAACTATGTACAATCAAATGGTTCACTCCAGTTTCAACAGGATCCATCAACTGCTTGAAAAGTGATGGCCCAGTTGAGACATTTCCAGTAATACGGATACAGATTTAATATAACTGGACCAACAAAGCAAGTTAAAGCAGTACTTCCAACATTGTGCCCATTCAGTTGAAATTTGGGAGGACAATTTTAAAAAGAAAATAATCAGGGAAAAAAAATGTATGAGAAAAAGGAAAACTAAAAGGGGGTTTTCTCAAACAGCCACCTGGTAGAATTCTGTTCAAAATTTTCATGTCATGACTTAAAACCGTTTGTGTACAAATTAGTAAAAAACTGCGTAAAAATGTCTGAAATGCGACTGGTTAAATGAAGCCCAACATTCAACTCCCAAAAGTAAGAAACACCAGTTGACTTGCACAGGAAAAAACAGATGTCAACTGGGGTAGGGGGAGGGAAGAGAGGGAAAAATAAAAATTTAAAGGCACTGTATGGCATTTGCCAATGAATGGCAATGAGATTTGCGTGATTGCTCTTCACTATGCAACACATGTAAACAAAAAAGAAAAAAAAAGGGGGAGAAAAAGGCATTTTCATCCACTTAACCTTAGGCTGACTCCCATCATTCTGTCTGGCCACAAGTCTGGGAAAATGCATAAGTGTGAAGGGCCCCTTGTCTATCCCAACAAGGTCACTGTGCATAGTGCCACTGTGAACAGCAAAAATGTAGCAAGTGCAAAAGTGAACATTTTCTACAGTGATATCCCCAGTGCCTGGTGGAGTACCACGGTGCCCTCATGACGAGGGACATCTGGCACACGTGCTCTCCTTGGAGGGCAGCCTTGCCCCGTAGAGAGGGGCTCCTCCTCTGGCTCTTCAGAGTGTCTGGGTCCAATCTGCTTTAGCTGGAGTCCCGGTTCTTCTGGTTGCGCATGAGGGGCCGGTGGTTGCTCAATATGTCCATCGAGTGCTGCCAGTGCCAGCAGGAGCGGCAGTAGTACTTGAAGCAGGCCTGGTGTCCAAGCAGAAGGATGTCAGCCAGGAATAATCTCAAACACATTTGGATTTGTTTCACAGTAAATTTACATAAGACTAGGAGCACTTGAAACTGTCTCCTTAAATTGTAACTATTTTTATTGTATATCTTTAATAACGTCA
Source organism: Atherinomorus stipes (assembly GCA_023101725.1). Lineage (NCBI taxonomy): Eukaryota > Metazoa > Chordata > Actinopteri > Atheriniformes > Atherinidae > Atherinomorus > Atherinomorus stipes. The sequence continues at coordinate 2,473,066 of JALJCO010010650.1, read as the reverse complement.
TGTAATTTATAACTGCTGCCTCCCGGCCAGGACTCCCTTGGAAAAGGTTTTTAATCTCAATGAGACTTTTCCTGGATAAATAAAAAGGTTAAATAAAAAAAATAAAAGTACCATATCATTATTTATGAGATAAAGGTTCAGTAGGGCAGGGTGATATGGCCCAAAATATTTCAAAATATAAATTATAAGACTTGCAATGACGATATAACTGCCGATATGATTGACATGAGACAAAATACTGTACTTGAAAGTTGCACAACTTTGTCAGTCATTTTCTGTACCACTTATCCAGTTCAGGGTTGCAGGGGTTGCTGGAGCCCATCCCAGCTATTATCAGGCGAGAGGCGGGGTACACCCTGGACAGGTCGCCAGTCTGTCACAGGGCCAACACAGAGACAGACAACCATTCACGCTCACATTCATTCCTAGGGGCAATTTAGAGTGACCAATTAACCTAACATGCATGTCTTTGGATGGTGGGAGGAAGCCAGAGTACCCAGAGAGAACCCACGCATACACGGGGAGAACATGCAAACTCCACACAGGAAGGCCACTGTTGGAATTGTTCAAACCCCCTCCCCAGCTGGGAATCGAACTAGTGACCTTCTTACTGAGAGGCTGCAGCGCTAACCCCCACGTCACCATGCAGCCCAACTTTATATGTGCAAATGAAAATGTACTATTTCACTTTAACAAGCAGCTGTTTCTGATGTGCTTTAAAGTTATAACTTTAAGAAATCAGCTGTGCAGATGTTGCAAATCCCTCACTGTCAGTTTAAGCAAAAAGCGTTTCCAGTGGAAATGGGCCGCATATCCTCAGCAGAAACATGTATAGCAGAGCTAGAGAACCTTAACCCTCATCCTGCATTTATTCCATGTTTCCTTGTTCTAGCACACCTTATTCAAAACAGTCTCTGAGCAGAATGTGATCATATTTATATGAGCAGAGCGTTTTTCTCATGGGGCTATGACAAGTAGTGAGTGATCACTGACATTCGAGGCAGGCGGGGTTATCACAGACAAGCTGGAAGTGGAGAACTGTTAAAACTACCCGTTCAGCTTCGTATCAGCGGAAATGTGGAAGTGACAAACAGCTGATCGAATTTCACACATATTCTGTCATATTTCATTTTCATATGATTCCGTAACGTTACACCAGTATTACCTTTAACAGTATATGACCCAGGCCTAATTTCAAGTCAGTTTTAGAAAACAGATTTCATGAAAGCCAAAAAACTCCAAAAACTAAAAACTGCCAAAGCCAACCTTCATTTAAAATTATTTGGCACATCTGGGAGGAAAATGACATTTAGAGTTGGAGTGAATCTGGCGTTGGCCCCAGTCAACGTTTAAAAAAGAAAAAAGTTTGCTCCTATGGAAAGGTTTATCCCAACAGAGCGCTACACCCTTAGCTCTGTCATTGGCTGGAGACAAAATGCAAAATCTCCACCCAGAAACGTCCTGAATACATCAAAACAAAGGAAAAAGGTGAAATACAGTCAGGGGAAGGGGACTTGCAAACAAAACTCGCCACCACATGAAAGCGAGGCCCAAAGGTGTGGATTTATTTCCCTAAAGTCTAGCATTTGTTTTCAGGGGGGCGGACTCCAAACTACCTTTTAAATGTCCAGTTGCTAACCAAACTCAACTTGATACAAGTCAAAAAGCAGCAAAGTCTAGTTTAGTACAAGCCAGGATTAAAAAAAAAAAAAAAAAAACATCCCAGCACCAAACGCAGATTGTCCTCCCACATCTTTTTCCACAAGCAGAGTGAAGCTAAAGCATCACTAAAACCCAAGAGCAGCCCATAATCAGATATTTCAGGCTGCCATTAAAATGTAGGTGTTGCACAGACCTGACATTTTTATGGTGTAAGCAAATACTTCTGCACATCACTGTCTGGGATGAGATCAAGAATTCCAACTCAAAACATTTGACAAAGTAAGAAGCATCACAAATGAGAGACCATTTTAATCTAATGTGTCCTGCTTGATCTTAAATTTTTCATGCCTCCTTTCTTTTAGTAAGGATATAAACCTTTAATACCACCAACAGGAAAAACAGGCATTTCCACCAACCTGGTCTCTGCAGAAGAAAGGTCCAGGTTGGCGAAGGCAAACTTGACACATGGAGTCTTCCAGGTATGGGTCAATCTGAACCTGAAGGGAAACCAGTGCGCAGTTTACCACAGTTCCAGCAAACACTGCTTCTATAGAATTTTTACACTGAGGAAAAATTCTTGTAACAGATTACATGTAGCACATCATCTCACTTTCTTTGTAAACTTGGGCGTTTTAATCTCCACAAATGCTGCACACACAGCCTTCAGATAACTGCGCTGATTGTTGAAAGTGACGCGTCCAGAGCCTGAACACAAAGAGTTAAATGTAAAAAGCATTATAGATTAAACTAGAACACAAAATGAAAAGCAGCAAAATAAGAACTTGTCTCACCGATGGGATACTTGTGTTTGTCCGTGTCAATGCCAGCATACATGACTCCTCCAAACAGGTCGTTCATGATGCTGGCCAGCGCCTCCGCATTCAACATGCCATGCAGAGCACCAACGAACACCGTCTTACTGGGGTCCAGACGTTGGGCGGGACAGCGCACATAATTGCTGTCAGAGATCACCCAAGGAATCACCTGCACCTGCAACAGGAGACGAGTGGTAAATTCCTCAACTTTGCTTTCTTTCCAAAGAAAAAGAAAAAAAAAAAAAAAAAAAAAAACTATAATGGCAGCCCCCATCCCCACCATGGCTCTACACTACTTAAGAGAAAAAAGAAAAAAAAAAAAATAGTCCACCTCAGCAACACAGTCCTGGTGCATAACTAGAGCTCCAATGCAAGATTCTTATAACTGAATTTAATTTGAGCAGTCAGTATTTCTTCACACATTAAAGTTGTTGTGTTTACAGTTTTATTTAAATGACCATTTCCCCCCAAAGCTAAAGAGGACAAATGCAAAAACATTTTTTACACAGTCTTATGGCAATCAGTTGATCCTGTTCATGTCTGACAGTTGAAAACGTAGCAACAATTTTAGTTGCACAGTTTGGGAATTGTTCATGCCATTCATTTAATTGTGTTGTACCATGCGTTTTTTTTTCCCTTTCTTGTAAGTTGCAGTATAAACAATTGGGCTTTGGTTTGACAATCTCAATTCTCCCCTTTAGCCCTACCCCCCTGTTTTCAGAGGTCACGTGCATGGGTAAATGCATTCCTTCAAATGAAGGGTTTTTACAGTAGATGCACACTTAGGGCACATTCACACCAGCCTCTGATTTTAATCCGGGTCCGTTTGCTGTGAAACTCCCTTTGTTTGGGGTATTGTGAATGTGCCAACGGAGTAATTCGGACCAAGCAAGCAGACTTTGCCCACCTACAAAAAGCGGGTCCTAGTTTGCTTCAAGCAGACCAAATGCAGGAAGTGAACTACAAAACTGCTACTTCCTGCATTTGGTTCAGCATGGAATTGTGGGTTAATACGATTATAAATGCATCATAAACAAAAAAAAAAAAAAAAAAAAAAAAAAAAAAAAAAAAAAGCTTTTACAATACTGAATTTCCCTTCGGGGATGAATAAAGTATTTTTCATTTCATTCATTTCATTTCATTTCATAAACACTGCCAAAACAAACATGCATGCAGGACTCATTTAGAAATAGTTCGTGGTCAAACATGGACCAATGACAAGTGAAAGTTTTACTTGATATATGGTCAGAAGAAAAAACATCCCAGTTCTTAGCAAGTACCCACAGAAATACTGCAGTTTTTTAAGTAATTAGCTAGTAACTGGAGGCTCTGGGATATGCCCACACAGACCAGTGCTGCACTGAAGTTTTAAAAAAAAAAAAAAAAAATAAATAAATAAAAAAAAAAAAAATAGGTCCTCACAGGCTGACTTCACAACTGTCTTAATTGTGAAGCTGAAATTCAGGTCTGAGTCCTGGACTACTGGCAGATTTCTGGCTTTGCTTTAGCTTTTAAGTCAAAACAAAAGTTAATGCATTTTCCGCATATAGCTGTACTAAAAAATAAATCTGTTTGACAATGGGATTAATTTAGGATTAATCTTAACAGCCCTAATAAAAACACATGCTTGGAAGAAGTGGCAGCTCAGGCTAGGAGACTCAGGCTCGTTTGGCTAAAGTGCAGCATGAAAGCGATCTCAGTACGGGAGATCACCCCCACCCACAAACTGAGCAGAGTTCCCAATCAGACTAAGTCTAGCAGATCATCATGGTGTGAATGCATCCTTAAAAACAAAGGCGTATGACAAATTTGCAAAAATTACTGGTAAGATTGCTGCTCCACAGTCCCCCCCCCCAAAAAAAAAAAAAAATCCACAAGTGTGAATATTTTCTCCATAAAGTTTTAAAATGTATGGACAGCCATTGTATAGTCTAGTTTAACACTGTTTAAGTGTTTGTTCATTTTCTTTGTAAAACACACATGAAAAAAAAAAAAAAAAAAAAAGGACCATGTTGAAGCTTTAGTAAAATGCCACCAGTCTGAAAACCAGCAGTGCTCTGAAAGCGCTTTTGAATGAGTTTCAGACATGTTAAACTACATGCCAACCTCATTTGAACTGTGTACTTTAACTCTTGTACCTTGAATCGTGTAATTTACAGTATAGATGGGTTTCACGTTTACAAACATTGCAGTTGCGCGCGCAACCAGGGGCAAAAAGCCTGCGTTTTGTATTGCAGTCTATGGCCAAACACACACTCATATAATTAATAAAAATATAAAGTAACCTAACGAAACAGAGATCGTTGCATTTTAAATTATATTGAATAAATCTGTATTTTGATGACGGGGGGGAAAAAATAAAAAAAAAAAAAAAAAAAAAAAAAAAACCCACTGACGCAACTTTGCTGCGTTATATTTCTATTACCATTACACTAACTTGGCAAGGGAGTCATCGCCCGGAAACGGCATTTTTCTTGTTAAAACATGGATATTATTCGTGTTTGACCTCATTTGACAAATTTGCCTGAAAAACCTGAGTTAGAAAGCGGCTTAAACTTTTGTTTAGACTCTTTGTTAAAACCAAAGTGGGCCACAACAATCTGCGGTCTGCAGCAGGTTCAGCTCCGGTGTCATCTTTACCACCTCCACAGGAGCAACTTTGCCTTGTTTAATCCCAAACTAGTGAAAGACGACATCACTTCGTTTGGAAAGGAGCCGATTCCAGCTGTTGGGGACTAACACGCATTGCTGTCGGTAAGTTTCGCTGCTTGTGTAACGTTGTGCTTTATTGTGTATGAGATTGTGGGGGACAGTAGACAGACTAGCTAACTGCTAGCAAGCTAACAGTATAAACTCAAACGCCATCTGATTTACGACCTCTGTACTGTGATGGCTCCACCATCAGTTTTATTCTTTATTTTCCTGTCTGAGCAGAGGACAGCTGTCACACAGCTACAGTGTTTAGTTTACAGTGTTGTGATGCAGCCGATCGCGGCGGTGAGGCAGGTGGCATTAGTACTGGTCTCCCAACTAGAACACTGGAATATTTTTTGCCACACGGTGGTTTAATCCTAGATGGTGACCATGGTGAAAGACTAAATAAATCATGTAGTCTGAACCTGAATAAGTTACCTGAGAGGGTTTTGTGAAGATCAGTCACGCCTACTGTCCTATTTTCACCATTTTCAACCGTTTACATGCAGTTTGGATTTTTGCAACCGAACAAATACCAGGACAAACATATTTCCCCCAACACTTTCACGTCATATCTTGACCTCATCTGCATTAAAAGCTGAGTCTTGTACATAAAACACAGGTCCTCTCATAGTTCAATAATGCTTTCTGTGTTTTCTTGCCCCCTGGTTGCGCGTGCATCCCATCTGTGACGTTGCTCAGAAACCCATCTATACAATATTAACTCCAACCAGTTTGCATTTTACTTTCTACCTTTTGTCTGACCTGCCAAAGAACAGTTGTAAATGAGCAGAAATGCTAACTGCATTTACTTTTATAAAACGTATGGTTAGTGTGTAATTTGTTCCTTTAAAATAAACATATCCATCCATGCACACATTTTCTATGAACATTTGCATTCAACTGACTGACCAGCCAGTTAATAGTGATGGTAGGAGGGAAACAAAAAAAACAAACAAAAAAAGCAGAATCTCATAAAAACCATTTACAGTTTGTTGCATAATAAAATGAGTCACAGATGCCACTTGATTATGTCAATTCTAACAAAGATCACTGGAAATCAGGAAGGCAAATTTAGAAACGAGTGCTCCTTGTGTGGCTGTTCAGGTGACATTTACTGGAAATCAGTGATGCTAGCTGCCTTTTCCAAGAAAAAGTGGCAGAGTTGCCAAATTTATTATGAGAAGTTAACAAATCTGCAGCTCACCTTGCTGACAAATACACAGGGAAGGAAGAGGGTTATTTTCCACATTTGCTCATCAAGCTGGGACCAATGCAGTGTTGCACATTGTGTCATATGTGAAAATGCAGAGGTAGCGTGTGGTGGGGGTGAAAATTGATCCAACACTGAACTTACAAGGCAGGTTGCTGGTGGTTGCAGAAGAATCTCAGCATGCTTATAAACTTCAAGCTGGGACTGCAGAACAGACTGTGCTGACGTAACTCGGATGATTCTGCAACACCAGCTTGATGTGTGCAAGGACACACTAAGGTAGGCTGAACCACCTCAGGCGAGCATGTGTGAATTCACAAGGAGGTACAGTGGTAAAAAGAGTGTCTTTTCCACCCAGAAAGGGTGCAACTTTATGGGGAAAATTGCCCAGTTAAATGAACTGATTTCTCTTGTTTGAACAAATGCAGATCGAGTTGTCAAACCACCCCGCCCAAATCACAGGATTAGTTACTGCTGCCACAAGAAGTTGAGCTTATCTTCCCCCAGATGTCATTTAGAAATCTTACATTTTGTTAACGCCATAAACAAAATACTAAATTTCTGAACGACATGCAGTCAGTGTTATTCAGGTCACAAAACATCAGTGCAGTTGCTTAAATTGCATACTTATTTTACTGTAAGAGGAGATAACTTATGTTGGAGTGCCTCTGAATGCTGCTAAACTCCTCTGTTGAGTTCCAGTTGGGACAATGCACACTTTTGTAAGAACTTCATGTTTGAGTGGTTAAGAGTGCTGCTAAACTCAGTTGAGAAAGTTTCTTTTTTTAAATTCAATATAATGTCGAAAATGGAGTTTTTGGTAATTTGTTCTGGGTAAAAATATTGTTAAGCAATAAAAGAACTTGTTAGATGCAAAAAAAAAATTACAATACAAATTAATACAAAAAAGGACAAATTAATAGATTCAGAAAATAGTTGGGACAGCCCTTGATGTAAGTGTCCAAAACACTGTTTTAGGAACATTATTCCAAGAAAACTATAAAATCCTGAACATTACCCCATTAGTTTAGTTAGAATTTTGTAGTTTAGGTCAAGAGGCACACAGTAGCGGCAGCACATAATCTCACTGGAAAAGCTGAACGGAATCCACTGCAATTTCACCAACCGATCACCATTTTCAGCTTTCATCTGCATAATGCTGACACAGTTGGATCTTAGGGATAACTAACAGATTTGATAGTGTCTTGAAACTTATCCAAAACTGAGTCTTGATGCATTGACCCAAATTTAATGAATCTACAATAAAGCAATACACAGTCTCCAAGCAACCATAGCTTTGGAACAATTTTAAGCTTCAAGTGTGTTGTACAGCAAGAACCAGATAACATCTATTGGGATGTAGAGTGCTGCATTAGCTCAGATATTTTTCCGAGCCCAATACCATTGACAACTGCACATGTAGTGCAACTATTTGCGCATTTGGTTTCTACTCACATCCTTGCATCGCATTCTGCGGCTGGACATCTTGTAGTAGTATTCCCTGTTGTCCTCTGGGTGAAAAGGGTCCTGGGAGCAGGCATGCAGCAAAGCCCGCACAGACTTCTCATTCTCAAACACCAGGTAAACGTAGCCTACAGACACAGAAAAACTGTTTGTCAAACTAAATCAAAGTGCATTTGGTTCTGTATCCTGCCTGATGAGCTGCAAGGTATAAATGTTTAGAAAAAAAAAAATCCTTGGAATAGTGTGACTTTGTTTTATACATTCTAAATGTATTTTAAAAAAACATGATCAGGAGGAAGATCATGTGCTGATGTTTTGGTAATAAATCTATACAAAGAAAAAAAAAAGTGCTCAGCAGTAATGCATGATAAGTTCTAATCTTATGATCCCAATAAAGGTGGACCATTTAAATAAGTGGAGACAGAAATACAGCTTTAATAAGACAACCAAACCTCTAACAGATCCTAAGAGTCCATTTCCTTATCACATATAAAGAAAAGCTCAACTTTCAGGCAAGTGGTTTGACTTTGTGGAAAGGCAACAAGTACACTTATAAAAAGGTTTTGAATGACCAATTTAAATCTCTAGGAGTAATGTCTGAATGACCAACTAGCATTCAGAAAAGTGCTCTTTTTCTACCACCTACTGCCGACACCATATTCCATAATCTACATATGCCCAGAATCACCATCCTGTGGAAAACCAGGAGTTAAACTCACCAATATACCGTGTGCTCACCAGTGCCACCTTGAAGCTTGGGAAGAGAAGCAAAAACAATATGCCTACCAGCTTGTCGTTACCTTTAGCCATATTACCTTTGGGAGGGCAGCGAGGATGCTTCCCATCCTTACCCGGCCACTCCACAGACAGAGGGCCATAACCACTGAAGGTGTTGATCAGACCAGCTGAAAAAGAGTGGGGATGGGATGACAATATAGGCAAAATATTGAACGAGACTTCATTTGCTTATTAAAAATTCGCTAGAAATTTTGAAGAACTTATTTGGCTACAAGAAAAGCTAAATCCATTAACAAAGCAAGGTAGTTTATTGGCATGGATTCTCAGTCATCCAGTTCATAACCATAAAAGCTTGAATAAAGTCAACTGGACTTCCATTTCTTGGTTCTTAAGACATTTCACCTCATCTGGAAGGCCTCTTCATTTCTAACCAGTTGGTGGGGACATTTCAGCTCAGAATACAGGAACTGGAGTCGTTATGGTCACATCACTGATTCACCTGACCAATCCTATGTAACAAAGACTTGTCACATAGTTCAGTGTGCAAAGTTCTCCATTCAGATGGTCTTTCCAGTCCAACAAATGGCTTCCTCGACACTTCAGTCCATCCACTAAATGCCCAATAAGTCAAACCTCTAGAGTGAAACCATTTTACACATGCGACCAAAAATTTGCTCAGTACAACCAATTTTTTTCTCTTGTTCTCACTGGTGCGCCTAACGTTTCTCAGGAGTGGGTGAGAGAATTTCTGAGCAGAATAATGATGAAACCCACAGAAAGGGGATCTTCATCTCTGATTGGCTCTGATCCACACCCTGAACACGCTGAGCGTCAGTTTGAAATAGACCTGCAGATGTACATTAAGACTGCGGTGCGGCGAAGAATGACAGAACCAGGGAGACTAGAATCAATTCTAAAACCTGGAATATGGTGGCATTTGCTCAGATGTTGTCACTTACCATCTTACTCTAAGAGTTTCAGCGTGAGCAAAATGAAGCAGAAAAGCTGGATTACCCCGGCTTTACACTTGGTCTGTGACCACAGCGCCACGCAGCGACCTGCACGAGGCGAGCATTTACACTGTGCACTCTGCGCCCGCGATCGCACCAGCTGTTAGATTCGTGACATCACGGAATCACGGGAGGATTGGAAGATCGCCCGTGATTCTCATCCAAATGGTTAATTTTGTCCACATGTTTTTGTGTTGTGGTTTATTTCACTGAAACCTTGGACACAGAGATGCTGTTAAGATAGTTCAGCAGTTTAAACTCTGCACAGTGGCTTTTGTTCAGGAAGTTACCGGATGTTTTGCACTGAATCTGTGTCTGACTTCCTGTCTTGTCCGATCTGAACTACTGAAATTGACGCAGTGCCGGTGCGTGCTCCGTCAAAAAATAGAGCTGGCATGTATCTTTAGTGCAGCAGTACGGCATGCTGGAGCGACGACGGACCGCTCACACGCCGTCGGGCGTGATCAATATGTTTCAAACCATTGATTTCATGAGTGCAATCCGCTGCGCATGGCGCGCCGCTGCGCTAACGTCACGGACCAGGTGTAGAAGACGAAGACTTAGTGTCTTTCTGTATTGGAAAGACACTGACAAATGCTCTTTTTTTACATCCTGACTCTTTCCACCCCCCTCATTTGAAAAAAAGTCTACCAGTAAGCCAGTTCAATCGTGCCAGAAGAATCTGCACTACCCAAACAGATTATGTGAGGCAAGCAGAAGAACTGGAAAACCGGTTTAGAATGAGAGGCTATAAGGAGCAAGAAACAGATTTGACTACCACACAAGAGGAGTGTCTTAAAACCAAAAAGGTCAGAAGAACAACCACCGCTCCAAGATGCTACCTAAAATATTCAGCACAAGGAAAGGATGTTGAAAACATTTTGAAAAAACACTGGCACATTGTCAGCACTGATCCATTATTGAAAAATGTTTTTAAAGATGCTCCACAAGTGGTCTTTAAACAACCTCCTAACCTAAGGCAAATGTTGGTCCGTTCAGATCTGGTTCCACTAAGAAAAAGTACCTTCTTAGATCCACCACCAGGCAACTACAGATGTGGATCCTGCACACAGTGCAACTTCACCTACAAATGTAACACCTACTCTCATCCACAAACAGGACGGACACTCAAAATCAAGGGGACAATCACATGTTCAACAAAAAATGTTATCCATCTTCTCAAATGCCCCTGTGGACTGGGTTATGTTGGCAAAACTTAATGGTCATTGAAAACTCGAATAGCTGAACATGGATGCAGCATTAGAAATGGAGACATGAGAAACCCAGCCGCTGCTCATTTTAAGGAAGCTCAGCACCCCATCTCCTCTCTCAAATATATTGGTATTGAACATGTAAAAATGCCAAGACGAGGAGGGGACATTAATAGACTGCTGCTAGAAAGGGGAAGCTTCCACATCTTTACATTAAAGACTTTGGCTCCTCATGGACTTAACCAAGATTATGATATTAAGCACTTTCTGTAAGATGAGATATATCTTTTAATATGAGATTCATGTTTTTAACTTTCTTACTTTATTTTTCCATAATGGTTTTCATGTATAGACAGCTTGTATGAAATATATTCTCTCAAAGTTGTAATGGTTCAGTATGACCATTGATGATTTATTGATTATGAGTATGCCTAACTCCTGTGTCCCTTTGGATGAGCCGACCAATTAGGGAACAGATGTTATATATATGGGGGGGGCATGCCCAGAAAAAGTTTGACCTGAGGAAGATCTGATGTGATCGAAACGTTGGAATAAATGCAGCTGGGAGTAAGTGTGCAGGCTTTTTCTTTGATTCCACACGTTTTATTTCCTGTCAATGTTTTCAGAGCGGCTCTGCAAATTTCATTCTAATCTGATGGTTTCTTATATCAGAAATGATGAATAATCGCTAGCAAAACGCCCTCTAAAAACCTTCAGGTTCGGATGTGATTTAAAGCTTGGTATATTAAACTCCTCTTTAAAATCCAGGGAGCAGCTCAACACATGCAGATGACAAAACGATGCATCGTTGGTCACATGATCAAAACAATGCAGGCAAAACTTCTTGTTCTTAAGATCGAGGCAGAATCGAGTAAACAGGCTCAAATATAATATCCAGAGTGGAAACTTGATCCATTTTTGACGTTTGAAGCCTGGCCCTCACAGGAAAACAAGATTCTTAACCATTACGTACTTCTGGTTTTTGTGAAAAAGGTCTACTATCACATGTCCTCAATGACCATTAACATGTAAATGTTTAATGGTTGGAAGCTGAAACTTCCCACTGACTAGTTGGAACTGAAGAGGCTTTTCAGATGACAAGCAGATGAGGAACAAAGAAACTGAAGTCCAGTTGACTGTATTCAAGCTCTTGGGATAACAGAAAAAAACAACTAGCAGTTGACCATTTAAAGTTGCTAAGGCCCAAAATCTAAAACTTCAATGTCCAGATAAAGATTAAAAAGGTTTGTGACCAAAACTACATTAGATTTGTTCTGATTTTAAGGTATCACAGTTTGACAAGTATCAGGCTTTTATAGCATTTCGCAGATCTTTCCCCGTTTGAGTTGCATCCCACTGCAACGTCAAGCCACCAGATTCTGTTTGTATGCATTTGGGCATGCCCTCATCTGGACTTAAACTAGTTTAACAAAATGCAGGCAAATACAGATCAGATTCACAGATGACATGTCTCAGTGAAAACAGAACATCAGCACGTACCTTCTGTGATGTCCCAGGGCACACCACCAAGAAAGACCTTGCAGGAATACAGAGGATCCTTGTTGTTTCTGGGAGGCAGCTGACCGCTCCAAGTGAACGTGGCCTCATTCACAGCTAAGGAGAGCAGAGGGGGTTAGCCAAGATGTAGGGCTTACTCCAAGTTTCATAGCAATCCATGAGAGAGAAACAAGTTAACCTGCAGCCTGTCTGTGTAGGCGTGCTTCCCTCTCGATGCTGAAAGTATCATCTGATTGGTCGAGTACATCTGAACCTGGCCACGGAGAGCCAGTGCGCCAGCGTCGGGAAATGGTTGAGGAGGCGGGGCTGGCACTGGATGGTGGAGTCAGAGGAGAGCTAGTGTCCTGGGGGTCCAGACGGGAGCCCAATCGCAACAAATCCTTCTGCACATTTGATGCCAGATAAGGCAAGGGAGGGGAAATCCGTAAAGTGGACTGGGGAGCAGACACATGCAGACAATAGTTAATGGAGACAGTGAGGTGCAGAACTGCGGTCAGTGGTTACTTTGGATTAATTTTACGCAGAGCTGCAGTGTGTGCAGAATCACCTCTTCATTATTCACTTGATATTTTTAACTTCCAGAAACAGCTGGGATGACACAGCTGCCACCACCTGACTGTGTCTCGCCACTCGACTGGCTTGCCAAATAAATGCTTTTACTGCATTGAGGAGCCCAGTGAGGAAATGTACATTTCCCCCCATGTACATTTCCACATATGGAAATATGTGAGCCCACAAGACTGCCCAGCAGGCCGCATTCTACAGCGTTTCTAGCAAATGTTAGCTGGGCTGCAGGACTACTCACCTAGCAACATTTACACAACCAAAGTTTAACTGAATCGACAGCAACATGTGCCAAATGTTACTGTAACACTAAAAACAGACGTCTGACTTTCTGTTGGTACTCATCTGTCCAGGAGAAGAGCTAGCTCCAAGTAAAAACCGTAGCACCTTTAGCTCTTGCAGGGCTCTCAGTCTTGAAAATGCAAGGCCAGTGCTAGTCTGGGTTTGGTCTCTTTATCAGACAACTTCTTCACTTAAGACCTTTGTTTCTTTAGTGGCAATGTCAGATCCTGGTCATCTTCAGGTGAACGTTTCATTCCACTCTCCATTTAGTTTTTAAGATACCGTACCAACTTTATTTATAAAGCACTTTTAAAACAATGCTGAACAAAGTGCTGTACATTACAAATATAAGTAGGATAAAAAGAAAAAATATTGAAAAAGTAAAAGTATAGCAGAATATGAAGAACATAAGTGAAAACTTTCAAAAAGGACACCAAAAGCTTTTTAAAAAAATGAAAACAATGAAAAGATGCACGCTACCATCGGTAGCTATAGCCTTTCATAAGGAGGGAGGGCCAGATGCACTAAGAGGAGGCAGTGATTCACATTAATGCGCAGCCGGACCAGCTTGTAACCACGATGCTGGAGATCAACGGTGTGTGATGTCACGCTATATACTCCAGATGTAGTTCCTCAAATAAAGATTTAATTCCATCTAGAAATAATGAATTTCTGCTTATTGCCACTTTAATCTTATCCCACTTAAATTCATAAATCTCTGCATAAGATAACGTGTAAATCTTAACAGCTCAGTCCATGACCAGCTTACAGCGCCTTACTGAGCTGCTCCATTACCACAGGGAATTTCAGGTTTAATATTAAACACATCTTAAAGGCCCTGTACCTCATTTTATTTTGATCTCTCTAAGAAAAATGCTTTCTACACAGTATAATGTGTGTTAAGAGGTTATTTCATGAAAATAGATCACTCATTGATTGCGTATATGCAGGAATCCAGGCCTTTTTAGTTTAGGTTTCTAACGCTGGCATGACACTCTTCTCATGCCAATGCGGTTCATTCTACATAAGTTTCGGTTTCCCATCAGCCACTCAGTGTTTCCTAACGAGGAACGCCCTCCCCTAGCGCGTGCACGGCAGCACTTGTAAACAGAACCGCATGGCGTCTACCAAAGGGAAAGTCACGATACCACAGCAAAACAGCCTGAAAGCATCAAAACTGAGGAGGAGAGACTTGAAACGCAGGAGAGACCAAAGAAGGAATAAAGTTCATGTAAATGTCAGTAGAGAGCAGCTGGACGCCTCAGACTGAATGTGGACTGGAAGTCCGCCTAGACGGGTATTTTTTTCAATAACTTTCTTCTTGGCAACATTTTACATGTCCTTAGGTGCTGGCACTGCCTCAGCTGGTCTATCGTATATAATACATAGTGAATTCACTGAAAGATGCAAGTTTTCTCTGGAGAGTTTGTGCACAAGTATGAAATTGTGCATGTTTTTTCGTGAATGTTGAGTGGGAGGAGAGAAAAAGGGAAGGAGCGTTTCTCACTGGGAGAAACAGTTAGGGGCGGGGCTTATAGTTCAAACTACACTGTTCACCTCACTCATGGTTCCAAAATGTGCAAAATCAGGTACCCCGCCTTTAATCTTACAGCTTAAAAAAAAAAAAAAAAAAAAAAAGGCAAGTCTAAGAACATTTTACATTATAACTGGCATTAAGCTGAGGCATCGCCTGCACCAGGGATCACCAATTCCGGTCCTCAAGGTATTAGGAGTGTTGCAGCAAGGGAGCTCCTGACTCCAATCAGTGGATTATTAGCAAACTTGTGCAGAGCTTGACGTCAAGCTCTGCACACGTCACAAGGTGTGTTGCAGCAGGGCAGCTCATAATACCTACAGGACACCGGCCCTCGAGGACCGGAATTGGTGATCCCTGGCTTACACTTCTAACAGTCCGTTAACCCTGCATGGCTGTTTGAGTGCACATTTGCGACAAATATGGCTCCGATGAGGAAAATGCTTTGTAGTAACATACTCATTTGGTGAATAAAAACTTCTTTAAACCCAGAAACTCTGTGCAGCATTTGTGGGGGAAAAAAAAACACGTAGGATAATGATTTCTTCAGAAATGTCAAGTGGCTGCCAAAGATGTTTTCAAATAGGATGTCCCCAGTGAGCAATCAAAGCAACTCTCGATGTCAAGTCAGCCATTATTTTGCTAATCGGTCAAACATTAAAGACAACTTTGGCTCGTCAGGAAGCAGAACTTCAGCTGAGCGCACAACATGACATCCATCGTTTGAAGAGGGGACTGCTGACTGTCAGACATACCATGGAAGCCTTTTTCAGAGTATCCATGGAAACAACCAGGAAAAAAAGGTTCAGTGCTTTTTAAACAAAAGCAATACAATATTGTGCCCATATATCATTGTAGTTTATCTTGCATTACTGGGATTGATGTTCGAGCTGTGCATCATTTTCTTCAATAGGTTGACAAGAGGTTTTTATCATATTAACTGTGAGATACCTTGAAAGGAAATTAAGGAAAACTAGCAGTAAAGGCCAATCCTAAGATTCAAAAGAATCACCTTTATGCTATAAATAATCTTTAACCTGCAGGCCAGCTTAATTTGTTAGATAGTGACGACACCACATATATAGTCATTTTAACAGTAAGTGGTTTGTAACATTTCCCACCCTGCAACCAAGAGACAAAGCAGTGTTTTTTTTTTTACCAGCATGTCACAGAGGTGATCTGAGCCAGAGCTGAAGCCGCTGGTCTCCGAGTCTTCAGGGCTACTGGAGCGAGAATCCAGAAAGGAGCTCGAGTCCAGTCGGTTAGCCATGCGTGCCATGCCAGGGAACTTCTCCAGGAAGTCAGCAGTCATGCTCATGGACTCGTGGGGCAAGTAGCCCTGGGGCTTACCAAGGATACTACTGAAGGGACTGTTCAGTATGCCGAGCACTGGAGAACAAGACAATCACAGCATTTACAGTCTTACAAACACAGTTGATGCCCATTTTGCAAGATGAGCAAGCTACAGAAAATGGGATACATGTGCTGAGTCTTCAGCAGTATTGATTTGCAAGCCACACTGCAATTACTGGTTTTAAAATGTGCACTTTATCAAAAAAAAAAGAGGCAATTTTGCAACAAAAGAGCAAAACAAGTTTGTGCAGAATTCACAATTACAAGTTGATTCTGTATCACTGAAAAGCTGAAATACAAGTTGAAATTGAGCTTACATGTGCCAGCAGGCTAAAATGTTGAGACTCATTTAGGAGCAAGTTGGGACATTTCCAGTTTTAAATTTAATATTTGTAACTTGACTGCTGTTAATATGAAACTTCCAACAGAAGCTGAACGCCTTTCCCTGTAGCTAAATGACGGCAGGCTAGTTCATCAGTTACACATCCAGTCCAGCCTAGAGACTGCCAGGCAGCAATTCCTTCCGAGTTAACCAGAGTCTCCCCCCCCCTTCATGACCAAGTGAGTCAGCTGGCAACAGTGACAGGTATGTACTGCGTGGTTTGTAATAGTGAACATGAGGCTCCAAAGGGATTATTCAGCTGTGGGTTGTATTCAAAGCTCTGTCCCACTTTGTAACAGGCCCACTTTAGAAACCTAAATGAAATTTTGCCAGATGGTTTTAACATTAAAAACTACTCCAAATGGGGTCAGAACAGATGAAGCATCCTCAATCTGTGGTACCTCCATATAAATACTAATCTGACATGTGTAATGTCAGCATTTACATAAACTTGGTTCATAGCAATGCAAGACTGTTCCTGCAGCCTGACAAAACCTTCAGGTCTTAACATTCACACATGACAGATAGAGATCATCTATGGTGACGTGATAGAGGTGCTGGGAAAAGCAAGTAGCTCAACTGGCATGTTTTTGCCTGCTGGCTTCTAAAGATGCAACAAAGCAAAACTGCCACATCATCCTCCCAAGCGACGCTACAGTCTGCTCCCACACAGACAGATGGCTGCTAACCAACCACCACAAATTTCAATATGAACGAGACGTCACAACCTTAACCATGTTGTAATATCAGGATATATGCAAACAAACAGTAGCGCAAACTCAAAGTAGTAAAACTATCAAACACCAAACAAAACTACAAGTTATACTATGAATCTTTTAAACATCCAGGTAAACAAGGCTCAGTACTTACTGGAGGGTGAACTGGTCTGAACCTGGGATGGGGGGGTATGCGTGTCCGTCTCCTGGCTGCTCCACGGTCTGTCCCAGCCGGACAGACGGAGAGACTGAAGGCCAAGGCCCAGGTCTGTGACATCCGATGGGCCCCTGGATGAAGGCATCTCTTGGGAGCCGGGTATGCCCCCACAGTTGGGGAAAAGCATCCTCCTGCTGCCCACCGCAGCCAACTCCGACTCTTTTGGATCCGTGATCCAGTTCAGAAATGTACCAAGAGAGAAGGGAGAGAAACGTTAGCAAGCCAAAGAACAAGCAGTTGTACCAGTCTGCTTTACAGAGGAAAGGGCTGGGTGAGGTCTGCCAACACATCCTCTAAAAAGAGAAATCACATTTGAAAAGGAAAAAAAAAAAAAAATCCCTCATTGCCACATCTCCCCCTACCCTGGCTGACGGCAGAGCTAACCTGCTGCCTCTGTGCCCGGTGCAACTGCCATGCATCTCCGTCCGCATCACTGACCCACCTAGCAGCATGTGACATGGCTGCTGATGCACTCGCACACCCCTGCTAATGACATCAGCCTTACCCCTCCTCCCTGCCTCCTTGCCTAACAACTGTGTAATGAAAAATTCCTGTCGGAGCTATTGGCTTGTTGATGGAAGTACTCCCCCCTCTCTGGTAGGCACAGCACGTCTCCGAGTCAGTGGGACGACAGCTGCCACTGCCGATGCTTACTGTGTCTAGCCTTGTTTCCCCGAGCGAGCTGACAGAGGCAGGAGGGGAGGGGAGCTGAGGGGCAGAACTACAGCAGCATGCGGGAGGCAGCATGGGAGTGAATGACTCAGCAGACTTCAGTTCAAAAGTACCCGACCCGAGGATTTTTTTCCTCTTTTCTTTTTAAAGAATCAGTGGTTTGTGAGATTGATTTCTTTAAAAACAGTGAGCAGGCATGCAGAGCCTCGCTGAAGCAGAAGCAACTGACTGATCAGATGTTGAGGACGGAGCAGACTTGCACTGCAAGCTCCTCCCACCTCTTTCCATGCCTGGAAAACTTCCAGTTACACCCCTGATTCAGCAAACGCAGACTGGGTTGGATGGGGCAGAGGCCAGAGCGGAAGTTTAGCCCAATTCTCACCGTGATCAAATTTACTTTTCCCCTCACTTGAAAGTTGCAAAACATTCGTGCTGCAGTGCTGCCATGTCAAACTGCACAGTATGAAGTGCAGGCGTGCTTTGAGCGAATTAATTCAGAAGGACACAGACTATGCCAAGACAATTTCTTGGCAAATTCACCCCTGAAGGAAGAAAAAAAAAAAAAAAAAACTCAGAATTGCTGCAATGCTGCAAACCAGCAATGCAGCATGAATCAGCTGTTGGCAACCAGATGATAAAGACAAGGTGAAGGTTTAACAGATGCCATGAGAAAATGAGATGGAGCCGCATCAGGGTCACAAC
The DNA here is from genome assembly GCA_023101725.1 of Atherinomorus stipes. Taxonomy (NCBI): domain Eukaryota; kingdom Metazoa; phylum Chordata; class Actinopteri; order Atheriniformes; family Atherinidae; genus Atherinomorus; species Atherinomorus stipes. Next base: position 2,454,319 of record JALJCO010010650.1, on the reverse strand, counting down.
GTTTACCTGAAGTTGCACATTTATTTTGTGCTTTGCTTTTGGGGTAATTTAATGGTTCTTGTTGAACCTGAATGTCACAGGAGTGTAGCTACATGGATCAAATCATGTTTTGTTTTAAACAGAATTTGCCAGCACATACAACTGAAACGTATACGTGGTGTCTGGCTAATTCAAGCTTTATCAAGTTCTTATTTAGCTTTGCAACTGAAATAAAACCCATGTATTATGGGGGAGTTTCCTTACTTAAATCCAGGATTGTTGGCCTGAAATTCCTTTAAAATGGACATTGGTCTATGAAATTACAATTAAAGATAGATAAACTAAAAGTTACCTACATCTGCTGTCTTCAAAGTCAAGGTAGAGTGACTTTCAGCATGCAAAAATAAACACTTAAACATCAAAATAAGCTGACAAGTTTATTGTTGAAGGTTGCTCAAACCTCTAAAAAGGAAGTGTTCCGTTCAAGACCAAACTGCATTTCTTAAGTGACCGTGATGCGTTCATGAGCACTTTCCCCTGCTTTCGCAGCCAGAGTGAATAATAGGTTAACTTTACCACAGAGCAGGTCTGGCTTTTGCTTGGTGTTGTTCGGTGTGGTGCATACACCGGTGAAGTCCAGAGCGTTGCCCAGCATGGTGTTCATCCTGCGGAAGATGTCTGCGTTGCTGCAGGTGGACAGGGCTGGAGACTCGGAGTCCGCGCTCTCCGGCCTGCGAGCATCGTTTCTCTGCAGGAGCAAAGGGGGAAAGTTGACCCCGAATTTACGCTATAACCTTTATTCGGTTTTTCTTTTCTTTCTTTTTTATAATTTACATAAAATGAGGTTGGGACTTTTTTTTGGTGCGTTACTTTAGGTGGGAATATGGCCCGAAACACGGTTCGCTATTTGTTTCATAACAAACTAAGAGGTCAAACAACCTTAAACTTGGTTCAGAACTAATTTAACTCTGTTTTTGACTCACCAAGGAAAACGCCATGATGTGGACAGACAGCCTATAAGAAATGCCACAATAACGACCGTTGGCTCCAATAAAAGGTCATATTTATGAAGTCTGCTAGCTGCTAATTAGTCTAAATGTGGTAAACGTGTGCTTAGCGAATAACTGCGCCTCTACCGTTCCTGTTAGATCACGTGCTCCACATAAAAGACGCATGCCGCAACCATGACCACAACACGACAAATGACGTGTTATTAGATTCTAATTTGAATTTGAAGATCTTTTAAATGTTGCACAGACTGACCAGCTCTCGATCTATAGCACACTTTTCCTCATTTTATTCATGTTTTATTTTATTTCATTTTAGGCAAAAGTAAAAGGGATAAATGAAATTAAAAAGGCTAAAATAACGTGAAAAATACGTATAAATTAGATACAAGATATAGTTTTTTTTTTTTTTAAGGATAAAACTTGACCGAGAAGAATGTAAAATGAGAGCCTAATCAGGAGGTTGTATACCAAACTAACTTGATATCTAAATTGATATCCACAGTTGTTCTTATGACCAGTGGCGCATCCAGGAAATTTTTAATAGGGTGCCAAGATGGGACACAATGTGGGGTGGTCAATCAGGAGATCACACACTGCAGCATCCAGCAAGACCATTAAGTTAAGAATCAGTGTGTAAAATATAGTCTTGCATGTCTTGAAACCCTTAAAGCTTTAAACCCTTTTCAATGTCAAGTTTATCGACCGTAAAAAAGAGACACGAACCTTCCACTCACGTCACCCATTAGTTTCTGAAGTGCTAAAAGTGATGCCAGTTGGGCATTCCCAGCGTTGCCAACTTATGCAGGGCTCACACTACAGAGAGTGCAGAATTATTAGGCAAATGAGTATTTTGACCACATCATCCTCTGTATGCATGTTGTCTTACTCCAAGTTGTATAGGCCGAAAGCCTACTACAAATTAAGCATATCAGGTGATGTGCATCTCTGTAATGAGAAGGGGCTGTGGTCTAATGACATCAACACCCTATATCAGGTTTATTAGGCAAACAGAATTATTAGGCAACTTCCTTTCCTTTGGCAAAATGGGTCAGAAGAGGGACTTGACAGGCTCCGAAAAGTAAAAAATAGTGAGATATCTTGCAGAGGGATGCAGCACTCTTAAAATTGCCAAGCTTCTGAAGCGTGGTCATCAAACAATCAAGTGTTTCATTCAAAACACTCAACAGGGTCACAAGAAACGTGTGGAAAAACCAAGGCGCAAAATAACTGCCCATGAACTGAGAAAAGTCAAGCGTGCAGCTGCTAAGATGCCACTTGCCAGCAGTTGGCCACTGGGCCAAGAAACATCTCAAGACTGATTTTTCTAAGGTTTTATGGACTGATGAAATGAGAGTGAGTCTTGATGGGCCAGAAGGATGGGCCCGTGGCTGGATCGGTAAAGGGCAGAGAGCTCCAGTCCGACTCAGACGCCAGCAAGGTGGAGGTGGGGTACTGGTATGGGCTGGTATCATCAAAGATGAGCTTGTGGGGCCTTTTCGGGTTGAGGATGGAGTCAACTCAACTCCCAGTCCTACTGCCAGTTTCTGGAAGGCACCACCTTCAAGCAGTGGTACAGGAAGAAGTCCGCATCCTTCAAGAAAAACATGATTTTCATGCAGGACAATGCTCCATCACACGCATCCAAATACTCCACAGCGTGGCTGGCAAGAAAGGGTCTAAAAGAAGAAAAACTAATGACATGGCCTCCTTGTTCACCTGATCTGAACCCCATAGAGAACCTGTGATCCCTCATCAAATGTGAGATTTACAAGGAGGGAAAACAGTCCACCTCTCTGAACAGTGTCTGGAAGGCTGTGGTTGCTGCTGCACGCAATGTTGATGGTAAACAGATCAAAACACTGACAGGATCCATAGATGGCAGGCTTTTGAGTGTCCTTGCAAAGAAAGGTGGCTATTTTGGGCACTGATTTGTTTTTGTTTTGTTGCTGAATGTCAGAAATGTATATTTGTGAATGTTGAGCTGTTATATTGGTTTCCCTGGTGAAAATAAATATTTGAAATGGGTATATTTTTGTTTATTGTTAAGTTGCCTAATAATTATGTTTGCCTAATAAACCTGATATAGGGTGTTGATGTGATTAGACCACACCCCTTCTCATTACAGAGATGCACATCACTCGATATGCTTAATTGGTAGTAGGCTTTCGGCCTATACAGCTTGGAGTAAGACAACATGCATAAAGAGGATGATGTGGTCAAAATACTCATTTGCCTAATAATTCTGCACTCCCTGGATGGGCAATACCAAAATTGTTCTTGTCGATACGATACCAATAGTTTATGGCACTTTTTCAGCAATACCAATACTGATACTTGTGTCCTTTAAAAGAAAATTACATGATTGTACATTTTACTTGAATGCGAGGGCAATATTAGATATAAGTAAAACCTGAGAACAGAGGTACTGGAATGAAACGCTTTTAAAACAATAATAAATTATAGTGATGATAAAATTAAACAAAAATAGATTAAAAACATCTTTCAATTATCAAATAACATAATATGTACGAACAAAAAAAATCAAATTTATTAAGTGGCAAATGTTAAAATAGAAAATCCAATAGTAATATTACAAATTTACCAAAACATAATGTGCAATAACCTGCATTAAACCACTGAAAGACAACAAAACATCATCATCATCACTAACAGTTGCAACATCATCAAGACATCTGATAGGCTACCACCATCATGTGATAGGGAAGCTAGAATCTATTGCGATACCCAATAAAGTATCGATTCCGATATTTTGGCTGGCTGGTATCATAGTATTGACTTCAAGGTATTGATATGCCCATCCCTAGCTCACACTAAACACTTTTTATCATCGCAGACTTAAGACTGTAGGTCTTTAGTAAATCTCATGAGTTTTACGGGAGTTGCGGCACACCCCTGTGGCCTTGATCGTTAAGTTTGAGATGTTAATCTGTACTGTTTTATATCAGTCTTTTCCTTGTCTTGGGCTTGTGATAATATCAAGCGTGTTTAATATTATCGTAAGTCACAGCGACTCAGCACAATCAACATCCAATAGCTGGATGAGCGCTGACAGCAGCGGAAACAGGTGCCGACCTCCAGAACCATCAATACATGCATAGTACGTTGACCAGAGCCATAGAAATAGAGAGTTGTGACATGCGTTGACATCAATGTAAAAGCGGTCACGTGACTCACGGAGACTGCCATGTGAACTCTGCGCTGTCATATTTTACTGCAGAACACACAGCAGCAATCAGATTACTGACAGTAAACACAAAATAAACATCGATGCTGCACAGACATGCTAGTCACCGAGTGTTCTCGGGTTAGAGAGAGCAGATTATGTTTTGCATTTTTGTCTTTTAGCTTACTGTTTTTAATGCTTCTTCTGTTTTTATACAGTGTCTTTGTGCGCTTTGATAAGGTTCTTTTAGTAAAATGTATTATGATGATGATGATGATGATGATGATGATGATGATGATGATGGGAACTAATTGCATAATTGGGAAAAAATGCTGAAAGAATCTATCTGTAATCTTGTAAACAGTGACCCTGCAAGATTCCCAGTCTTTGTAAAATCTCAGTCTGAGACTAAAAACTGTCTTTAGATGTGAGCTAGTGTGAGATGGTAGTCTTCCGGGAGTCTTTTCCAAATCTTTAAATAGTCCTCTAAAGTGAGGGAGGCATTAGCTGCATCGCATGTGTCGTCACTCCCAGAAAATACAAAAATGGACAAAGAGCGTCCTCGGGGCAAAGCATTAGCCAGCATACTCTGGGCTAAATGCTAACCAAGCAAACCCATAACTAACAGAAGCTAATGGAGATCAGTTCCCTAATCGGCAGTCTAAGGTTGCTTCCACACCTACAAGATTTGGTCCGGTTAAAGCGGGCTGGAGTTTGGAACACTTGCATCATGGTACATTTGGGCTGGTGTGAAAGTGGACCAGTTTGTTTTGGTCCGACCTCTGGAGGTGGTCTTGGTATGGTTCCGTGCGGACTCTAGTACGGTTCTCTGATGGTGAGACCGCTGGGCGGCCTCGATTCGGCCCATTTACAGCAGTTCCATTCATTCTACGTGATAAATGAAACAGAAGATGTCTCCGAAATACAAGATGGTTCTGGTTAGGATCTCAGCCCGTTGGTCTTGCAACTTTGCTTGCTACACATCATCTCCGTGGGGACAGAAAAAAAACTTGCAGTGCTCTTGTGCCGTATGCGAGTTTCATGCTGTAACAACAGCTGTATTTGCGCTTGCCGCATAAGTAATGATAATAATACACCACAATAAATCACCACAGTATATCACCACAATAATGAGCAGAAGAGCACAACAAACTTTTTCTTTTCTTTCCGGGATTATTATTATTCGCCTGCTTCGCCATCAGCTTCAACACGAAACACTGTATTTTCTGAACAGTGCCGCCACGTGCCTGGGGTGGATATACATCATCCATAGCGGTTGTTTGGTTTGCAGAAATACTGGTTTGAATCTGAACCGGACGAGTTGAGAATTGCAACATTATTGTTACAATTTTTGGGCTGAACCAAACCACTGTACTGGACTAACAGGGTGTGAAAGCACCCTAAAGGTAAGGCATGCTTGGACTTACTATTATCTGGCTAAAAACCACAGCCGTACCACTGCTGCTGGCTGCCTTCCTGAGCGCAAATAGGGAGCTAATTATTAGCCACCAGCCGGCAGGCCGGCACTGGTTTGCCGTCTGTCAATCAAAAGGGCATGCCCCTAATTATATGTACTTTCAAGATTAAATAACCTCCAAATGGATAAGCTATATAAAAAAATTCACCCTCCTCACAGTTGACATGAATGTAAACTTAAACCTAAAACTTTTCAAATGAATGAAAACACGTTTATTTCTGCTGTGAAGTTGGCCTTTTTTTTTTTTTTTTTTTTTTTTTTTTTTTCTTTTCTCGTTCGAATCAGCTATTGGGATTTTTCTGTTTTCTTTTTTTTCTTTTCCATCTTTCTTTTTCCAAACTGGCTTCCTTAATTCCCTTTATTTATTTTTTTTTTTTTTTTTTTTTTTTTTATTTTTTCCTTTTTCTATTATTCCTTTCCATCTTATACTGGTGGAATAAAATGAAAAATGAAATATTAAAAGATGGATAATAAAAAAGAGAGAAAGGAAGAAAGGAGGGAAGAGAAGAGAGAAAAGAAAAAATTATTCCACCCTCACACCTCTATTTCATATCCCCTCCCCACCTCCATCCCCAACCTCTCTTTGTTTAAAAAAAAAACAAACACACACAAAAAAACACACACAACAACCACGCAGAGAAGATAAACCATCTACTCACCCAATGGGAAGTAAAGAAGAGATGCCAACCTTTCTATTCAAATTGGAAAGAAGAAAAAAGACAAACCTTCTCTTCCGAATGGAAAGAAGCATCGCCGTCTCAACATATATAATAAAGTGTGTTCTGCTGTGATACTCTCATACAGACACCCCCTCTTCTCTCAAGGGAGGGGAAAACCCCCAAGGCCCCCACCCCCCACCCCCCCCCCCCCCCCCCAGGCCCCCCCCCCCCCCCCCCCCCCAAAAAACAGACATCCCCCCCCCCCAGGAGCGGCACAAGGCGGCCCCACCCGGAGCCCCCCCAGCCCGGGGGCCCAGGCCCCCCCAGCCCAACACCACCCCCCCCCACCCCCCCCCGGGCCCCGCCCCCCCCGGGGCGGGGACACCGCCCGGCCCCGGGCCCCCCCCCCCCGGGCCCCCCCCCCCCCCCGCCCCGCGGGCCCCCCCAACCCCCGGGAGCCCGGCCCCCCCCCCACACCCCCCCCGGGGGGGCCACCCCCCCCCCCACCTCCCCCCCCCCACCCCCCTCACCCCAGGGCCCCCCCCCCCCCCCCCCCCCCTACCCCGAAGTTGGCCTTTTTAACATGGGAGTCTCTGGAGATTTGCTCTGTTTTGCTGCCGGCCCCTAGTGGATGAAGAGAGAACTACAATTTTTGGGCAACCCAGACGTAGCTTCACTATTCCCGCATGAAGTTGCCGTTCACTGCTAATATGTGTGTATTTTGAGGGGCTACCATGGTTTGCTGTAGGGACAGAGGTGCGTTTGATGGTGCTGATCCACAAAAATCTCCTCTCAGGGTCGTCTTTATAGAACAGAATGCAGTAAAAACACAACACTAGCTTTTTTTTCCCAGCAGTTTTTGCACCTGATCACAAAACAACTGGCATTTTCTAGTAGCACAAAAAAAAAAAGTTTCTCTGGCTTGTTCGAAGCCTGCAGGAGTGCTTTTTACCGCTCAAGGGGCATTCCCTTGACCATGTCGTCATGTGATAACTATATATTAAACATCTTACATTTGGTGTGACCCATCATTAATCCAGGAAACAAATTTATCATGACAACATTCAACTGAACTTTATTCATGTTTTTTACAGTGCAACAAAAGAATGAAATCTGAATAAGATCGTTGACTTTTTTTTTTTTATCTTGTTTTTAAAAACAAATTGCCAACAATGGCTACAGTATAGTGATAACAGCAAGAAGACAGCCTTTTACTTTTGCTACTATGTTCATACACTTGACAAACTACAAATCAGAACTGACGGGTCCACAGTGGTGACTAATGAAATCTCCTTTTACTGTGCATGATGAGGGTTAGAGTCAATCAGAGTTACCTTTAAAAATAGTTTGCTTGTCCTCTTATGGTAGCGTCAGAGTTGGTTCTCCGATCCCGTCTGTTATTCAGGCGTACACATACACAACTTTGATGGACATCTTGACCTAAAATTGACCACCACCTCCTTTGTATGTAGTGACAACTACAAACGTTGTCCACGCATTCAGACTCCTGACCATCTTTGGCTCATGTCCCACCACCATACAATCATCAGAGAACTTCTGCAGGATGCATGACTGAGATGTGCTGAAAATATGAGGTGCAGAGAGTGGATAGGATAGAATAGGATGTATTCTTTCATTTCCCTTCTTTTAGCAGGGAAATGAAAAAATACACAAGTTACTCCCTGAAACAAATGCTGGATTGATTTTCTAAGCTGTTAAGAAAATCAATGCTCTTTACTATTTACAGTTTAATTTAAAATTAAATGAAAATCACAACACATCAGTTTAAAGTCCAAAACCAACCCAATAAATATTGTGACAAAACCTTCTGAAACGGTGGGAATTGAGCTAAACGCTTTTCAATTTTAAACTATATTCATGACCCCATTTAAGAAAAGATATTAAAGTTTGAGGTCAGTGTTTTAGATAGCACATAGAGTCGTGAAATCCTTTTCTCACTTTGTGTCACATCATTTTATGATTTTAGTGAACATTGATGCCCAAGGTGTTGCAGAATCTTGTGATTACAGAAGTATATTTAAAATGCAGACATCACCTGAATTTGCCACAACAGGACACATTAAAGGAGAAGTTTCTTGACGTCCATCTGCCATCTTAACATTTTAGAAAATGAAAACCATTAAGCATATGACAGACTTGGTAAAATTGCTTTTTGTGATCCTGGCATGTTTGAAGCAGTTTATCATTTGACTGCTGCCCCATGTTATCTTTGACTTGTTCATGCAAAACTACATTTTTACTTAAAACACTTTATGCTGCTCTGATTTTAATAAAGGCTTTTTCTCCCTTTGCTATAAAGCAGAAGTGGAGAGGTTGCAAAGACATTTAATGGGAAATAATCACATGCTGACAGCTGGATGGTACAAAGCAGTTAAGGCTTCAGTGATGGAAAGGCAGGCACTACTCTTTATGAACCCTGGAAACATAGCTTAATGTAAATCTTTATTTTTATTTGAATATTTTATTCAAAGGTAAGAGAGAAAAGCTGCATTATGAAGTAAGACAAATGCCTACGGTGCACTGTAAACTAGTAAGAACAAAGTTGCATCCTTGTTCTTTTAGTTAATCTGAGGCCTTTCAAAATCATCCATCCAACCAAGATACTAAGAGCTACAAGATGAACAGCTCAGTGAATGCAAATGGTCTTCCATACAAACGTCTGTTACTTAAAACTGATACACAAATTGCATGTCTATTTTCCTGCAGATTGTTGAATTGCTTTGGGATCTTTAGAATCATTAATGTAGAACCGAAGACAAGGAGGTGGGGATGGGCGATACCAAAATTTTCCCTGTTGATACGATACCAGTAGTTTATGGCACATTTTCATTGATACCGATACTTGTTCCCTTAAAAAAAGGGGAAAAAAAAAAAAAAAATCACGATTGTACAGTCAGCATCAATATCTTGAAATGCAAGGGAAATATTAAAACTTGAGAACAGATGGAAAGAAATGCTTTTAAAACAATGTTTAATTTACTCAGTATAAGATTAAAAACTTCTTTCAATTATCAAATAACTTAAATACAAGTTATTATTTACATTTATTCAGTAGAAAATGTTCAAATTTAAAATGTAATAGTAATGTTATAAATTTACCAAAAACAATGTGTAATAACCTCCATTATTTAGATAACTGAAAAATACCAAAACATCAAATTGCATGTTTTGAATCTTTACAGTGGTATGCCGATTTTGTCTGGCTGGTATCAAAGTATCGACTCTAGGGTATCGATATGCCCATCCCTACAAAGAAACATCGAAAATAATTTCAGATTCAGACTGTTAGAGGATAGGCTGTGACCACAGGTTTAAAGAAATCTGTCCATCTTGAATGTTAAAGGGATACCCTGCAACATTTGGCCACTAAACTTGTAATTTCCCACAGACCACTCAACTGTCCCAAAATTAAACAGTCTGTTTTTGAAATTGTGTTCAAGCGTTTGCAGACCACTTTGATCAGCTGATAGCATCAAGCCACAAAGCAAAGAGCTCCAGGTCACGTGATCCCAAGAGAGATGGATCCACAAAGTTACAATGTCTGCTTTCTGAGGGCAGGTCCCTTAGAGCACCAACATGCGTAAAGGGCTGTACATTGACCCCAGAAATAATTACTTACATTAGGCTGTTTGGGTCAAAAGTATACTGCACCTTTAAAAAACAAGATACAGGGAGGATCTTTAATCTGGACAAAATGAAAATATATCAATATGCAAGTATTAAAAAGTGTGCAACAGCAGAGTTTGCTCCCTTGGACGTGAAATATATTAATTCAGAAATAAACTTTAAATTAAACCGATAATGAACAATCATGTTGGATTGGTGAATATATGAGAAATTAAATGGTTAATTTGTGCTGAAAGATGTTTTTAAATTGCACAGCTGACACAAAGGAACTTGTAATTGTTCCCTAAAAAGGTAGCATTTGCTGTCCTGCTATGTTACTTCTGGTCATGTCAATATTTGGCCAGTAGAGGGCGATAAAGCCTTACATTGAATGCTCTGCATCATAAATGCTGGTTTTACATTTTAATCAATGTGGCATGATTAAAGGCTACTTGTTCAGAGGATAAACAAGAAAGGGATACTGCTTGCACAAACAGCAAGAACTTATCAGGGTATACATTTGTTAATATACTATCAATTTACCTCTGAATCATGGTTTATAAACAAGCATCGATTTGCACTAAAAATATTTTAATTAAAAGTGTAAACTGGTAGAATCTTGATTAGTGCAACCTGGGAAGGCAGGTTTATTTTTATTAAGCGCTCCTTTCTGCTGAACCATTTTTGGCTTCTTTAAAACATATGAAATATTCTCAGAGGGGAAGTAAATATCCAGGCTTTTATCAGACTGACATACAGCCTGCGCTTGCAGATGAAAACAAAAAGAAAAGGCTCTGCCTTCCAATCGGCAGCATCTCCATCTTCACGCTTTGTATTGATTTTCTGTCAATCCAAATATTCTGTGTGAAAGGATGTTAAATGACCCATTTTTCCATGAAGGGCAAACGGCTGATTCTTAAGACCATTTGCTTCTTTTGGTACATCAGTGTTGGTTTCAAGCCCATTTTTTAAAAAAATGTTTAAAAATTTCAAGTTCCTCAGAGGGACATTTTTACATCTGAATAAAATTGTCAATTTAAAGTCATATTTTTACTTTCAAAAGAAAGTCTTGTCATTTCAATTTTCATGTCGAATAATGCCTACAGGCAGAAAATTAAATGGATTTTCCTCCAAGTTTCTTTATGGCTTTTAACACCAGCGGCGACTCTAAAATGAAAGTTCTCTCATGAAGAAAATGATCAATACAGCAGGACTCCTTAAACAATCCTGTTTATACCACGGCTTAATTAATATGGACAAATGTTTTGCAGTTGACCAGCATTATTGTCACCAGTTCAATTAAGCAGCTGCTTACATGGAGAACAGTCACTTTAGAGTCCCTGGAGGATGAGCCACGGTTGGTTGAGCAGAGCATCTTACCAGCTCAGAGGGCAGAGTGTGGAGGTCAGCTCCACACATGATGCAAAGAGACACTAATGCAGTGGTGCATTACAAATGAAAAGTTGGCCTGAATTATTGATGCCATCATCTGATGTCCAGACTTCAGTTCTTGAAGTTAGCACACAAACTCTGAGCAGAGGATGCAACTTTGATTGGCCGTTTAGGTGCCGCAGTGATAAATGACAGATGCCCAACAGCAGTATGCATTCACTTCTTTTATTCATAAGATGGGATTATTTTAACATCTTATGCACAGCAGATACAAAGACAAACATGTTCTAAACCACAAACTAAATTCCTCCATCACTAATCCTGCTTCCCATTTCAAAATGGCCCTCCCCCAAAAAAGCAACCCTTTACGTTTGTAGTCCAGTTTCACATTCTGAAAGATCGTTTTACAGCAATCTCATTTTAGCAGAATGGCAGAAGCCATGCTCAATACTTCTTTTAGACAGATACCCACTTCCCCTTTAAACAAATTG